>JAANYP010006326.1:31291-298011 GCA_020465985.1 Centrapalus pauciflorus | reverse complement strand
GGGAGGAAGTCATTCCTGAGGACAGACCTAGCAGTAAAAGGAGGCACTTAATTCTAACTGAAGAAGAAGAAGAAGAAGAGGAAATTCCTGAGGCTGCTGTCACTACAGCAGCAGCTAAAGGAAAAGAAAAGGTAGCTGATGATTCCATACAGCAGAAACAGGCAGAAATTCAATTTCACAAAGCCAGGGCTAAAGAGATGGGTCTTCCTATGCACAAGTACTTTGAGTTTAGAGAAGAACAACTTCAAGCTCTGGAGGAACTGAGAAAAGAAGAAGAACCGTTGAGTAGTTTGAAATCAACTGAAGGCAATTACTACATCATCTCAAGACAATTGATCAAGGAAGAGATTTAAAAGCTATTCATGATCCAAGGGGGAGTGTACTTACAAGAAAATACAAGAAAAGAGAAGTTCAGAGAAGAAGATATGTGAAGCTCAGAGAGAGTCAAATAAAGAAAAGAAGAAGATTCAGAGATCAGAGAATAAAAGAATATTCACGAAAAAGTCCCTGAAATGATCTTTTATCAGAAAATTGATTTCATCTCTAAGGGGGAGATTGTTAGGGACAATATTTGTAGAGCTGAAATGAATATTACTTTAATAATTGTGTTCATCTCTAAGGGGGAGAATGTTGGGAATAAATAATAGAGATGAAACAATTATATTGTATATAATTGTAAATACTCAATAGATTAGGGGTTATGTGTGCAAATACACAATACTTGTGTATTGTGTATAAATAGAAATGTATGCTACACATGCTGCTATGAATCGAAGATTACACACACACATATGGATCTGATTTAGAGAGAATAGGAGAAGTGCTTTGCAAGAAAGCCAAGAACATCAATGTAATATTTTCTCTCTTAATCATTCAATAGATTGTGTTTGATTGTTAATTGTTCATATGAATTGTTCTATATGATTGAATTGCATGAAATATGAATTCACAATTGGTATCAGAGACTAATGTGGCTGATTTTTGAGTGATTTTGAATGAATTAAAATCTGAAATTCGAAAATTTGAAAAACACTGTTACATTTTTTTTTTGGTTCGAAAATCAGAAAATTCAAAATGGTTTTTGATGTTGTGGATGAAAGTGTTTGATTTTTGGATCGAGTGTAGAGTTTTTAAAGACGAATCTGAGGATTTAAGTGTCAAATCATAACTCCAAACACATAAATTTTAATTTTGATTTTTCTGAATTATTGAAAAAGTTTGTGTTCTTGAAGTTTTTGATTAATTTTTGGGTTTTAATCGAAAATTGGATAAAGTTGTTTCACAAAAGTTGTTTCTGTGTGAAAAACGAATCTTCGTTGTTAATTTCAGATCAATTCATGAATTTTTGTTAAATTTTTTTTGAATCTGAACTTGTTTTTTGTTGAAAAATAATGAAACTCGGGCAAAACTAAGGTCATAGTGTAAATCGAGTTTTACAAAGAAGTCAATCGAGTTGATCAAAGAGTTATCCGAGAAAGTTTATGTTTATTCGAGTTGATCAAAGACTTATTCGAGAAAGGATATGTTTCATTCGAGTTTTATAAACTTATCACCCGAGAAAACATAAGTATCAATCGAGTTTCATAAGGAATCATCCGAGTTTAGTCTTTAATCATTCGAGTTTGATCCTTTCATCATTCGAGTTTGATACTTCATCATTCGAGTTTCATCAAGCTTATTCGAGTTTCATTCTCTTTCAATCGAGTTTGATTGTGTTTCATTCGAGTTTCACACTTAACCATCCGAGTTTAATACTTTATCATTCGAGTTTCATTACTCTTCACTCGAGTTGAGTCCTTATTCATTCGAGTTTCATCATACTTTTGACTATTTGACCTAAGCTGCTTAAATTGGTCATAACTTTTGACTGGAACATCGTTAGAAGGCCTACCATACGTCAAATCGAAGCTTGAAAAGAGATCTACATTTCTGGAACTGGCATAGCCAGTTAGGTAAATTTTCGAGGCCCAATTCCACTCCAGAAAAAAGTTATGGGCATTTTTCTGCAGAAAATCTAAAATTTCAACGTCAAAAAGTCAAATCAGAGCTGATTTTTAACAAATTAATCATTCAAGATTCAGTTTTATTCAATCAAGATTCATTCAAATTTTCATAAGTCCATAAAAGATCTTGGAAGTTCATTTTTCTGCAATTCATAATGATGTTTGAACAATTTTCAAAGTCTGAGCTGATTTTCAAACTTACTGAATCTGAAAAGATTCGTAAGAACAATTACGACATTCTCGTTCAGTTAAATACTGATAAACATTTGGCGTTACGTGACGTACAAATACTGAATGAAGAAATTCAAAACTTAAAAGAAAAACAAAACTCTGAGAGTTGTGCTCATCAATTGAAAATATCTGAATTACTTAAAGAACTTGATGAGCTGAAACAAGAAAATTTTCAGAATGCAACTCAACTGAAATATCTTTTGCCTGAAAGATCTGATCTTTACAAGAAAGTTCAGGATCTTGAAGATACACTTTGTAAGACAAAACCAACTGATCAGAATTGTATTTTAAACAAAAATGAAGAAATTTTTGCTCTTCAACAAGAGTTGTCTTTAACTAAAGATTTGATTGAGAAGGAAAGACATGAGTTCTTACTTAAAGAACAAGATTTTAAATCAAAATCTGAATTGTTTGAAGATGAAAGACAAATGTTCTTAATCAAAGAACAATCTTTTAAATCTGATTACCAATCATTTGATCATGACAGAAATTCAAATTTAGTCATTATCAAAAGTTTGGAAGATCAGATACTTCATCTTACAAAACAATTACATGTGTTTACTTCGTCAACTGAGTCAAAGGTTAAGACCCCTTCTTCAGTGTGTTTAAAATCCAATGTTGATCACTCTGGTTTGTCTTCTGAAAGTGAAGTGAATCTAACTAACTCTGCTAAGTTTGATTCTTCTTCAGATCTTAAACTTAAGTATCTGTTAAAGATACACAGCGGCAAAGATAAAATTGTTGAACAACTTCCGGTCAAGATTTACACCGGTGAATCTTCGAAGTCAAATTTTCTTAAAGTTTCTGAAAATACTGGTCATTCTAATCAGAAAACAAATTCACAGAAAAATACCAAGTATTATCAGAAACAGGCAAGAACCGGACAGTTTTTCAAAAAGAAGAGTTCGCAAAAGTCTGATCATTCAAATTCAAGTTTCTTTAGAAATTCAGATATTCAATTTTCTCATACTCAAAGAAATTTGTTTTCTGCGTTTGAAAGAGAAGCTGATAGTTATAACATGCAATGGGTACCTAAACCCAAGTACAAGTGGGTACCAAAACCTGTTTTGAAATGGGTACCAAAGAGCGCTAACAAGTCTGGATCCAAATCTGTTTGGATACCAAAGACATCTTAAATTTTGCAGGTTATAGGTTTCTTATCATTTCAGATAAGGACCCGTTCTTCATTTCAATAGGCTCTTGATTACTTCAGGTCAAGACCCGTGCTTCAACTCAAAATTGGTTTCTACTTAAATTCAGACTAGAACCCGGACTTCAATGAACCAGAGACAATGGTTTTCAGTTACTTCAGACTGAAACCCAAGCTTATGCGACAAATGGCTTCTAATCACTTCAGATTAGAACCCGCATCTGAAAGACGAATCTTTCTGGAATTCCTGCCCTGCATTCAACTCTGATGCTGAATTGACAAATAGGGAGTTTTATTTTTATAAAATTTTGCTCTTTGTTTCATTTCTATGAGTTGACTAACTGTGTCTGCTTATTTCCAGGGGGAGTTTCAGATGCACTTTGACGATGACATTTTTCAAAACTATGTGTGATTTTTCACGAAAATATTTGACACACACATAAAAAGAGTTTTTGAGCTGAAAAGAAATTTTTTTTTTTATGAATCTCTGAATCTATCATTGAGATTAATTGATTGATCTAATCTCTTTGATTTTCATAATCTCATTTCTTCTGAGATTCTTTTTTGTTAGAACTCTTTCAATTTATACTGGATTCTCCTGTTATCTCCCATGTGCTAATTCTTTCAAGAAAATCTTATTCTTTTCATATCATATATCAAATTTTCCATTTCATTCTGATATCTCCCAAAATTATCTGCATATCATCTCCAATACCATATAAGTTGGATTTCATCATATCTCATGAACTTTCAAAGCTGAAAATTTTTCTGCTGACTCCGATTATGCACCAATCTGAGTGATAGGCATAAATATCGCTTCTATGGTCTAACCAGAACCGGAAGACCTACCCAAGAAGTAAACCATCTATAGATTGTGCGGGTGAGGGTTCTTTAGGTTTATTAGTTGAGAAGTGTCAGTTATCACGGGATACTGACAGGGTCGAGCAGAGATAAAATGTAAATGAGAGGGATATTGATATTGAAAGGAGATGGTGGTGCATCAGGTCATGCTTTTGCTATAAAGCTGACTAAATTCATTTCTTAAAAGTGAGCCGGAGGGAGCTTAGTTGAAAAATGCTGAGAGCTGAGTGTTGAGAAAGGATTTGAAGAAAATAAAATCCTACCAACACTGTGTCTGCTGGGTAATCCACATAATCTATCAAGCCCTAGGTGACTTGATATTGAAAAAGACGTCATGGACCCAGTGACGCATGCACTTAACCCCACCAATTACTCAGTTATCTCTCAAAAGATTTCTGTTTCAATAATCACGGAGATATAACACATTTCTATCGATATATCATTTGGATATTATTGATATTGAAACAAGGAAGACAGTTGCTTCGGTCTCCAATTTCATTTGATGCACATTGTGTCTAGAGCTAATTATATACACTTTTAGGACACATCGAGTCTAACAGTCTGCGTGACTATAAACTGCTAGTCCAAAGTGACTAAGCCGGAACAAATAAGAGTGATTCTTTCATGATAAAGGATTTCACGATGACTATTTGGAAATCCTACCAGTGTTAACATCACGCCAGCGCTGAAAGTAGGTCACATAGATTTTGTCTATTGTGCAAACAAGAATCCTATGTGGACCTGGACTTGTTTTCTCACAAAATGAATGTGTTTCATTTTCCCCAAAGTTGTAAAGCTTTGTTTTGTTCTAAAAAGATATAATATCAATTCGAGGGGGAGTGAACTTTTTGAGGGGGTGAGATAAATCTGTTTTGTATAGGGGGAGAGATGTCAGTTTAAGGGGGAGAAAATCAATTTGTAATAATTTCTGAGTTGTAATTGTTGTTGTATTTCTTCTACTGTAATTTCATTGAATTAATGTTTCTGAAGTTTTTTGCATGATGTTCATAATTTTTTATGATCATCATGAGGGGGAGAAAAGCTGAATTTCAGAAACAACTGTTGAGTAGTTTGAAATCAACTGAAGGCAATTACTACATCATCTCAAGACAATTGATCAAGGAAGAGATTTAAAAGATATTCATGATCCAAGGGGGAGTGTGCTTACAAGAAAAGAGAAGATCAGAATAGAAGAGATGTGAAGATCAGAGTGAGACAATAAAGAAGAAGATTCAGAGATCGAAGAGAAGGTGCAAGAAAAGTTTCAAGAAAGAATGTTCAAGTTCCCTGCAATGTACTTTAATTTGAAAATTGATTTCATCTCTAAGGGGGAGATTGTTGGGTACAAGTTTATATAGAGTTGTAATCAATTTTATTGTAAAAGTTCAGGGGTTGTTTGTGTAAATCCTCAATACTTTGTATTGTGTATAAATAGGAGTGTATGTGTGCTGTTATAAGATGAATCGAAGATTACACACACACATATGGATCTGATTTAGAGAGAATAGGAGAAGTGCTTTGCAAGAAAGCCAAGAACATCAATGTAATATTTTCTCTCTTAATCATTCAATAGATTGTGTTTGATTGTTAATTGTTCATATGATTGTTTTATGTTGTATGAATTGCATGAAATATGAATTCACAGAATCTGCTAAAGCTGCTAAATCATTTGCACTCCAAGAAGCAAAGAAAATTAAAATGTCTACCTTGGAGGTGCAAAAGATAATAATGGAAGCTGCCAGACAATCAGCAGGGGAGAAAGAGAAGGAAGTAGAGAAAGGTCCTCAGGTCTCTGTGACCAAATCAACAGTACCCCATGCAAGAGCTCAATACCACTTTGACAACTTGGCTAAGAAAAAGTTTCATGATGTTGCTGAAAGAAGGCTAGCCAAGGAAGCAATTGTCAAAGCTGTCCCTGTATCAAGGAAAGGCAGTCAGTGGAAGCTTAAAATAACAAGGATGGGTGCAACAGGCCCAGAATTGGAAACTTATGACCACACTGATGTAGCACAGATGGGATACAGGGAGTGGATTGAGCTGGCAGTTGCCCTGAGTGAATCAAAGTCTGAAACCGCTAAACAGATCAGGGTATATGTCAAGAAGTTGATGGAAAGAGTAGAGGATCTTGGCCTGATTTCTAAGGAAGTTAGTGAAGGTGTCTTTGTGACACATCCAAAAATAAAGGCCAGGAGAACAAGGAAGGATACAGAGATGGAGCTACTCCTTACGCTGATTGAACAGGGCGACTATGCCATTGAAATAAAAGGAGTTGATCATAGTCTGTCTAAAGGAATAGAGTTTGAGGATGGCAAGATTATTAAAGAACCTGAGCTGGGGGCATTTTTTGTAGATCCCCTAACTCAGAAGAAGTGCTTCCAAAGAGCCTCAGAGCTGTACAAAGTTGATTTGAGACAACTTGCCGCCTTCAGACTTGCAGTTTCATTTAGGCAGTCTAGCAAATGGAGAGCAGCCATCTGGGATCAGCTCAGAGGCTTCTATGAAAGAGGAGAGCTCAATGATCCCAAGTTCATGATCATCAGAAGTGAAGTTGAGGAACTTGAGGATACAAGGGAAGAACTGGAAAAGATGGTTCAGGATCCTTCTCCATTGTAATGAAGTCCATCTACCGTCTGGGTAGGTGAAGAATGGAAGCTGTCCATCAGTTGGACAGGCTTACCATTATTTGCTCCCAACAAAAACAGTCCAATGTACATTAGTTGTACTCTATGTTACATATGTTGTAACTCTCTTTTACATTAGTTGTAAAATACATTAGTACATTAGTTGTACTCTTGTAAGAACATGTGTTGTTCTAGTGTAATCAAGAATCAGTGTATATATAAACTGATCTTTTACTTTACTGTAATGTTGTAATTTCAATTCAGCAAAATGTACTGTAAAAATATATAGTGATTTTTGATAAGACCAGCTTGGACTGGTTATTGCAAATAGGGGGAGATTGTTAGGCACAAAAAGGCCTCAGTCAAACCTGTTCTACATCTGAGGGGGAGATTTATAATCAAACCTGTTGATGCATTTGAAGGTTGAATTTAAGGCCTGTTATATGCCTTATTGAAACCTGAAAATGATTTGCAATATCAGTCTAAAGCTGTTCTATATGTTGCATGTGTTGCAACTAAGACAGTTTGTCCAAGCTGCTCTGTCTGCTGAACAGGCTGGACATAAACTGTCTACGCTGCTCTACACTGTTGAGCAGCTTGGGCATTTTAAAGTGTTCTGTTCTTTGTGAACAGAACCTGTTCTTTGTGAACAGGCTAAACACTTTATGGAATTGTTTCCAAGTCATCATGTATTGTTTTTGACTACAAGATCAGTTTACAAAGTCGAAGACAAAGTGGAAAACAGAACTGCTCAGCCTGCCCAAGCTGTTCTGTAACATGAAGACAAAAGGTTATTTGAAAAAGGGTGACAGACCTTTTTCTTATATCAAAATAGGCCTTTACAAGGAAGAAAGACGCAAAGTTGACATTCCTAAATTAGTTAAAGGCAATGCAACAGTAGACAAAGTAAAAAGACAAAAGTTCTGCACATGTGAAGACAAGTCTGCTTTTCAGAAAAGTGCAGAAAAGGTTATGTTGTCTTTTCAACAAGACTTCTCCTTTTTCATTCCGTCCAATGAAGTTGTTTCTCTTAGATCCTCTAAGTGAGTATAAAAGGAAGCTTCTAAGGTCAGAAAGAAGTGTGAAGAAAGCTAAGTGCTGAAACCAAGAGTGAACGTGCAAGTGTGATTTTCTATGCAAGCCTTCTGTGTAAACCAGTATCTGTGTGTCTAAGCTGTTTTACACAAGCCGTTCCCTTAAGTCTTGTAAACACAGTGAGTGCTTCTTAGTGAGTGTATTCATTGTATTCTAGTTTGAGTTTGTCTTAGACTAGTGAACATACTGTTGTATCTGTCATCTCAGCTTGAACTATTCCGCATTCAAGCTTGTTTGTAATTAACAAATTGTTGATAATACATACAAACATTGAGAAAAGAGTGTGTAGTTTTTAAATTGCTGTATTCACCCCCCCTCTACAGCTTATAACTATATACTTTGGGAACCTCTCGGGACCTACAGCTTTATTTATTAATCTTTAATTGTTATTTTTAAAATATCAAAAATAGGATATCAGAATTCGGACCATCCGGATTCGGACCACCTGAACCAAGCATCCGAATTCGGACCGAGCCATCCGAACAGGGCCATCCGAATTGGGACATCCGGACCGAATTGGATCATCCGAACTCGGGTCATCTGAGTTCGGACCACTTTCTCATCCGAAGTTGCATCATCCGAAACAGGTCCGAAAGAGATGCTTGCCCCGAATTCGGATCCCATAACTTGTAAATTTCCAGAAAATGTTCTTGGTGTTCTAACTTTAGTCATACGGATTTTTCACCAAAAATCACTAAAACTGATTTAGTAACATGCAATGTAATTTAAAGTTATATTATCATGTTTGGGTTGTTTTTATACCATTTTTCCTATCATTAACACATTAAATCATTCAAGATCGTCCAAAAATCAATATTTTTGTCAAGAACTCGAATTTTCACAAAAATTCAGATTTGTACTTATTTTGGACGATCCAACCACTGATTTTTTGTTTCTTTAACAACTAATAACTTAAATACTCGATTATTTATTGAAAATCTAAACATGCAACAACAAATTCATGTTATAATTCTTTGGTTTCGGTTTTTCTCAAAACCGAACCAAACTTCATAAAATTTCAAAATTAAACTGAATATTACCTCGAATTCTTGTAGATTCTTGTTCCTTGATGTTGTTTATAAGTTACCTTGGATTAATTCTTCAATTAATGGAACAATTTATGAACTTTTTTGACGAATTGTGAAGTTGCCGTAGGTTTTAGAGAGAAGTAGAGAGAGAGATTGAATTTTCTTAATTGTGTGTTAATGAGCTTTAATGCTCATATTCTTGTTTATATATGTCAATTTAATAATTATTCAATTTAACCCCCCCCCCCCCCCCCCCCCCACACTTTTGCATTTTGCATCTCTTTTAAATTTGATCATCTAAATACTTTATAACATTTATTTAGTTTAATTAAATATTTTCATTACTTAATTAAATTACAAACAAATAATGTAATTAAAATTACATCATTGAATCAAATATTGAAATTAAAGTTAAGTCAAAAGCTAGGTTGTTACACTCTCACTAAAAAGAAAACTCACGGTTCCTCTTGCGTTCTTCAAAATCTTGCAATCAGAAATTCATGAATCAAAGATTCAAGTTTGGAATCATCAATCAAGCATCAACCATCAAGATTATAGAAAGATTGAAGGTAAAATCTACAATTTAATTAAGTTTTGTTGTTGTTTTGAAGCTTCGGTTGCTGGAAAATATGTAAACTTAAGATTTCTCAAAATCTCAAAATGTATCAACAAAATAAGTTTTAATCATCAAAGAAGATGCATGAAACCATCTTTTATTTCTGGGATATGTAGAGTAAAAAATATAGGTGATAAAGTTTGACACCACAAGAACTCAATTTTATTTTATTTCTTGAATATATTTTTTTTTTCACCAACTTACAACTCAAAAGTAATGCCAATATAAAGACTAAGTTATGAGATTCATAACTAGCTACATAACTACTCCATTAATCACTAAACTTTTCACCTTTCATAACTCATGGTGGTTACTAGACATTAATCAACAAACTCTTCATCTTTTGGTGGTTACATGAATTAATCATAAACTTAAACATAATAATTATCCAAGTTTAATTTAATTTATTGCTAACAATGCCTCCCTTAAATTAAACTTGCTTTTTACTCCCAAGCTTTCAACATTCTTCTTGAAAAAATTCCCACCAAGCAGCTTCGTAAAAATATCCGCCATTTGATCTTCGGTCTTGCAATACTCAACTTGAACATCTCCTTCGTTGACAAGGTCCCTCAAGAAATGATATCTGATGCGGATATGCTTTGTTCGTCCATGAAGAATTGGATCCTTTGTGACTGAAATAGTCGAGCTATTATCACAATACAAAGTGGTTGACTTATCTTCCTTTTGCATAAGACTTTCCAAAATTCCGCGCAACCAAACCAATTGACAACCAACATATGCTGCATCAATATATTCGGCCTCTGTAGTAGAAAGTGCCACAATTTGTTGTTTCTTAGAACTCCATGATATCGCACCAGTACCAAGATGAAATACATAACCAGACGTGCTTCTGCTATCATCCATACTTCCAGCTAAATCACTATCAGTGTAACCAATGAGGTTAACTGGTACATTAGCCTCATAAAAAATTTCATGATCAATTGTACCTTTAATGTATCTGAGAATCCTTTTTGCTACTTCCCAATGATTTGAATAAGGTTTCTCCATAAACCTACTCACCAAGCTTACACCGTACATGATATCAGGCCTTGTAGAAGTTAGATACATCAAATTTCCAACAAGACTCCTGTATAAAGTTGAATTCACCATCTTGCCTTCGCCTTCTTTAGATAACTTCAAACCTGTGATGCATGGAGTGGTGACCGGATTCGCATTCTCCATCTTGAATTTCTTTAAAATTTCTCTTGCATAACCCTCTTGTGAGATAAAAGTTCCCTTCTTGGATTGATGAGCAACCGAATAGTTTCCAGTCTTGAAACGGGAGAATATACTTCACTAAAATCTTCGCCTTTTTTTTGCTTAAAACCTTTTGCAACCAATCTTGCCTTGTGCTTGTTGATAGACCCATCCGGATTCATCTTTGTCTTGTACACCCACTTTACTCCAATAGAATTTTTGTGTGGTGGCAAATCGGTAAGCTCCCATGCGTCATTTTTTTCAATGGAGCTAATTTCTTCTTGCATGGCTCTCCTCCATTTTTCTTCTTGACAAGCATCAATAAAGTAAATTGGATCTTCCCCTGCAAAGAAAGCAAAAAATACAGAATCATTTTGCACCATCTCTTCTGTTACATCATATAACTCTTGGAGAGTTCTTGTTTTTCTTATCGGGCTTCTTGGAGAAGAACTTGCTGAAGAATTTTGAGAACCGGGAGGACTCTCTTCTTGAACATTAGTTTCAGCATTTCCAATCTCTTCTTCTTCAACTTGAAAATGAAAAATTGGTAAATTTTCCTTTTCACCATCGATCTCTTCAAAGAATGAACTTTCATCAAATCGAACATCTCGACTTATCACAATTTTCTTTGTCGTTGGATTATAGAGCTTGTATGCTTTGCTTCTTTCACTATAGCCAATAAAGATGCACTTTTCTGACTTGTCATCCAACTTGCTTCTCATTGAATCTGGAACATGAGAATAAGCAACACTTCCAAATACTTTTAGATGATGAACACTTGCTTTTGTACCATACCATGCTTCATGTGGTGTGCAATTTCCCAAACTCCTTGTTGGTGACCTGTTAATAAGATAAACTGCATAAGAAACAGCTTCAGCCCAAAAACTTCTTGGTAACCTCTTCCATTTTAATAAACATCTTTCCATCTCCATTATTGTTCTATTCTTCCTTTCACATACACCATTTTGTTGAGGCGTATAACGGACCGTCATTTCATGTCGAATGCCATTGTCTCGACAATATTTCTCTAATTCATTTGAGAAATATTCACCCCCACGATCGGTCTGCAAAGTGTTGATTTTTAACCCCGTTAAATTCTCAACTTCAGCCTTGAAATCCATAAATCTTTGAAAAGCTTCAGATTTTTCTTTAACACAATACACCCAAACTTTTCGTGAGAAATGATCAATAAAAGAGATAAAATAACGATTACCTCCCAAAGATGAAACGGTCATCGACCCACACAAATCTAAGTGAATAAGTTGCAATGGTCTTTTTGCTTGCCATGATGATTGAGAGGGAAATGGAATTCTATGTTGCTTTCCAAATTGACAAGCTTCACAAACTTCATTCATACGATCAATTTTAGGCAATCCTCTCACTATCATTTTCCTTGATAGTAATTCCAATTCTCCATAATTTAAATGACCATACCTATCATGCCATAACTTGGAAACTCCTTTGTCAACACCAACAAAACATGACATATTTTGATTTTGAAGAGCCAACGAGAAAAGATTATTTGACGCAACCGTAACTTTAGCAATGACTTGATTTTTCTTTGACAAAACACAAGTCATATCATGAAAATGAATATCATAACCTTTCTTCAAAAGATGACCAACACTAAGCAAATTACTTTTTAGGCCAGGAACAAAATAAACTTCTGACATTTATTCAATACTTCCTTATCTTGTTTTAAATTCTTATTCACCAACACCACTAACTTTATATGATTTTCCATCTCCAATTTTAACTTCGCCATAATCATTTTCAAACAACTTGGAAAATAATCTTTGTAACCTGTCATATGTTTGCTAGCGCCGCTGTCTACCAAACATTTTCATTATTTCCGCCTTGAGATACTAGCAACAAAGTGTCTTGATTATGAGACTCCGTGTTTTACTTCCGCTAGCCCAATTTGCATCGTGTTTTTCTCCATCTCTAAACCAACAATCTCTTGCTAAATGACCGAGTTTGTGACAATTATCACATTCAAAATAACCACGTCCTCTTCCTCTTTGATAGCCACATCCACGTCCTCTTCGCCAACTTCGAAAACTTTGACTTTGATTTGCTTCATTCCACCCATTTTCATTTCTTCCATGGTTTCCTCTTCCACGAGAATTTGCAAATCTTCCTCTAAAGTTTCCTCCTCTTCCACGATCATGGTCTTTACCTCTTTGGCTTTTGAAATCATCTTACTTCTCATTTAACGACAAATTTGAATTGAGGGCTTGTTCCAAAACTACTTCCTTCTTTTTCTTAGTAAATCTTTCTTCATAAGCTTGCAACGAGCCAGTTAGTTGATCAATTGTCATAGAATCTAAATCTTTATATTCCTCAATTGCTACAACAATATAATCAAATCTAGAATCCAAGGAGCGAAGAATTTTTTCAATGACACGAATATCATCCATAGTTTCACCATTACATTTTAGTTGGTTAACTACCGACAATACCCGTGAACAATAATCTGAAACAGTTCTGCTTCTGTTTTATGCAAGCCTTCAAATTTCGCTCGAAGAGTTTGCAACCGTACCTTTTTACCTTTTCAGCGCCCTTGTATGTCATTTCCAAAATCTCCCATGCTTCTTTTGCCGAAGTAGCACCACATATTTTCTCCCACGCAGCTTCATAGGATTGTACTCCTTGGTATATCCAAAACAAAGCTTGTTGGTTCTTTTTCCTCCATCTTCTTAGATTCTCCTTTTAAGCTTAGTTTAACTCTTCTTCATTTTCTTCTTCCGTGTAGCCTTTTTCAACTATCTCCCATTCTTCTTGAGATCCAAGAAGAGCCTTCATTTGGATACTCCATTTGGCATAGTTATCTTTGGTTAATTGAGGAACAAAGGAAAGAGGAATAGAGTTGTTCATTTGAACAAATTTTGGACCCTGAATTGAAGAGCTCCGATACCAATTTGTAGAGTAAAAAAATATAGGAGATAAAGTTTGACACCACAAGAACTCAATTTTATTTTATTTCTTGAATATTTTTTTTTCACCAACTTACAACTCAAAAGTAATGCCAATATAAAGACTAAGTTATGAGATTCATAACTAGCTACTCTCCCCTTTAGTGTATAATTAAATATTTACAATTAAGCGCAATTACACAAGCTTGAATTATAAAAAATAAAGTTTCTAACAATCTCCCCCTTCTTGTAATCAAGGCTTGTATTCTTCTGAAGTCTTGGGCTCTAAACTCTGATCTCTGATCTTTGAAGTAACTCTGATCTCTGAACTTTTGAAGTATATCATTGATCTTCTTCAGATGACTCTCCCCTTAAATGTTTCAGATCGGTGGCTCTCCCCTTGCGTTTAGTAGGTCTTTCAAAACATTTCAACTCTTTTCAGAACATTCTCCCCCTCATGATGATCATGAGAATTATGATCATCATGTAATCACTTCAGTTCTCCCCTTCAAATGAACAAACTCAACGTGTCTTCAAATCTTCTTTCTTTGTAGAAGCAGATGATTACAGACTCAGAAAGAAAATATTACATTTACGAACATTACAGACACAGAAGTACTTATCTCACTCATGTTACATTCTCAATCCCCTCAATAACAGAATATAAACAGTTACACCATAAAATTTTCCCTCGCCTTCAGAAACAACAATCTCTCCCTCATTACAAAATATTCAGGACCAAAAGGATATTACAATGAAGATCATGGCTTTGCAACCTGAATATAAGAAAATGAAACAAATGAATTTGTAAGTAACATTCCAGTTCCACATAGGAGTTCTGTTTGCACAATAGACTAAGTCTATGTGACCTACGTTCAGCGCTGGCGTGACTTTAATACTGGTAGGATTTCCAAATAATCATCATGAAATCCTTTATCATGAAAGAATCACTCATATTTGTTCCGGCTTTGTCTCGGTAGACAAGCTGTTTATAGTCACGCAGACTGTAGACTCCATGTGTCCTAAAAGTGTATAACATTAAGCTCTAGACTCAAAGTGCATCAATTGAAGTCGAAGACCGGAGAGAATGTCTTCCTTGTTTCAATATCAACAATATCCTAATGATATTTCGATAGAGAATGTGATATAACTCCGTGTGAATTGAAACAGAAGTCTTTTAAGAGACGACTGAGTAGCTGCCGGGGGGGGGGGGGGGGGGGGTTAGGTGCATGCGTCACTGGGTCCATGACGTCTTATTCAATACCTAATCCAACTCATGTAATTTGGTAGCAGATGTAGGAAACTCAACAGACTGGCACGATGTTGGTAGGATTTGTCTTTTCTTTTAATCCTTTCTCGTCCCTCAGCTCTCGTCATTTTTCAACTGAACTCCCTCCGGCTCACTTTTAAAATACAATGATAGACAGAAAGCATAGCATTGTTAGTTCATGATGCACTCCCATCTCCTTTCAATAATCCCTCTTAATTACATTTTATCTATGCTCGACCCTGTTAGTACCCCATGGTAACTAACATTCCTCAACTATTTGACATAAGAACCCTTACTCACACAAACTAAAGTGGTTTGCTCCTTGGGTAGGTCTTCTGGCTCTGGTTTAGACCATTGGAATGATATATATATGCCTAATCACACATATTGGGCATCATCGGAGTCAACATGATATCTTGAAGGATATAGCAGTTAAGCTCATGGGGTATTCCAGAAGATGGATGAGAGTTGAATGAAATATCTTGGGAAGTTTGAGAGACTGTATGAGAGAACTTCAATAGAAAGTCTGATATTAGATTTGAAAATAAATCAGACTATCATGAAAGAATTAGCGTGTATGGGAGAAACTTTATGTATGAGAGAATCATAATATGTGGGAGAAATCAGAGTATTTGAGGGAATCTCAGGAAGAATGAGATCAAGATCATCACGAAGATTAGATCAATTAATATTGGTGGAAATTTATTCAGTCAGAGAATCATATTGTTCTAACAAAACCTTTTAAAGTGTGCGTTAGAGTATTCAGAATGCTTACACACTTTTTGTTAAGATGTCATCTTCAAAGCGCATCTGAAACTCCCCCTGCAAATAAGAACAGTATCAGTGAAACATAAAATGCTATGAGTGAATTTCAAGAATGAAACTCAAACTCAAACTGATAAACATAAAAAGTAGAGAAAAATCCAGATAAGTCGCAGAACCACGGGTTCTAAACTGGATGTTTAGAAATCATCTAAACATGAAAGAATGACATCTGATCTGTCTTGATGCAGAAGTCATTGCTTTGAGGCACGGATTCTACTCGGAAGTAAGTAGAAGCCATTTCACTAAAGATCGGGTTTTGAACTGAGTGATCAGAAGCCTTTACATTGAAGTTCGGGTTCCAGTCTGAAGTGATCTCAAAACCATTTCATTGAAGTCCGGGTTCCAGTCTGAAGAGATCTGAAAACCATTTAACCTGCAAAAAAATTAAACGCTTTTGGTACCCATCGAAAGATGGGTCCTTTCTTGTTAGATTTAGGATTTCTATCGCCATGTAATAACACAACAGTAGGAATCCATTTATCATTCGACACAGGTTTAGATGCAGAACCTTTTGGCACCCATTTGTATATGGGTCCAGCTGATTTTGAAACAACCTTAGGTAATGGAACAACCTTTGGCTTGGGTGACTTTGGAAATGCCTTAGGCTTGGCCTTTGGCGATGGTTTTTCCAATTTGTCAGGCGATGATGAGGCATGCACTTTTGTTTTCTTAGATTGGCGGCGTTTCCGTTTTTCAGGATAAGGTACAAACTTAGTCATTTCAGGAACAGCACGCCGAAAGCTTTTTGGACATAATTGAAACAGATTGCAAAAAGAGTATTTCAAAGGATTACTAGCAACATCCTTTCCAGGCACACTAGCACTACTATCGATTTTCACAAAAGATTCAGGCATGACTGCCTTTTTCACAAAGAAAATTTGAAAATCAAGAGGTGTTATTTTAGGAATCCTTCTTGCATGATCTGTAGGAACAAAACAATGAGAGTTCGTACGTTTGGAAGACTTAGACTTTGAAAAATTTTCTTTTCCTTGGTGAGTGGGTTTCTTGGAAGACTTAGATTGACTCCGAGTCTTCTTTGAAACCTCAGCTTTGGAAGATTTTGAGCACTCACCTTTACAACTAACAGAAGAAACTTCAACCTTGGCTTTACCTTTTTCAGATGATGTGAGATGGACTTTTGTAGGATGAGAAACCTTTGAATCTTTTAAATGAGAATTTAACCTTTCTGAAACTGTGTCAAGCTTTTCTTTGTAGATGGTTAATTCTACATTTTGTTCAAAACATTGATTTGCCAATTTTTCCTCACTCTTGAGAAGAGCTTCTTGATAATCAAGAGCTTTCTTTCGACTTGTCTTTAAATCCTTTTCTAAAACAGTAATTTGATGTTGAAGAACTTTTGTAGGAATGTAAAGGTGAGGGATTGGTTTTACAGGTTCAGCTTCTGAATAACTAGACAAGAAGTCTTCCTCTAGAGTAGGTACTTTATAGGGATAACTCTCGTTTAGCTCATCATATTTGAAAGACATTTCCTTTTCTTTGTTTTCAATTCGTTTCTCATCCTCTTGGGTTAAAATTTCTTCCGATGATTGATAAACGAAAGATTTCAACCCAGCACCCATATATCTCATATCATAAAAAATAGGTAAAACTTGTTGAACCTTTTCCAAGTACTTAGGATTTTTAAAACCAATTCCTTGTTTGGAATGATAAAACCTAGTCTCTTTGGGTTGGTTTAAATGAATAGTTTGTTCAGTTTGACCCCGTTTTAGAAATTCATCATCTAGGGTCTTTATGCGAGAGTACAAACCTATTCTTTCTTCTTCTATCATTTTATATTTTTGCAATCTGTCTATGTTTTCCATGCTTACAGACTCTAAGCGTTTTGAAAGAACAGATATTTCTGATTTTAAAGAGTTCTTTTCATCAGTGAGTTTATCCATACAAGATTCAAGGTATTTATTTCTATCCTCAACATCTACCTTTTCAATCAACATCTTCTTTATCACCTCATGGTTGTTTAGCCATTTCTTTTTATACACAGCGGATTGTTCTTTTTCAGCAATCAATTCATTCTTTAATTCATGTAGTTGTGCATGCAGTTCATCAAATTCATCACTAGATTTAAAATCAGATAAGGATTGTATATCAAATAAATCAGATGAAGAACTTTGTACCTGTTTGGAGTGGTGAGTGGTTCATGAGACAGACTGGAGATATATCAACTTTCTCCTCCTCGACAGTCTTTTCATGTGTGGAAAATCCTTGAGCCATGATTGTGGAGTGCAAAATGTGGATCTTCTAGATTGGAAACTGGAAAAACTCAGAAACTTCACAAGTTCGGATGTATCCGAGGTCAGTAATTTGGTAAAACGTGGATCAGAAATGAGTTTTTGACGTTAAAATTTCAGCTTTTTAGTAGAAAAATGCCCGTAACTTTTTTCTGGAGTGGAATTAGGCCTCAAAAATTGAACAAAACAACTTTGCCTAATTTAGTGATTGTAGATCTCGTTTCTAGCTTCGTTTCGGCATATGGTAGGCCGTCTAACGATGTTCCAGTCAAAAGTTATGGCCTCTGGAAGCACTGAATGTCAAAAGTTTAGATAGACCCGGACCCGAAATTCGGATGATCCGAATTCGGATGGGTCCGAATTTCGGTGAAGTCGTAGATCTCGTTTCAAGCTTCGTTTTGACGTATTGTAGGCCGTCTAACGATGTTCCAGTCGAAAGTTATGCCCTCTGGAAGCACTGAACCGAGAATAACACTTAAGAATTTACCGATTAACAATTTCAACGATTAAACAAGAAAAACTTGTAATTATTGAACAAGAAATGCTCGAAATCAGTACAAATTTAATTGCTTATGATTATGGAATAGAAAACCAAACAAAAACAAAATATTAACATAGAATTAAGAGCAAAACCTTTGATTTTTGCGAAGAACACGAAAAACAATTAGATTTAAAAAATGCAATTACTCCTTGGATACTTCAAATTAGATCATGAAAATTTCCAGAACAAATTATCTAACATATAAGATCATTCATGCAAAATTTCAGATCATTTCAACAAGTATATCACTCAAGTCAAAAATATAATCACAAAAACGTAACCGAAAATGACCAGAATAGTAAAATTGCGATTACTCCCTCGATATTTGGAGTTAGCCTATGAAATTTTGACAGGATGTTTCATGCATAAAAATAAGCTTAAACGGCCATTGTATGAATTTTTGGTGAGTTTTTGAAGTTTCAGCCCAATTTCATGACGTTTTTTGTGAAGAACACGAACAAATCTGAGATTTCAAGTTTAAATCCAATCTTCTTGCTCTGATACCAATTGACAACTTTGATTCCTAGTATATTTTGCACTCAAACACAATATTCAAACGATTTGTATTAAGAATATGAAGATTACAAGAGAGAATTTTGACACTCAATCTCTAGGAACTTTCACACTCAAGAACACACACACTTGGTGGAGGCTAGATGGAGGCTCCTTTGTGTCTTCTTCTCAAACCCTAGAAGAACAATATCATTTATACCTAAACTTACTTTGGGGGTTTGTCCAAACACTCCCCTTAAAGTCTTGGAAATTAAGATTCTCCACAAAGTAAACTATTCCTAATTATAATTTGAACCTAGACTTTTATTATATTTAATTATACACTATTTTAGGGCTAATAGCTACATAACTACTCCATCAAAGTATAAAACGTTTTCGATTAAGTCACCCATTCAATTTTTTATTATTATTGTTGTTATTATAAATTATTATTGAATGTTTTTTTAATTACATTAAAATTGTTTATTTGCGATTTTAAATTTTTCGTATGATTTAAAATTACTTTTTATATACTTTGGATTATTAGTTTACTTTTATATTGCGATTATTTATTAATAATTATATATCATAATATTGTTTATTTAGTGTTATTATATTAACTCTTTTGAGATTTTAATTTTATCAAAGAAGATGAACTATTCTGATTTATTTCGATCGGCTCTAATTTTTCGAACGAAAAAAACTTCAGTTAACTTTTAATTATTTTGAATGGATAAATGTATGATTCATTATGATTTTTAAATTCTCGAGTGTATAAAACTACAACTTATTTCATTTATACAAACGAAAAATGGTACAATTATTTATTTATGATCCAAAAAAGACAAACTTTAACTTAAAAAGCGATAACTATTCCGATTTTTATTATTTCCGATTAGAAAAAATGACGAACCCATACACTTTTAAGTTGAGATCGTAAATAAATAATGCTCAATTTTTATATTTTATAAAAGGGAGAATTTCATGCATGTGATTGTATAACTTCATAATTACGTATATATCCTTATAAATTTTTTTATTACACACATATCCTTATAAATTTTTAAAACTCTCATATATGTCTAAATATCTAATTTATTATTATCAAATCATTTAATAATTCAAAGTATTATCTTTATAAATTTCTTTATTACACATATTTCCTTATAAACTTTTAAAACTCTAATATATGACCAAATATCTAATTTATTATCATCAAACCATTTAAAAATTCAAAAGTTTATAACTGAGAAGTTTAAAATTGATCATCTTAAAAAAATAACATTAAAGTTGATTACCTGCTTTTACGAAAATAATCTATATTTTATAGACAAATGATGTGTAAAAATAAACAGGGTCCCCTATTTTATATTTTGTATGAAAGAGGGATGCAAAATGAAATTTTCATATTTTGTAATTAGTATGAACGTGGGACATACAGTGAGCTCCTTCATCCCGTATTTTAACATACTCCTCCCGCCATAATGCTCCCACCAAATGGAATCCTCACGAAGCGTATATATATACCTAGTCTATTCATTTATGAAATTTACCTCACAATAATGAATTCGAACAAAGTTTTTACTGATAAAAAGATCTGTGAATGTTGTCGCCGCTTCAGGGGAGGAACTATGGAGGTGCTCGTGCACCAACGAGCCTGTGTGGTAAAGAATTAAAACTTTAGTTTTGTAATTTAATTTACAGAAACAAATATGTTTAACATGATGCTTATTCTACAGGTTCTAAAAGCAAAAAAGCTGGAAAATGCCCAGGTTTGTACAAACCTCTTCTGATGTTCTGTTTAACTGATTTGTCAATGAAGATTTGTCATCTACTGTAGTGAGGTTTTGAATGTATTGATAGGTAATGGTCTATGAACGGTCATGTTTAGGTTTTCTTGTTTTAATGAAAAATAAGTTGGTTTTAGTTCTTGTGTTCGTTCTCGACTATTAGATTTTCTACATATATGTACTGGTTGCTTGCTGCTATTATCATGAAGACTTCGAGACTTGCAAGTCTTGGGGTGTAGAGTCCAGTAACTAGGACACGATGCTTGACCCCTTAACTTGGCATTTAAGGACCCAGTAACTTAGCAATTCGACCCCCTTGACGTATATTTACCTAATGTGTGTGTGCTAGGACTTTAGTGTTGTAATTTTGTGAATTGTGGGCTACCCTTAAAAAAAAGAAAAACGCAGCAGCAACCATAAGGAAGGGGGTGGGCTGTTGATTAGGCCGAAAGTCAGCAGCCCATTTAAGGAGTTCTAAAACATATTTAGCTTAGAGTTGAGTAATTAAACATGCATGAATTGCATGTAAAATGTGCAGTGATTATGTATGTATGTATGTCTACAAGTATGCTGCAGTGTGCTTATGCACTGATTGATCAGCAGCAAGGCAGCCAAAACAGTCACCGAAGCCGGTTGTCCTTGGCTTCGCCTTTGGCCAAAAGCCTACCGATCCCTCGGCTATGCCTTTTGGCCTTTGGCCAAGGCATTTAGACCTTTAATAGTGTATCATTGAGGTGTATAAGGGTCTTAAGACTTGCTTAAAAAGAGTCAATATAAGAGTATATTCCAAATCCAAAACCACTTATAAAATCATTGAATCTGAAGACATCTAGTGTAGTTGGAACCAACATCAGATCCAAAAAATCCCACACCCAAATTAAAGCAATATATTTAGTATACAGAACAATAAATAAGAATTCAGATTGCTGTTAATACTACGTCTCAAGAAAAATAAAAGAAAAAAAGCTAAACTAAACGCTGTTGGAATCAGATAGAGATGAACCATGAAACACAAAGAAAAGATCGAGCAAAAGAACTGTAAACTTGCACACGATTATTGGGAGCTTTTCTGGATATTATTTCTTCAAAGGAAAAGGATCGATTACATCTAGTAAAAACGACTATTAGGTAATGCAATATTAAACCTACGTTTAAAACCTAAACAAGAAATCGTAATGCTAGCAACGTGTATACCCATGTATCCCTTTTCTCCTGGAAACCGCACCACATTATTCTGCAACTAAAAAAAGTCAAAGCTGACCAAGTCAGAATTACTTCCAATACTCTCCCCCTAATTCTGCTTTGTGTCACCCAGATCTTCGATCCCCATCAGACCTCTCATCTCCGAGAACTTCACTCGTGGAAGCGCCTTGGTTAGAATGTCGGCCTTTTGTTCTTCCTACAAACAGCTTAACACATTGAGCTACCCGACAGGTCAAGTCCCCCAATAGGTTATGCAGCCACAATGCTTGGCACGCTGCTGAAGTTGCAACCATAAATTCAGCTTCACAGGAATTGAGTGCAACTGTCCGCTGTTTTTGTGAACTCCAAGTGATAAGGTTGCCAGAAAAATAAAATGCAATACCAGTTGTACCTTTACGATCATCAGGATCCATGCCATGACTACTATCGCTATACCCGACTAGTCTTCCATCGCCTCCCTTACGATATACAAACCCATAACCGACTGTTCCCTTGATATACCTCAGAATTTGCTTGACTGCCTTAAGGTGACTCTCTTTTGGTGATTCCATATATCTGCTCATGACTCCCACCGAGTATCCGAGATCCGGTCTAGTGTGAGTGAGGTACCTTAGACTCCCAATGAGTTTTCGATACTCTGTCGCATCTACTGGCACACCTTCTTCATATTTGGACAGATTTAATTTAGATTCCATAGGGTACTTTGAAGGATTCCATTCTGCCATTCCTGCTGCTTGCATTACTTTCTTAGCATACACTCTTTGATCAATCATGATCTCCTTCCCACTTTGTTGGACCTTAAGCCCAAGGTAGTACGACAGTCTTCCAAGGTCGGTCATATCAAACACACTTTGCATCTGTCTTTTGAATATGCAAATCTGGCTTTCACTAGTTCCAGTCACGATCAAGCCGTCCACGTACACACCAACTACCAACAAATCTTTCGAATCTGTTTCTTGTAGACAGCTTGTTCTTGAGGGCATCGCCAAAAACCGAGATCCTTTAGTGCTTTATCAAGACAAGTATTCCACGCTCTCGGGCCTGTTGCAACCCGTAGAGAGCCTTGTGTAGTTCGTAATTTTGTATACCGTTTGCTCCTTCCCTGCAACAACAAAACCATTCGGCGGAGAAACATATACTTCCTCTTGTATGGCGCCATTCAGAAACGCCGACTTCATATCCAAATGATGGACTTGCCATCCTTTAGAAGCTGCTAATGCCAACAACAATCGTATAGTATCAAGTCGAGCCACCGGTGCAAAGCCTTCTTTAAAATCTACTCCTTTTCCTTGTACGTACCATTTCGCCATTAATCTCGCCTTATGTGTCACCACGTTACCTTCAGCATCTTTCTTTAATTTGTGAACCCATTTTAGGCCAATGAGATTTTTTCTCGGTGGAAGTGTTGTTAACTTCCAGGTTTGGTTTTTGTTTATCGACTCCAGCTCCTTCTTCATCGCCTCTTGCCAATTAAGATCTGTCGTTGCTTCTTGAAATGTCGTCGGTTCCTCTCCAGCAAACATCAATTCTTCTTGGTCAACCTCTGCCAATTACAATTCTTCATAAATATCTGATAGTGAACAAAACCCACGAATGGGTGTGTCATCGTAGGCTGCCGGGCTCGCTTCTTGACTACTTTCAAATGTCAATGGCGTATTCAACTGTGGTTGAGAGTTTCTAGTTTCGAACTGAACTGGACTCCCCAATGTTTTGGGGATTGAAGAAGGGTCTAGATTCTCAACTTCATGTTCATGAGTGACTTGTACACTAAACCATCCTGAACTGGTCGTTGACCGATCGTTTTGAGCCTCAGCCCACTTCCATTTGGACTTCTCATCAAAGACCACATCACGTGCTACACATACTTTGTTTTGAGAAGGATTGTAGAGGCGATAAGCTTTACTTCCGGGTTCAACACCCAAATAAACCGTTTTTGAGCTTCGATCGCTTAACTTCGTTTGATGATTCACTGATTTCTTCACATGAGCAACACAACCAAAAACCTTGATGTGTTCAAGTGACGGATTCTATCCCTTCCAAGCTTCATAGGGAGTCATGTTTTTCAAACCTTTTGTCGGGACTCGATTTAGAAGATACACTGCATGACGAACTGCTTCTCCCCACACTGGAAGACTCATTGCCTTTAACATAGATATCATTGTCTCAAGGATGGTCCGGTTGCGACGCTCCACCACCCCATTCTTTTGTGGCGTGTACGGTGCCGTAAGTTGTCTTCTCACACCTTCTTTGTCACAAAAATCAGTGAACTGTTTTGATATGAACTCACCTCCACGATCGGTCCTTAACATTTTCACTCTGTTGGTGCTCTCCGTCTCAACGTGTGCTTTAAATTTATGAATTAACCTTGCATGTGGGTGAAAACGTTTATGTATCAAAAGTGCATAAACCCTCAAAACATTCACATGCATGCATCTATATAGTGTCTAAATAAGGTTTCATGTCATTAACTAATGGGTGATATTTAGGGACTAATTTGCAAGCTTAGGAATCCATTAGATGCTAGAATTAACGCTAAAAATATGGAGTTGCAGCACCAAAAACAACCATAAAGGCTGCTGTCCAATTCATATTTCCAATCTAAATTCATGATATATGATCATATGGGTTGTCCTGCTGCAACAATAATAACTAAGCAAATGTGTGTTGTATGTATACACATTTTGTGTAACATTGTGTGTGTGTGTGTGTGTGTGTGTGTGTGTGTTGTCTGGTAATTCAGCAGCAACAATATATGATAGTATATATGTGTCCATGTGTTTGTGTTATATACGTAGCAATACATGTGTGTATTTTAGAATTCAATATTGGCAGGTAATGAGATATTCTTTACAAGCCATAGTACTGAACTGTTTTAGTTTTATTAATTCCTCCAGTGGTTGTAAGAGGTCAATCTCCAGAGCACATATTAAGGTACCGTACATTTGGTGGAAATAAAGTACTGATTGCTTCTAGTTCTAGTAACCCATTCCCTTGGATCCCCACTATCAATATTTGAAATGTCCAAATTAGGGGGTTTGTTATTGGGCTACTGGTTGTTTATTCAGATGTTGTGAGACTCTTTGTTGAAATTAAGCCTAAACTGAGGGTCCAATGTGCAATTGATGTATCAAGAGTTATTATTATCGAATCATTTAAAAATTCAAAATATTATCTTTATAAATTTCTTTATTACACATATTTCCTTATAAACTTTTAAAACTCTAATATACGTCCAAATATCTAATTTATTATCATCAAATCATTTAAAAATTCAAAAGTTTATAATTGAGAAATTTAAAATTGATCATCTTAAAAAAAATAACATTAAAGTTGATTCCCTGCTTTTAGGAAAATAATCTATATTTTATAGACAATTGATGTGTAAAAATAAACAAGGTCCCCTATTTTATATTTTGTATGAAAGAGGGATGTAAAATGAAATTTTCATATTTTGTAATTAGTATGAACGTGGGACGTACAGTGAGCTCCTTCATCCCGTATTCTAACATACTTCGCCCGCCACAATGCTCCCACCAAATGGAATCCTCACGAAGCGTATATATATACCTAGTCTATTCATTTATGAAATTTACCTCACAAAAATGAATTCGAACAAAGTTTCTACCGATACAAAGATTTTTTGAATGTGGTCGCCGCTTCAGGGGAGGAACTATGGAGGTGATCGTGCACCAACGAGCCTGTCTGGTAAAGAATTAAAACTTTAGTTTTGTAATTTAATTGACAGAAACTAATATGTTTAACATGATGCTTATTCTACAGGTTCTAAAAGCAAAAAAGCTGGAAAATGCCCACGTTTGTACAAACCTCTTCTGATGTTCTGTTTAACTGATTTGTCAATGAAGATTTGTCATATATTGTAGTGAGGTTTTGAATGTATTGATAGGTAATGGTCTATGAACGGTGATGTTTAGGTTTTTTTGTTTTAATGAAAAATAAGTTGGTTTTAGTTCTTGTGTTCGTTCTCGACTCTTAGATTTTCTACATATATGTACTGGTTGCTCGCTGCTACTGTCATGAAGACTTCGAGACTTGCAAGTCTCGGGGTGTGGAGTCCAGTAACTTGGACAGGATGCTTGACCCATTAACTTGGCATTTGACGACCCAGTAACTTAGCAATTTGATCCCCTTGACGTATAATTACCTAATGTGTGTGTGCTAGGACTTTAGTGTTGTAATTTTGTGAATTGTGGGCTACCCTTAACAAAAAGAAAAACGCAGCAGCAACCATAAGGAACGGGGTGGGCTGTTGATTAGGCCGAAAGTCAACAGCCCATTTAAAGAGTTCTAAAACATATTTATCTTAGAGTTGAGTAATTAAACATGCATGAATTGCATGTAAAATGTGCAGTGATTATGTATGTATGTCTACAAGTATGCTCCAGTGTGCTTATGCACTGATTGATCAGCAGCAAGGCAGCCAAAACAGTCACCGAAGCCAATTGTCCTTGGCTTGGCCTTTGGCCAGAAGCCTACCGATCCCTCGGCTATGCCTTTTGGCCTTTGGCCAAGGCATTTAGACCTTTAATAGTGTATCATTAAGGTGTATAAGGGTCTTTAGACTTGCTTAAAAAGAGTCAATACAAGAGTATATTCCAAATCCAAAACCACTTACAAAATCATTGAATCTGAAGACATCTAGTGTAGTTGGAAACAACATCAGATCCAAAAAATCCCAGACCCAATTAAAGTAATATATTTAGTATACACAACAACAAATAAGAATTCAGATTGCTGTTAATACTACGTCTCATGAAAAATAAAAGAAAAAAAGCTAAACTAAACGCTGTTGGAATCAAATCGAGATGAACCACGAAACACAAAGAAAAGATCGAGCAAAAGAACTGTAAACTTGCACACGATTTTTGGGAGCTTTTCTGGATATTATTTCTTCAAAGAAAAAGGATCAATTACATCTAGTAAAAATGACTATTTGATAATGCAATATTTAACCTATGTTTAAAACCTAAACAAGAAACCGTAATGCAAGCAACGTGTATACCCACGTATCCCTTTTTTCCTGAAAACCGCACCACATTATTCTGCAACTAACAAAGTCAAAGCTGACCAAGTCAGAATTACTTCTAATACTCTCCCCCCTAATTCTGCTTTGTGTCACCCAGATCTTCGATCCCCATCAGACCTCTCATCTCCGAGAACTTCACTCGTGGAAGCGCCTTGGTTAGAATGTCGGCCTTTTGTTCTTCTTGACAAACAGCTTAACACATTGAGCTGCCCAACAGGTCAAGTCCCGCAACAGGTTACGCAGCCACAATGCTTGGCACGCTGCTGAAGTTGCAGCCATAAATTCAGCTTCACAGGAAGAGAGTGCAACTGTCCGCTGTTTTTGTGAACTCCAAGTGATAAGGTTGCCAGAAAAATAAAATGCAATACGAGTTGTACCTTTACGATCATCAGGATCCATGCCATGGCTACTATCGCTATACCCGACTAGTCTTCGATCGCCTCCCTTACGATATATACAAGCCCATAACCGACTGTTCCCTTGATATACCTCAGAATTTGCTTGACCGCCTTAAGGTGACTCTCTTTTGGTGATTCCATATACGTGCTCACGACTCCCACCGAGTATCCGTGATCCGGTCTAGTGCGAGTGAGGTACCTTAGACTCCCAATGAGTTGTCGATACTCTGTCGCATCTACTGGCACACCTTCTTCATCTTTGGACAGATTTAATTTAGATTCCATAGGGTACTTTGAAGGATTGCATGCTGCCATTCCTGCTGCTTGCAATACTTTCTTAGCATACCCACTTTGATCAATCATGATCTCCTTCCCACATTGTTGGACCTTAAGCCCAAGGTAGTATGATAGCCTTCCAAGGTCGCTTATATCAAACACACTTTGCATCTGTCTATTGAATATGCAAATCTGACTTTCACTAGTTCCAGACACGATCAAGCCGTCCATATACACACCAATTACCAATAAATCTTTCAAATCTGTTTCTTGTAGACAGCTTGTTCTTGAGGGCATCGCTAAAAACTGAGATCCTTTAGTGCTTTATCAAGACAAGTATTCCACGCTCTCGGGCCTATCGCAACCCATATAGAGCCTTGTGTAGTTTGCAATTTTGTATACCATTTGCTCCTTCCCTGCAACAACAAAGCCATCTGGCTGAGAAACATATACTTCCTCTTGTATGGTGCCATTCAGAAACGCCGACTTTGTTGGGAAATAGTTTAAGTACACTCAAGCTGTTAGTTAGACTTCTCAGACTGTTAGTAGATTTTTCATGTAAATACAAAGTTCATGCTGCTAGTTGAAGAAACTCGAGCTGCCAGTGTAAAAGTTCAAGCTGCCAGAGCAAAACAACTCAAGCTGCTCAGTTCATGCTGTCAAGAGATTCAAGCTGCTCAACAGTTTCATAAACAGAAAGTGCTGATTTTCAGGAAAGATATCTACACGAAGATTCCAGCATATCTACTATCAGAGAAGTCATAGTCCTTCAAGGAAACAAGTCCAAAAAGCAATATAAATAGACAGAATATTGTATAGAAGAATATAGAAGTTTTCTGCATATTTTGAGTCTGTAATTGCTTTGTTGATTAAGTTTTCATAAGCCTCTAAGGTTGTAAAACCCTAAGAACAGTCTGTGTTCTTCGTCTAATCAAACAGATTAGAGGTGATTGTAATAATTGAATTCAGCAATACAAACAGTCTTGATTACTTCTTATTTTTATGCTTTATTGGTTCTGAAAGTTTTTGTTAAAATAATTAAGTGTTATTCCGCAAACTTCTTAATTAAACTTTGATTCAAAGCAAGATTATTGATTTATACTCTGATAAATTCAAATCAGTTAATCTTGGTTATTCAGTTTTAGATCCTGACAAGTGGTATCAGAGCCAGGTTGTTCTTTGTTTTTCAAAGTCGAAAACTTTCTTTCAAATTTTTAATCTTTTCCAATGGAATTTGAAAATAGCAGCAGTGGATCTGGGCAAGGACTCAAAGTGCCTATGCTCAAGCCCACTGAGTTTGAGATGTGGAAACTCAGGATTCAACAGCATATTCAATTCATTGATTATGCCATATGGGAAGCTGTTGAATTCCCTCCTGTAGTTGATCCAGAACTTGATGCTGAGGGAAAACCAGTCAAAACTCCTCCAAAAACTGAACTTGAAAGGAAGGCTAGAATGAATGAAGTGAAAGCACTCACACTATTACAAATAGCCATTCCTAATGCTTATCAACATCAGTTCAAAAAGTTTTATACTGCTCACTCTCTTTGGAATGCCTTAGAGAAGAGGTTTGCTGGTAATGCCAGTACCAAGAGAAATCAAAAAGACCTCTTGAAACAGCAGTATGAAAACTTTTCTGGTGGCAAGAATGAAAACCTCACTCAAATCTTTGACAGGTTCAACAAACTGATAAGTGAACTGGAAAGTGCAAAGGTCAATCTGGATCAAGATGAAGTCAACAGAAAGTTTCTCAGATCTCTTGGAGAAGAATGGACAGTCTATGATGCACAGTGGAGAACAAAAGACACTCTTGATGAGATAGAATTGGATGATCTGTATAACAGTCTAAGAGTGTTTGAGACTGAAATTGATGCTAAAAAGAAATCCTTTTCTTATAATCACAACACTGCTCTTCTGTCTTCTGAAAAATCTAATAACTGTGATTCTTTTTCAGGTGGTGATGGCAATTCTGCTGAAACTCACTATGAGGCATTTGTTGCCAATGATGGATTATTTGCTCTAAATGTTGAAGACTTGGAACAAATTCATCCAGATGATCTTGAAGAGATGGATTTAAAGTGGCAACATGCAATGCTGACCATGAGAGCCAAAAGATTTCTGAAAAGAACTGGTAGGGCCAACTTTCAAGCCAAGACAGAAGGCAAACCATCTTTTGATAAATCAAAAGTGGAATGCTATAAATGTCATAAGCTTGGTCACTTTGCCAGAGAATGTAGATCTCAAGGTCAACAGCCATCAAGGACTTCACAGCCCATCCAAGCGTCCTCATCAACAGCACTTGTCTCTCAAGAAGACAATGTGTTTGACTGGAGTGATCAGACAGAGGAAGAATTTCAAAATCAAGCACTTATGGCAGAAACATCAAATGTCTCCTCCACTGAACTACCATCTGAGGTAAATTCTAAACTCTGCTCTCAATCATGCAAAAATATGGTTAAAAAGTACAGAGATCATAATGAGAGCATGTGCAAAACTCTAGCTAAGATGGAAGAAAGGAGATATGAATATATGCAAGCCATAGAAGATCTGGAAAAACAGATCAATGATTATAAGGATAATGAGATTCAAATGGGGTATGATAGAAACTATCATGAATGGGAGAAAAAGGAACTCAATAAGAAAATAGAATCTCTGAATAAAAAGGTAGAAGAAACTGAACAGAAGGTGTTAGAGGCTAATGAGAAACTGGAATCTGTTAACATAGATCTAGGTAACTTCAAGTTAGCAAATCAAAAGCTAGAACACCTAATGGAAGTTCAATTCAAAGATAGAGTCAAATCTCAGGTCAATCCCAAAGAAGGAATAGGATACAGAGCTACTCCACCTCCATATAATAACAAGTACATTTATCCAATGAGTGAAGTTGCTGATAGACTTGTTAATGAACCACTAGATGAGTCTATGACTATTGTAGATCCTATCCTTGATAACAGTCCTGAATTAAAAGAAGATAAGAGTCAAAATAGAGACTGTGACACAAAGAGTGCACCCATAGAAGTCCAAGCTCCCAGTAAGAAAGGAAAAGAGAAGATGAGTGTATGCAATGCTACTCCACAAGTTTCTGTACATTCTAACTGTAACACTGCATCTTCATCAAAAGGAACTAAAAGAAGTAAAACTGTTTCTATCTGCACATGCCAAAAGCATGGTGTTCAAAAGTTTCCTAAACAACAGCAGGTAAGAGAAAACCAGAGAAACAAGAACCAGAAATTGACAGAAAAGTCTGGTGTTCCAATTCAAACTGTCAAAAGATGCTTTCACTGTGGAAGGAAGAATCACTTAGCCAAGGATTGTTTTTACAAACCAGCTGTTGCAAAACAGACTGTGCAACACACAAAATCAAATCCTAAACAGGCAAAGCACTCAAAAGTGAAACCTTCCACAGCAGCTCCAAAGAGAACAGTTGATCACAGATTCTCAAAAATTAATAAGAAACAATCCACACATCAAAAACAAGTTTTGGCAAAGCCTAAATCAAGTTTTAAACAAATATGGTGTGTCAAGGACAAATCTGTTGCTCAAACTGCTAATGCAAATGATCAGACTGCTAAGTCAAAATCTGATGCTGTTAGTGCAAAAACTGAAACTGTTAGCACTACAAACACAGCTCAAGCTGCTGAGCATCAAACTGGAGCTGCTAGTGAATCATCTGAGACTGTCAGAAGAAAAGATGATCAAAATAGTTGGATACCTCATATTATCACTAAATACTCTCCAAAGACTCCATCAGTAGATCTCACCAAATATAAGAAGTCAAAAACAGTTTTTAGTTATGTCAATGTACAAGGCCAACCCAAAACCAATTTGGTTTGGGTTTACTCCACTACTAACGAAGCTGTTATTTGTGCAGGGCAACCACAGGTCTCCTCATAGAACAAGATGGCATCTAGACAGTGGATGCTCTAGGCACATGACAGGCAATTCTGAATGCTTGTCAAATTTCAAAGGTTTTGATGGAGGTTTTGTTGCATTTGGAGGCAACTCAAAAGGAGGTAAGGTTACAGGTAAAGGTACTGTTAATGCAGGCAACATGACATTCCATGATGTTCTGTATGTTGAACAGCTTAAGTACAATTTATTGAGTGTCTCCCAAATCTGTGACAAACAAAACATTGTTCTGTTCACAGATTCTGAGTGCATTGTTCTTTCAAAGGATTTCAAAGTTCCTGAAAAACTTGTTTTACTAAGAACACCAAGAAAGGACAATGTTTACTGCCTGGACACAGATCTCTTGACTAAATCAAATACTTTAAGTTGTTTAATATCCAAAGCATCATCAAATGAGTCTGCTCTTTGGCATATAAGGATGTGTCACATGAACTTCAAGTCCATGAATGCTTTAGTTAAAAAGAATCTGGTAAGAGGATTACCACAAAAGGAGTTCATTTGTGATGATCATTGTGTAGCATGTCTTAAAGGTAAGCAACACAAAACTTCTCATAAGGCCAAAGAAGTAAATTCAATCTCATCTGTTCTTCAGTTGTTACATATGGATCTATTTGGTCCAACATCTGTTTTGAGTTTGAATAAAAGGGCATATTGTTTAGTCATTGTTGATGATTTCACCAGATTTACTTGGGTTTACTTTCTTAGGTCCAAAGATGAAACTGCTGAGCTAGTTAAGTCTTTTATTCTTAAGATAGAAAACCAATCCAATTCCAAAGTTAAGGTGATAAGATCAGACAATGGAACTGAATTTAAAAATCAAATTCTAAACAGTTTCTGTGAGTCCAAAGGCATTGCTAGACAATATAGTGCACCAAGAACACCACAGCAAAATGGTGTAGCTGAAAGAAAGAATAGAACATTAATTGAGGCTGCTAGAACAATGCTAGCTGATTCAAATCTGCCAATGACTTTCTGGGCAGAAGCTGTTAATACAGCCTGTTATGTTCTAAATAGGGTTCAAGTAGTTCAATCACAAGGGAAAACTCCCTATGAGTTATTCCATAACAGAAGTCCCCTAATAGCTTTCTTCAAGCCTTTTGGATGCCCATGTACTATCCTTCACACTAAGACTCACTTAGGGAAGTTTGAGAGTAAAGCTGAAGAAGGATTCTTTGTAGGATACTCAACTCAAAGCAAAGCCTATAGAGTATACAACAGTGTGTCTAAAACAATTGAAGAAAGTGCCAATGTTGAATTTAATGAAAATACTGCTAATATCAAAGGCACTGGTCCTGATTGGTTGTTTGATTTAGATTCACTAACAAATTCTCTGAGCTTTGTTGAGTATACTGCAGAAGCTGATGCATACAGGGTTGAAGCTGCTAACACAAATTCTCATGCTGCCAATACAATTTCTCATGCTGTTGGCACAAAGTCTCAGACTGCTGCAGATTCAACAAGTTGGGATGATTTCACCACTCTACCACTTCTGTCTTGTGATCCTCCAGGGGTCCTGAATGATACAAATCCAGACACTGAAGTGCCACTCCAAAGTTCTGAAAGAACAGCTCCAACACAACAGGAAACAGTCCCAGATTCAAGTCAAGCTGTTTCAGAAACTGAACCATTCACTGGTTCTGATGGAGATGATACAAACCTTGGAACTTCCTTTCAAACAGAGAGAGAGCCCACACTAAGAGTTCACAAGTATCACCCTCTCAATCAAATACTGGGTGATCCAAGCACTCCTGTTCAAACAAGGAAGATGGTTCAAAATGAGACTGCTGCTGCTGAACTAGCAGTTCCAGAATTCAGTCTAGCTGCTTTTGAACATGCCTGTTTCATGTCTCAATTGGAACCTAAAAAGGCATCAGAAGCATTAAAAGATTCATCCTGGATTGAAGCTATGCAAGAAGAGCTTTTACAGTTCAAAATTCAGAATGTATGGACTCTGGTGGATCTTCCTAAAGGTAAGAGAGCAATAGGTACAAGATGGGTGTTCAGAAACAAGAAGGATGAGAGAGGGATAGTCATCAAGAACAAAGCAAGACTAGTAGCACAAGGGTACACTCAAGAAGAAGGAATAGATTATGATGATGTCTTTGCTCCAGTAGCAAGAATTGAAGCCATCAGACTGTTTCTAGCATATGCAAGTTTCAAAGGATTTAAAGTGTATCAAATGGATGTTAAGTCTGCTTTCCTGTATGGGACAATTGAAGAGGAAGTGTATGTGTGTCAACCTCCTGGTTTTGAAGACTACAAGTATCCAGACAGGGTGTACAAGCTAGACAAAGCTCTCTATGGTCTTCACCAAGCCCCCAGAGCATGGTATGACACACTGTCATCATATCTTCTACAGAATGGATTCAAGAGAGGCACTCTGGACAAAACACTCTTCACTAAATCCATCAAAGCTGAGATTCTTCTTGTTCAAATCTATGTTGATGACATCATCTTTGGCTCAACTAATGATAGGTTGTGCAAAGATTTTGAGGCCCTAATGCACAAAAAGTTTCAAATGAGTTCAATGGGGGAACTCACATTCTTTCTAGGGCTGCAGGTTAAACAGAAGCCTACTGGTCTATTCATAAGTCAATCAAAGTATGTCAAAGACATATTGGAAAAGTTTGGCTATCAAGACACAAAGGTTGCAAGCACTCCAATGGATCCTCATAAACAGCTCCATACAGACAAAGATGGCATAGATGTGGACATTCATCTATACAGATCCCTTATAGGATCTCTCATGTATCTAACATCTTCAAGACCTGATATTATGTTTGCTGTCTGTGTGTGTGCTAGGTTTCAATGCTCTCCAAAGGATTCTCACTTGGTTGCTGTTAAGAGAATCTTTAGATATCTTAAAGGCCAACCACATTTAGGTCTATGGTATCCTAAAGACTCTCCTTTTGAACTAACTGCTTATTCTGACAGTGACTATGGTGGATGCAACATTGACAGAAAATCCACAACTGGTGGATGTCAATACTTAGGAGCAAGACTGGTCTCTTGGCAATGCAAAAAGCAAACAACTGTCTCCACATCATCCACTGAAGCAGAATACGTAGCAGCTGCAAGCTGCTGCTCCCAGGTAATGTGGATTCAAAATCAGCTAAGAGACTATGGTATGAATTTCTTATCCACTCCTATTTATATTGACAATTCAAGTGCAATTAGCATTGTGCAAAACCCAGTGAAATTCCCAAAAACCAAGCATATAGAAATCAGGTTTCACTTCATCAGAGATTGTAATGAAAAGAAGTTAATCCAAGTTACCAAAATACATACAGATGATCAGCTAGCTGATCTATTTACAAAACCTTTTGATGTGGGAAGGTTCACTTTCCTAATATCAAATATTGGTATGGTAAACATGGATTAATTGGTTTTCATTATTATCGACTCAGTATGCTAATTTAAGGGGGAGACACTGTTCCATTGAAAAGTTGCACAATTTTACACTAACAGCATGAGTATTTTCTCATGCTGCTAGTTCATTTTCTCGGACTGCTAGTTATTTTCACTTGATCTGTCAAAGTGTGCAGGGTATTTGGGTAATTTTTCAAATGTGTGCGCGGGACCCAACCTTTTCGAAACCTTTAAAGGTCCCAGTTTCGTTCAGTTGTAACAACCAGTTACGTATTTTTCTTCCACGGCCTTCTGCTTTCTCTCTGAACGAATCACACATTCTTCTTTCAAACCCTAAAACCATTGTTTGATCATCCATGGAGTTTGTCAAAGAACACAACTGCCTTCCATACTCTCTCAAACACTCTGAACTTCAGCCGTTCCATGATATGATGGATTTCCTCAGGCACTCCCATATCAACCATGCCCTCAATATCAATCCCACCATATACATATCGCATATCGAACAGTTCTGGAACCGTGCCACTTTTCAAATCATCAATGGAATTCCCACTATACTATCCAAAATTGATGGCACTCCCATCACCATTACTGAGGAATCCATTCGGCACCAATTGCATCTTCAAGATGCCACAGGTATAAAAGACCTAACCCTTAACGCTTTACATACTGGTCTTTACAATATAGGTTATAGGGGTCCTGCTGATTCATTTACTTTCTTGAAAGCACATTTTTCTCCTAAATGGAAATTTCTTGTACATATTATTCAGCAGTGTATGAGCCCCAAAAGAACTGGTTGGTCAGAATTTTCTTCTAACATTGCCACTGCCTTAGTGTGCTTTTCAACAGGCCAACGGTTCAATTTTTCAAACATGATTTTTCAGGGGATGTTAAGGCATCATTCCCTAAAGAATGGGAAGTTTTTAATGTATCCAAGATTTTTTGCAGAAATCATTGCACACACCTGCACTACTTCTCATTTACATAAGAGGATACATATTTCCCATAGGCACTCACTATCTTCTATCAAAAGGCTGATAAAGCCAAGTGCCAATTTTGTCAGTGTAGATGTTCCATTGCCCTCTGCAATGATGAACATCATTTCAGGAAACAGAGGAGAGGGTCTTGAGCAGGCTCAGCCTAACATCACTGCTACACCCCCAAGACCCCAACCCACTCCTCATGATACACAAACGCCCACTGATCCTTTTGTACAGCCAACATGCCCACTCAGAAACACATACAAAAGAAAAAGGTGACCAGGAGCTCCTTCCTCCTCCTCCCATCAGCAAGAGCCATATATCCCTGTGCAGGAGGATACTCCTGCACAGCATATCCAAAGGGAACCACTAGAGGAAACTTACATCCTCACTCAGGAGGTGAACATCTCTTCAGAGATGGTTCATATGGGTTCTGTGGCTGGCACTACTGATGTCTGTGCACAAGAGGCACAGGACAGTGCCAACATAGCTAAGACCACGCCCATGGCAACAGCAAGTGTGCAAACACAAGCTGGAAGTCCCCAGAACCAAGAACAGAGGGGCCCAGAGGTTTCTACTTCTGGTATTGATGTCAGTGATAGATCACAAGCACCACAGGTGTTTTCTGATCTTGAGACTAGTCTACAACTTATGCTTTTGACGGATCCCAAGCTGAAACCTGTTGTAGCTATGTTGGAATACCAAATGTCCATCATTGCTGCACAGGGTGCACAAATAATGGCCCTAAAGCAATCAGAAATGGCTCAAAATCAGAGGATGGATTATCTTCATAAAGGGTTTACCCTTTGTGGAAATAAGCTCATTCAATTAGAGCGTTTGATTCAAACCCAAGGGGCAAAGGTTGTTGGTCCTTCTGACCAAACCAATGCTTCCAAAAAGGGGGAGAATCAGGAGGTTCCTAAATCAGTCCAAGCAGCTCCAACAACAACAACAGTCCAAGTAGCACCAACAGTCCCAGTTTCTAGGCTAGCACTCCCAACAGCTTCTCAAGCTGTTAGCCTAGAAACTCAAGCTGCTCCTTCAAAAGTCACTGGAGTTGTGATCAGGGAAGGCATTCAAGCTCCATCAAGTACAGTCCAAGCAACATCCTCTTCTGTAAAAGACAAGGGCAAGGGCATTCTCATTGAGTCTCCAAAGCACAAATTCTCCTCCAAAGAAGCCCAGATTGCCTTTGATGCTGAAGTTGCCAAGAAATTGGCAGAAGAAATGGACAAAGAATTAGATCAGCAAGCCCAGCCCCCAATAGATGATGATGAGATATTAGGTGATTACCTAAAGGGGTTTGTGGGCAAACAAGGTGAAAAGAAGAGAAAGATGCCAACAGGGCACTCCAAGGCTGAGCATAGAAGATTTCTTATCAATTTTGCCTTTGCAGCAGGTATTCAAAAGAAAATGGCTCAGTCCATGTCTACTGAAAGGCTGCAGGAGATTCATGACAAGGAGATGGACAAAAGAAAGAGAACAAAAGTCTCTCCAGAAGCTCAACCATCCCAAGAAGTCCAACCATCAACTCAATCAGTCCAAACTAAAGCTGCTACCAGTGCTCCTGTTCCTACTGAACAAGCTGTTGCATCTATTCCTACATCTGATCCATCCTCACAAGCAAAGCCATATCAAGTTAAAAGAGTGCTGTTTGATCAACAACTGCAAAAAGCCATGGAGATAGAGAAGTTGATTGATCAGCATGATTTTACAAAGCCTCAAATCAATTACTGGTTTGCTAAGTCCCTGGATGACCGTAACTTGAGAGTTAAGTTTGTGGTAAGAAGGGAGTCTGGACCAGAAGAAGAATATGATACATTTTGGCAGATGATTCAGAAGTTGACCAGAGATGAGCTTATCAGAATGCACAACATTGGGTCTGTATCACAAGTTAGATCTGCTCTACCACAAGTGAAGCAAGTAATTAAAGATCTAAAATCAATTGTTGACGCTGAATCTGCAAGGAAAGAAATAGAGGATGCTGTGAAGAAGGGGAAGAAGGTCAAGCAAGTTGATCTGTTTTTCAAGTCAAGGACATACAGAATCAAATTTTCAGATGGACCTGGTATATTCTTCAATCTCGAATTTTATGATTTACCAAAAGATATGCTACTTCAGATAAAATCTGTTAGGGTATCTTGTGATAGAGATGAGATGAAGAAAGAATTTTTGAAGGCTGTAGATCAGAAACTTGCACAGTTGTAAGTTTTTGAAAGCCTTGGTTTGTGAATAACAGTTTACTTTTTCATTTCCATTTTTGTATAGAACTTAAAGTCTTGTGTAAAGAATTTAAGTTAGGGGGAGATTGTTGGGAAATAGTTTAAGTACATTCAAGCTGTTAGTTAGACTTCTCAGACTGTTAGTAGATTTTTCATGTAAATACAAAGTTCATGCTGCTAGTTGAAGAAACTCGAGCTTCCAGTGTAAAAGTTCAAGCTGCCAGAGCAAAACAACTCAAGCTGCTCAGTTCATGCTGTCAAGAGATTCAAGCTGCTCAACAGTTTCATAAACAGAAAGTGCTGATTTTCAGGAAACGATATCTACATGAAGATTCCAGCATATCTACTATCAGAGAAGTCATAGTTCTTCAAGGAAACAAGTCCAAAAAGCAATATAAATAGACAGAATAGTTTTTCTATTGTATAACAGTTCATAGAAGTTTTCTGCGTATTTTTGAGTCTGTAATTGCTTTATTGTTTAAGTTTTCTTAAGCCTCTAAGGTTGTAAAACCCTAAGAACAGTCTGTGTTCTTCGTCTAATCAAACAGATTAGAGGTGATTGTAATCATTGAATTCAGCAATACAAACAGTCTGGATTACTTCTTATGTTTTATGCTTCATTGGTTCTGAAAGTTTTTGTTAAAATAATTAAGTGTTATTCCGCAAACTTCTTAATTAAACTTTGATTCAAAGCAAGATTATTGATTTATACTCTGATAAATTTCAAATCAGTTAATCTTGGTTATTCAGTTTTAGATCCTGACCAGCAAACATTATGTCAGGTCTTGAAGCAGTTAAATACATAAGTGACCCAATCATGGCCCGATATAAAGTCGGATCCACATCGGTATCACTTTCAGTACCCGGCCCGAGATTGTGATTCACTTGAATCGGCGTGCTGAAGTGGCAGTCAACTTAGTTCCCTCCATCCGAAACCGTTCTAATATGTCATAGACATACTTAGTTTGATGGATAAACATCCCTTCCTTCTTTTGGTCAACTTGTAACCCTAAAAAGAAATTCAACTCCCCCATAGCACTCATCTCGAACTTAGACTTCATCACCTCTCGAAATCTTTGCACATCTGTTCGTCTGATGATCCAAAAATGATATCATCGACGTACACTTGTACCAAGATAAAGTGTTCACCTTTCCTCTTCACAAATAGAGTACTATCTATCCTACCCCTTTCAAAACCGTTTTCTAAAAGATGGTTGGATAAAGTCTCATACCACGCCCTAGGTGCCTGATGTAATCCATAAAGAGCCTTATCTAAGCGATATACTCTATCTTAATATTTTGGATCTGTAAATCCGGGCGGTTGTTCAACATACACCAACTCCTTCACTTTCCCATATAAGAAAGCACTCTTAACATCTAATTGATATACCTTAAAGCCCTTGAAGGAGGCAAAAGCTAGAAACAACCTAATGGCTTCCAGCCTTGCTACTGGTGCAAACACCTCATTGTAATCGATTCCCTCCTCTTGGTTGAAACCCTTTACAACTAATCTCGCCTTATTACGTGTGACTATACCCCGATCGTCTCTTTTGCACTTAAAAACCCATTTGGTTCCTATTGCAATCTCCCCTCGAGGTAACGGAACTAACTCCCACACTTCTAGTTTCCTAAACTGTGAAAGATCTTCCTGCATCGCTTCAACCCAGGAGTTATCCTTAAGTGCCATTTGCACATTCTTAGGCTCTACTTGCGATATGAAACATGAATAAAGACATGTGTGATATGCCTCGGAGTCGTTTATCATCGACAACAACACGGTGTTGTTATTTACACTACTCCGAGTCTTCACACCCTCGTTAGGATTTCCTATTATGCTTTCTATTGGATGGTTCTTGTTAATCCTAGAGGTCTCTATTTCATCAACCCTTAGATTATCTCCTAAGGTGGATCCTATTTCACCTAATGGGGGAACAGGCTCAGCTTCTACATTTTCCTCCTCACGGACGTTTTCCTCAGAATTGGAACTCGATGCTTGAGACTGATTCTCAGTTGTAGGTGCTTCCTGATCAGCAACTTCTGGAGATCCATCTACAGTCGCAGTAGGCTCGGATGTAGATTCGAACGTGGTCCTCGGAAAGATTTGGCCATCGTCGTTCAGATGCAACGTCGCCATGTCCTTCTCGATTGTACCTGCATTATCATCCAGAGGAATGTTAAATGACTCAAATAACTTATCATAGTCAAATATCCATTCCGGACCAGTTTGGGGTTCATGTGTATAACTTGTGACTTCAATATTATACACAATCTCCACAGTACCAGTTGTTTTGTTAAACACCCGTTTGTTTGGTGAGTTTGGCACATAACCTAGGAAGTATCCTTCGTCAGCCTTTTCACCAAACTTCGGTTGATGTTTTGTTCTTAAAAGTGTGCATGGTACTCCAAACGGTTCGAATCCAGTTAATTTAGGTGGCCGTTTATTCAAAATTTCATAGCATGTTTTGTTCAATGATTTGACTGTAAGGACTCTATTTAAAATATGACACGCGGTATTCACTGCCTCCCCCCAAAACATGGTAGGAAGCTTTGAATCCGAAAGCATAGTCCTTGCAGCCTCAATCAAAGTTCTATTTTTACGTTCGGCCACCCCATTCTGTTGAGGTTCATATGGTGCACTGAATTGATGTACTATGCCCTTTGATAGGCAATATACACCAATTACAGTGTTTTTGAATTCAGTTCCATTATCACTACGAATATATTTAACCCTAGTTCCGTGTGAGTTCTCCACTTGGTCCAAGAACCCGATGAGCCTTGCAGCCGTCTCGTCCTTCGTACCTAAAAAGAAAACCCAAGAAAAATGTGAGTAATCGTCGGTGATAACTAAGCAGTACCAACTACCTCCAATACTCCTTTTGTTGATTGGGCCGAAAAGGTCCATGTGCAACAGATCGAATGTTGAGGCTATGGAATTCTGCTTCTTGGACTTGTGTGTCTTCTTGTGTTGTTTGCCCTTCATGCAAGGTAGACACTTATCCTCGAACTGAAAACTTTTCTTGGGCACACCCTGCACCAATCCATGCTTCGTAATGTAATTCATCTTCCTCAGGTGCAGGTGAGCCATGCGTCTGTGCCACAGTACGGATTCCGTCTCCGAAGCTTTGGATAGTAGACAAATTGGCCCCATCGAAGTCTCTGGCTTGTTCATATCCAGCACGTACAAGTCGTTCTTCCTTGTCGCCCGCATCAACACCCATTCTTCAGGAATTTTGAATCCAGGCTTTAGCACTAACGCCTCAGTGTCAGTAAATAACACCGAGTTCTTCTTATCACAGATTTGAGATACACTAATGAGATTATGAACCAGTTTATCAACGTGATAAACTTGGTCCAATTTTATTGTCCCATTAGTGACCACTCCGGTACCCGTGATGTTTCCACCCTTGTTACCAGCGAATGATACGAATCCCCTATTACCCCCTTTGAAGTCTGTGAGTAGACTTCTTTCCCCCGTCATGTGCCTGGAGCAACCACTGTCGACGAACCACTTGTTGTTTGGACCTGTAGTTATCTCCTGCACATGAAAGAAAAGAGATTAGTTATCACGGGGAACCCAAGCCATGACTGACTTGGTAATACCATTCTCGTCCACATACGTGAACTCTTTCAAGTACCCATCTCGCCTTTCAGGTGACTTGGGCCTTTGAACTGAATTCTGTTGTGGTGCCGAGTGATTTAAGTTCACTCTTTGCCTTGGTGTAGGCATTTGTTGTGGAGCTCTAGAATAATTTCTATTATATGCCATCTCTGACTGTGATCCTTGAGCTCTTACCGGTGCATATTGTCTAACTGGAGTATGTGACGTAACTGGAGTATGTGACCTGCTAGGTGTTGTGCTCCTATAGACTTGCTGAGGTGCTGACCTAGATTGATTATTGACACGATTCGGTGAATTTGTCCTAATCACTTCCTTTGGTCCAACCTTAACCGGTGTGTTTTTCACAACTTGTTTGGGTGCGGCCTGCACAGTTTTCTCAGTAGGTTGAGAACTACTGCTGCTTGCCACACTGGGTGAGGGCTTAACAGGTGTTGGGTTCACTGTCTTAGGGGTAACATCTGCTTTCCTAAGTGGACAGTGAGAAGCAACATGCCCTTTCTCGTGACATCTAAAGCAAGACATCTTATCTATGGACTTTTTGTGTGTTCCCTTAGATCTAGGTGTCTCACTAGTGTCTATCTCCTTTGGTACATCTACAGTGTCTGCCTCTTCGACCTGGTCAGCCCAAGAAATTTTCTGTTTTCCTGCAGGTGTTTCACTGGAGGAAGACACAAATTTCACTTTCTTGACCTTGACAGTTGAGTCAGCCACCTTAGGTGCATTTTCTACTATAGGCTCAGGTGTCGGTTCAGGTAGGTCCTCTAAGTCTACTGACTTGTCAGTTTTCTCCTGAGGCTGAGGCACATAGTTCGCATTGAACGGTGGAGGAATTTCGTGAAAACCTAGACCTACAGGCTTCTTAGACTGTCTTTGGGCATCTAAGACTTTCCCTAGATTGAGGCTCGAATTCCTAAACTTTTCCAGCTTGCTATTTGCCTCTGCTACCTTAACCTTGGTCTCAGCTAGCTCTATATCCTTGTCCTTAAGACTTTTTGTTAAGGCCTCTACGTGCTCATACATAAGTTCTATCCTAACACACTGCTCACTGAGTTTGTCTTTTAGAACTACTACGTCCTGAGCATCAGCCTTAAGCTTTTCTTTTAAATCTTGCTTTATATCATTTAGACTAGCATTTTCAATTTTTAAGTTTTCAATTTGAGCAGTTATGGTCTTCTGTGATTCTAAGATTAGATTTAACCTATCATTAGAACTAACACATAAAGCACATAAATCATGAAATAAAGAATAAGACAGACTAACCTTTGAGTTCTCAGATTCCACGTTGGCCATCTGAGCAGCAAACTCCAGCACTGTCTGACCATTCGCCTTTTCAACCCACATCGGACTGTTTTCCCTTGTGGTCTGCTCGTCTTTTTCACACCCATTCTCCGTAACTTCAGCCATGAAAGCTCTAGCATTGGACTCAGGATGTGAACTCCAGTCATAGGTACCATCTAGCTGTCTGTCAGAAGTGACATTGGATAGTAGACTCGCTAGATTGGCTTGACCAGTTGAGGAACTCGGAAGGTATCTTTGTTGGGACTGATTTTGGAACTGTCCCTGATGCTGACTCTGCCATTGGTATGACTCCACTTTCGGTATCTGACACTCCCTGGCGAAGTGTCCCAGTCCTTGACAGTTGTAGCATTTTACCTTGGACTTATCAAATCCTATCCCTTTGTTGTTCATTTGCAGATTCCTCCCAGTTCTTTTGATGAATCTTTTTACCCTCTGGGTCACCATGGCCAGTTGCCACTTAAGATCCATTTCCTCTAAGTCATCAGGGTCGACCTGATCGTAATCTTCATCCCATAGAGCTGGGTCATTGATTTTCCCTTGAACACAATTTCCGTATGCGGCCACAAAAGAAGCAAGTAGATTCAGATGCTCTTCCGCTGACTTTGCGCTCATGGGCATCTTCGAATAACTCTGACTGTTCGATGCCTGTTGGACTTGAGGTTGCGGTTCTTCCGATCTTCCTAATCCTAAGAACGCGCGATTCAATGAGTCTTCAAACTCTGCTGGCGATGACGTTTCTTCGGTGAAAAACGCTGTAGCACTCTTCGGTTCAGCTGTCACTAATGATTTAGATGTCTTTCCAAAATACATTGTCGGATTCTGGACATGCTCGTAATCAGTCTCAGCCTTAATCAACTCGAAGTGATATGCCCTCAACGTTCCCACAATGTCATCAAGTGATTGAGTATAGTATTTGTCCTCATTCAGCTTAATCATTGCCACGTACATAGCCCATTTGGCTGGTAGGGCATCAAGAAGCTTGTTGTTCTTGTCAGTGTCCGAATACTCAATTCCATGACTTTCAAGTTCCGTTATCAGATGATAGAACCTCGTGATAATATCATCCAACTGTTCATCCTTAATTGCCTTGAAAGTCGCAAACTGTTGTTTCAACAGCTCTGTACGCTTTCCACGCACCCGAGGATTACCCTCACACCTTTTCTCGAGAGACTCCCAAAGTTCCTTCGACGTCCTTTGAGTCCGAAATGTGTGCAAAATATCTTGAGGTAAAGCCATACGGATTATGGAGAAAGCTTTGTTTTCGGCTTCAAATAATTATTTGTCATCTTCTTTCATCATCTGATATGACAAGACCTTTTGACGGCCTTCAACTTCAGATACTGGCGGGATGTACCCTTCATCTATGCACACCCACATGCGCATATCATTGAATCGTACAAAATCTGTAAATCGGTCCTTCCACCAGTAATAGTCCTCAACTTTCATCAGCTTAGGCGGTGCATTTGCCTTCCCAACTTCGTGGTCCATCTCAAGGAATTTCTGAAGATTTGACATCTTTTCTAAACAAATTGATTTTGAACTTAATTAATTTAATTCGAAACTGATTTAGACTAACTTTTTCGAATCTAGGTAGATTCGAAACTAATTAAGGGTAAATCTTTTGGGATTAAATTCGATTAAGTGTTAAAATTCGATTAGATTCGAAATTATGTCAGATTCGAGATATCCTTAGAGTCGATGGTCCTTAGATTCGAAGGGGAACAAACTCGAATTTCAGCAGATTCGAAACACAGATTCGAAACAATACTAGACTCGAAATAAACTCGAAACTAATGTAGACTCGAGATCCTATTCGAATGAAGCACCAGATTCGAAACAAGGTAGATTCGAAAATCTCTGAAATTGACTCGAAAGGAGCGTATTTAGGTTAGACTCGAGACTAAAGTGAAACCCTAATTACCCCTATAGATTCGAGCGCCGCAAACTCGAAAAACAGCTAACACTTTGATTTTTTGACGTTTTACAGATTAAATCACTATTTTTCAAACGAAAAATAATGATTTCGATCAAAAACGTGAAAAACCACAAAGTGTTTCCCGAATATGAATTTGCTAAGCTTGAAAAAACGTTTTTGAGAGCAAAACCGTCCAACTAGCGTCAAGAAACCTAGAATGTATCTGATGAACACGAAGAACACCAAGAACACTCCGTAGGCTCTGATACCACTTGTAAGGTCTACGATTGCAAGATCTATCTAGACGCGGATCCGTGAACGAGTGCGGAATCCTCGTTGACGGTTAGACGGACAACTCTCAACCAACGGAACACGGAGACTATTAGACGCTGAACGAACGACACACGAACGATCCTACGAACTAATTCTCTCCGAAACGGCACTCACCTAGCTGATAAACTCGAGATCGCCTTTTGCTTAATTCCTCACGAATTCTGCTAAAAGTCTTCTAATGATTCGAGTCTATCCCTAATTATAGACCCTGATTCGAGTCTGATGTGGGCCAGACTCGAATCTGGCCCAAGGCCCATTCGAGTCTGTCCACAATGACACTCTCGAATCTAGCCCATTCGAATCTAAGGATACATTCGAATCTATCATAGATTCGAATGTCTTCCTTTACCTATTCGAATCTAGCCAATACACTTAAACACTTAAGTGATGAAACTTACGTTATTACCTTATGATTGATTTTATCTTTTGAACTTTATGTTTGAACTTCTTGTAATACGTTACATCAAGTTCCAACATACAAACAACGATAAATATCAACCATAAATAACATATATAACAAACACATGCTAAATCACAATGTAAGACCACTTAGACTGCTATCGTCACACAGGATGTACCAACATCCTTTCTTAGCAGTTCCAACAATTCCCTTAGATGATCAGCGTGCTCCACTTCAGACTTAGAGTATACCAAAATACCGTCAATAAACACAATCACCGACTTGTCTAACATCGGTCTGCAAACTCTATTCATCAGATCCATAAAGACAGTCGGGGCAATGGTTAACCCGAAAGGCATAACCAAGAACTCGTAATGCCCGTAACGCGTCCTGAAAGCTGTCTTAGTCACATCTTTCTCTCGAACTTTCAGCTGATGATATCCCGACCTCAAATCAATCTTAGAAAAGACACTAGCCCCGTGTAACTGATCAAACAAGTCATCTATCCTTGGCAACGGATACTTATTCTTGATAGTCACTTTATTCAGCTCCCGGTCATCGATACACATCCTGATCGTGCCATCTTTCTTTTTCACAAACAAAACAGGGGCTCCCCATGGCGATGAACTCGGTCGAATGAAACCCTTATCCAACAACTCCTGGAGTTGTTTCAACAAAACATAATAGATATTTGTATTAAAGCATAATAGATATTTGTACATGTTGGTCGGTGAGGAATGTAAATTGTAGGATTTAGCATCAAAGCATAATAGATATTTGTACATCTCAAGAAGTCCATCATCTCGTGGAAACCGTCCAACTCAGCATGCTTCAAAATGTAGGGCAGGCAGTTGTGCTCCTTGACAATCTTTAATTCCGCCATCAATGCAATCCTGAATTCAAGAACTAGGGTTTCGAGTGAAAGTGGAAGTGCGATTAAGAGCTCTGGATTTGAAACTGTGACTCCGATAGTTTGAATAGTTTTTCCCGCGGTTGAAATTAATCAAGTAATTTTATACATTTATGTGGCGTTTGGTTCACCATAATAGAATTTTAAGGAATTAGATTTTAATTTTTAGTTATTAATTTGTTTGATGGTGAATGTAGAATAAAACTAAGGTTAAAACTAATCAAGTAATTTTATAAAATTAGGTTATAGACAATCAATAAAATACCATTCCATTTCATACCATGAATAATAAAACTTAGGTTAAAATTAATCAAGTAATTTTATAAAACATAGGTTGTATACAATCAATTCAATTCCATTCCATTTCATTCCATGAATAATAAAACTTAGGTTAAAACTAGTCAAGTAATTTTATAAACATAGGTTATACAAAATCAATTCAATTTCATTCCATTCCGTGAATAATAAAACTTAGGTTGAGATTAATCAAGTAAGTTTATAAACTTAGGTAATACAAAATCAATTCAATTTCATTCAATTCCATGAATAATAAAACTTAGGTTGAGATTAATCAAGTAATTTTATAAACTTAGGTTATAGACAATCAATTCAATTCCATTCCACTTCATTCCATTAATAATAAAACTTAGGTTAAAATTAGTCAAGTAATTTTATAAACTTAGGTTATACAAAATAAATTCAATTCCATTCCATTCCATGAATAATAAAACTTAGGTTGAGATTAATCAGGTAAATTTATAAACTTAGGTTATAGACAATTAATTCAATTCCATTCTATCCCATTCCATTCCATGAATAATAAAAATTAGGTTCAAATTAATCAAGTAATTTTATAAACTTAGGTTATAGACAATCAATTCAATTCCATTCCATGAATAATAAAATGAAGGTTTAAATTAATCAAGTAACTTTATAAACTTTGGTTATATACGATCAATTAAATTCAATTCCATTCCATTCCATTCCATTTCATGAATAATTAAACTTAGGTTAAAATAAATCAAGTAATTTAACAAACTTATGTTATAAAACACTTAACAGCTTGAGAAAATGCACTAACAGTTTGAGAAATTCAACTAACAGTTCGACATTTCCAAAAATTTCTCAATTAATTAACTCAAGTGAATAATAAAACATAGGTTAAAATTAATCTAGTAATTTAATAAACTTAGGTTATACAAAATTCAATTCAATTCCTTTCCATTCCGTGAATAATAAAACTTAGGTTGAGATTAATCAAGTAATTTTATAAACTTAGGTTATACAAAATCAATTCTATTCCATTTCATACCATGAATAATAAAACTTAGGTTAAAATTAATCAAGTAATTTTATAAAACTTAGGTTGTATACAATCAATTCAATTCCATTCCATTTCATTCCAAGAATAATAAAACTTAGGTTGAGATTAATCAAGTAAATTTATAAACTTAGGTTATAGACAATTAATTCAATTCCATTCTATCCCATTCTATTCCATGAATAATAAAAATTAGGTTCAAATTAATCAAGTAATTTTATAAACTTAGGTTATAGACAATCAATTCAATTCCATTCCATTCCATGAGTAATAAAATGATGGTTTTAATTAATCAAGTAATTTTATAAACTTAGGTTATATACAATCAATTAAATTCAATTTCATTCCATTCCATTCCATTTCATGAATAATTAAACTTAGGTTAAAATAAATCAAGTAATTTTATAAACTTATGTTATAAAACACTTAACAGCTTGAGAAAATGCACTAACAGTTTGAGAAATTCAACTAACAGTTCGACATTTCCAAAAATTTCTCAATTAATTAACTCAAGTGAATAATAAAACTTAGGTTAAAATTAATCTAGTAATTTAATAAACTTAGGTTATACAAAATTCAATTCAATTCCTTTCCATTCCGTGAATAATAAAACTTAGGTTGAGATTAATCTAGTAATTTTATAAACTTAGGTTATACAAAATCAATTCTATTCCATTTCATACCATGAATAATAAAACTTAGGTTAAAATTAATCAAGTAATTTTATAAAACTTAGGTTGTATACAATCAATTCAATTCAATTCTATTTCATTTCATGAATAATAAAACTTAGGTTAAAACTAGTCAAGTAATTTTATAAACATAGGTTATACAAAATCAATTCAATTCCATTCCATTCCACGAATAAGAAAACTTTGGTTGAGATTAATCAAGTAATTTTATAAACTTAGGTTATAGACGATCAATTCAATTTTATTCCATTCCATTCCATTAATAATAAAACTTAGGTTAAAATTAATCACATAATTTTATAAACATAGGTTATATACAATAATTTCAAGTCAAGTCCATTCCATTCCATTCCATTAATAATAAAACTAAGGTTAAAATTAAGCAAGTAATTTTATAAACATAGGTTATAGACAATCAATTTAATTCCATTCCATTCCATGAATAATAAAACTTAGGTTAAAATTAATCAAGTAATTTTATAAACTTAGGTTAAATACAATCAATTCAATTCCATTCCTTGATTAATAAAACTTAGGTTAAAATTAATCAAGTAATTTTCTAAACATAGGTTATATAGAATCAATTCAATTCAATTCCATTCCATGAATAATTAAACTTAGGTTAAATCTAATCAAGTAATTTTATAAACTTAGGTTATATACAATCAATTCAATTCAATTCCATGAATAATAAAACTTAGGTTAAAATTAATCAAATAATTTTATAAACTTAGGTTATAAAACACATAACAGCTTGAGAAAATGCACTAACAGCTTGAGAAATTGAACTAACAGTTCGAGATTTGCAAAAATTTCTCAATTAATTAACTCAAGTGAATAATAAAACTTAGGATAAAATTAATTAAGTAATTTTATAAACTTAGGTTATACAAAATTCAATTCAATTCCATTCCATTCCGTGAATAATAAAAGTTAGGTTGAGATTAATCTAGTAATTTTATAAACTTAGGTTATACAAAATCAATTCAATTCCATTCCATTCCATGAATAATAAAACTTAGGTTAAAATTAATCAAGTAATTTTATAAAACTTAGGTTGTATACAATCAATTCAATTCCATTCCATTTCATTCCAAGAATAATAAAACTTAGGTTGAGATTAATCAAGTAAATTTATAAACTTAGGTTATAGACAATTAATTCAATTCCATTCTATCCCATTCTATTCCATGAATAATAAAAATTAGGTTCAAATTAATCAAGTAATTTTATAAACTTAGGTTATAGACAATCAATTCAATTCCATTCCATTCCATGAGTAATAAAATGATGGTTTTAATTAATCAAGTAATTTTATAAACTTAGGTTATATACAATCAATTAAATTCAATTTCATTCCATTCCATTCCATTTCATGAATAATTAAACTTAGGTTAAAATAAATCAAGTAATTTTATAAACTTATGTTATAAAACACTTAACAGCTTGAGAAAATGCACTAACAGTTTGAGAAATTCAACTAACAGTTCGACATTTCCAAAAATTTCTCAATTAATTAACTCAAGTGAATAATAAAACTTAGGTTAAAATTAATCTAGTAATTTAATAAACTTAGGTTATACAAAATTCAATTCAATTCCTTTCCATTCCGTGAATAATAAAACTTAGGTTGAGATTAATCAAGTAATTTTATAAACTTAGGTTATACAAAATCAATTCTATTCCATTTCATACCATGAATAATAAAACTTAGGTTAAAATTAATCAAGTAATTTTATAAAACTTAGGTTGTATACAATCAATTCAATTCAATTCTATTTCATTTCATGAATAATAAAACTTAGGTTAAAACTAGTCAAGTAATTTTATAAACATAGGTTATACAAAATCAATTCAATTCCATTCCATTCCACGAATAAGAAAACTTTGGTTGAGATTAATCAAGTAATTTTATAAACTTAGGTTATAGACGATCAATTCAATTTTATTCCATTCCATTCCATTAATAATAAAACTTAGGTTAAAATTAATCACATAATTTTATAAACATAGGTTATATACAATAATTTCAAGTCAAGTCCATTCCATTCCATTCCATTAATAATAAAACTAAGGTTAAAATTAAGCAAGTAATTTTATAAACATAGGTTATAGACAATCAATTTAATTCCATTCCATTCCATGAATAATAAAACTTAGGTTAAAATTAATCAAGTAATTTTATAAACTTAGGTTAAATACAATCAATTCAATTCCATTCCTTGATTAATAAAACTTAGGTTAAAATTAATCAAGTAATTTTCTAAACATAGGTTATATAGAATCAATTCAATTCAATTCCATTCCATGAATAATTAAACTTAGGTTAAATCTAATCAAGTAATTTTATAAACTTAGGTTATATACAATCAATTCAATTCAATTCCATGAATAATAAAACTTAGGTTAAAATTAATCAAATAATTTTATAAACTTAGGTTATAAAACACATAACAGCTTGAGAAAATGCACTAACAGCTTGAGAAATTGAACTAACAGTTCGAGATTTGCAAAAATTTCTCAATTAATTAACTCAAGTGAATAATAAAACTTAGGATAAAATTAATTAAGTAATTTTATAAACTTAGGTTATACAAAATTCAATTCAATTCCATTCCATTCCGTGAATAATAAAAGTTAGGTTGAGATTAATCTAGTAATTTTATAAACTTAGGTTATACAAAATCAATTCAATTCCATTCCATTCCATGAATAATAAAACTTAGGTTAAAATTAATCAAGTAATTTTATAAAACTTAGGTTGTATACAATCAATTCAATTCCATTCCATTTCATTCCAAGAATAATAAAACTTAGGTTGAGATTAATCAAGTAAATTTATAAACTTAGGTTATAGACAATTAATTCAATTCCATTCTATCCCATTCTATTCCATGAATAATAAAAATTAGGTTCAAATTAATCAAGTAATTTTATAAACTTAGGTTATAGACAATCAATTCAATTCCATTCCATTCCAGTAATAAAATGAAGGTTTAAATTAATCAAGTAAATTTATAAACTTAGGTTATATACAATCAATTAAATTCAATTCCATTCCATTCCATTCCATTCCATGAATAATTAATCTTAGGTTAAAATAAATCAAGTAATTTTATAAACTTATGTTATAAAACACTTAACAGCTTTAGAAAATGCACTAACAGTTTGAGAAATTCAACTAACAGTTCGACATTTCCAAAAATTTCTCAATTAATTAACTCAAGTGAATAATAAAACTTAGGTTAAAATTAATCTAGTAATTTAATAAACTTAGGTTATACAAAATTCAATTCAATTCCTTTCCATTCCGTGAATAATAAAACTTAGGTTGAGATTAATCAAGTAATTTTATAAACTTAGGTTATACAAAATCAATTCTATTCCATTTCATACCATGAATAATAAAACTTAGGTTAAAATTAATCAAGTAATTTTATAAAACTTAGGTTGTATACAATCAATTCAATTCCATTCCATTTCATTCCATGAATAATAAAACTTAGGTTAAAACTAGTCAAGTAATTTTATAAACATAGGTTATACAAAATCAATTCAATTCCATTCCATTCCACGAATAAGAAAACTTTGGTTGAGATTAATCAAGTAAATTTATAAACTTAGGTTATAGACAATTAATTCAATTCCATCATATCCCATTCCATTCCATGAATAATAAAAATTAGGTTCAAATTAATCAAGTAATTTTATAAACTTAGGTTATAGACAATCAATTCAATTCCATTCCATTCCATGAATAATAAAATGAAGGTTTAAATTAATCAAGTAATTTTATAAACTTAGGTTATATACAATCAATTAAATTCACTTCCATTCCATTCCATTCCATTTCATGAATAATTAAACTTAGGTTAAAATAAATCAGGTAGTTTTATAAACTTATGTTATAAAACACTTAAAAGCTTGAGAAAATGCACTAACAGTTTGAGATATTCAACTAACAGTTCGACATTTACAAAAATTTCTCAATTAATTAACTCAAGTGAATAATAAAACATAGGTTAAAATTAATCTAGTAATTTAATAAACTTAGGTTATACAAAATTCAATTCAATTCCTTTCCATTCCGTGAATAATAAAACTTAGGTTGAGATTAATCAAGTAGTTTTATAAACTTAGGTTATACAAAATCAATTCTATTCCATTCCATTCCATGAATAATAAAACTTAGGTTGAGATTAATCAAGTATATTCATAAACTTAGGCTATACACAATCAATTCAATTCCATTCCATCCCATTCCATTTTATGAATAATAAAACTTAGGTTAAAATTAATCAAGTAATTTTATAAACTTAGGTTATACAAAATCAATTAAATTCAATTCCATTACATGAATAATAAAACTTAGGTTGAGATTGATCAAGTAATTTTATAAACTTAGGCTATAAAACACTAAACAGCTTGAGAAAATGCAATAACAGCTTGAGAAATTGAACTAACAGTTCGAGATTTGCAAAAACTTAATTTCTCAATTAATTAACTCAAGTGAATAATAAAACTTTGGTTAAAATTAATCAACTAATTTTATAAACTTAGGTTATACAAAATCAATTCAATTCCATTCCCATGAATAATAAAACTTTGGTTGAGGTTAATCAAGTAATTTTAATAAACTTAGGTTATACAAAATCAATTCAATTTCATACCATTTGTCACACCCTGCTACCTTGGTTGGCAGCGAGACGTGACGAGTGCGGAAGCGTAACCATAATTATAACGAACGACCACTATATGGACGTTTTCGAAATATTACGACATTAAAATTTAAAAATGTATTAATGTTTTACAAAATGAAAGGAATGAAGTTCGCGTAATACAGAGATTCTGAAACATAATTAATGCGTCCAAAAATAATGCTGTCAAATCTCCGTTAGTTTTCGAAATATGCATGCGACTCCATGAAATGCGGAAGCTTGAAAGTTGGTGTATCCGAAGGCACACTTGCCTTAATTACCTGAAAATACATACTAAAATACGTCAACAAAAATTGTTGGTGAGCTCATAGGTTTACGCGAAAAGACCAGTTGTATGGACATTATCAGATGAGTTGAATTTATAAAATCATAAATTCCGTGTATGTATTACATAAACCATCATGCAACCGAAGCTTAATTAGAATGAGTTTGCCCTGTGCAGTATTCCCATACGTAATACCGTGTGTTGAATATATATGCACTCGCTGTTAGCCGAACCGAGCTAACACGAATGGGGGACATGACTCCCAATAGATCTATCCACAATATACTCGCGCTTACAAATAAATGCAATTAACGGTTCATGATATAAGGGCTGATGGAATCCGAACATGTAATACATATAAGAAATAAACAGTTTTGATGTCCATATGAAAAACAGTGCATGTATTTCCACCCCAATAGATAGTGAAAAAATAGGGGCTATGAAGACTCACCGAACTTGTGATGGCAAAACGACGCGCAAAAATGCAAAAGTGCGTTGTTTGATGGGTGATGAAACCGGAGGTGTTTAACCGAGTCCTAAATGATGATAAGGACTTAATATCACTAATATATGATAATATGTATATTTATAGATTTTTATGTCTTAAATCACCCAACATTACAAGTTTATAAATAAGATTTGCTTAAAACGTCAAGTTTATATATATATAATTTTCCAGCTTTTTCGGAGGTTTTTCGGCCTACTTTGAGGCTGTTTTTGACCAAGCTCCAAAATGTTTTAGACTTTGGTTTTCTAGGACATTAAACTACTATATACAAAGGATTTTTAGAATCAAGAACGGCCATTTTTCGAGTTGTTTAGGTTGGTGAAAAATCTCGTTAAAAACGCTATGTTGGCCATTTTTGAGCTGTCAAACTTTCGGTTTCTCAAATAATTTCTGGAGGTCTTAAACTTCAAAATAAATTATGAAAAATTGCAGATCTATAGTTAAGACATAGATCTAACTTTTGAGACAAGAATCAACTCATTTCGTTGAGTTATGAATTAGTTATGATTTTTCAAAGTCGATACAAATATTCTGCCGAAATTCCGTAGTTTATAAATTTAAAACAACTTATGATTCTTGTTGTTTATTTAAAGACAACTTGTTTAAAAGCCATAATAGTTATAAAACCACATATATAACACATGTTTTCATAATATTAACATGCTTATAATGTGTTCATATATTCATAAACACATTTAAAGAAACAACTTAAAAATAACAACTAGAAACTTATAAACTTGAGTTTTTATGAAACTTGTTGTTGTAGGTGATTATATATATTATGCAAGACTTATATAAACTTAAATATATGATGAAATAAGTTAGTATTTACTTACTTTGATGTATTTGGAGTATGAAATTGAGAAGAAGTTGGAACTCTTGCAAGATTTGAACCAAGAACACTAGAAGTTCACCAAGAACACTTGAATTTCACCAAGAACACTTGAATGAAAAGGTTTGTAGTGTGTGTGTGTGTGTGTTGGATCCGGTTTTCAGAGGAGAGAAAGAGATATTTTGGTGTGAAAATAATGAAAAGGAAGCCCTCTATTTATAGGCAAAGTCTTGGTCTTTCAAATTGAGGTGGAGTGTAAGATCATGTTGAAATGAAAGGAGAATGGGGTGTGAAAGATTTGATTATGAAAGGTTATGGAGTTGGGAATTAAAAAAATTGAAATCAAATCTTGGGTAGTACTACCCTATGACCAGATTTTTATGGATTATTTTCATGTTATTATATATTTTTTTTTGTATAAAAGTATTTAGAATGTATTCTTGTATTTCCCTTTTCTTGTAAATTCATAAATACTTTTGAATGCATTGTTTTAATGAATTGTTTTAGTCTTGCATAATTAATGTTAAGTAATTGTATTAGTGTATGATTAGTTTCACTAATCATAATTTAATTATGTACTTAGTTGAATTAATCCCTCATATCGTAAATTGATCGGATTAATTGATTTCCCGATTCATCGCACCGATGAATTTGATTCTAATTGAGTTGAATTTTCTAATAAACCTTGTTAATCACTTGATTAATTTCTACTGACCACTGATTAGGCTATAATTGACTATTAAATACATATTAGGTCATTGTTGCTATCATGGTTTAGTGCTGGATGTTACAGTCTCCCCCTGTTAAGGGAATTTCGTCCCAAAATTAGCTCGTGTTCTCCACTTCTTGAGTACTTGAGAACAGGTGTGGGTATTTTTCTCGGAACTGATCCTCGCGTTCCCACGTAAACTCAGGACCTCGCTTAGAGTTCCATCTGACTTTTATTATCGGGATCCGGCTGTGCTTTAGGTTCTTGACTTCGCGGTCCATTATTTCTACAGGTTGCTCAATGAAGTTCAACTTATCGTCTAACTCCAGCTCGTCCATGGGTATAACGAGTGATTCATCAGCTAGACACTTCTTAAGATTGGACACGTGGAAGGTATTATGAACGTTACTAAGCTCTGGGGGCAGGTCGAGTCGGTAAGCTACCGGGCCAATTCTTTTGGTGATCTTGAATGGTCCGATATAACGAGGATTGAGTTTTCCTCGTTTCCCAAAACGGATTACGCCCTTCCAAGGCGAGAGTTTCATTGGTACTCGTTCTCCTAATTAGAATTCAAGGGATTTTCTTCCTACATCTGCATAGCTTTTTGACAATTGCGGGCAACTTTTAGTCAGTTCCGCAATCGTACTATCCTTTCGGTAATTTTGTGAATGATCTTAACGCCAATGATTTGGCCGTTTCCCACTTCTTCCCAATAAATTGGTGATCGACACTTTTGCCCGTAGAGGGCCTCAAACGGAGAAGCTTTAGTACTTGAGTGATAGCTATTGTAGTACGATAATTCCACTAAGGCAAATAAGTATCCATTACACAGGCTCTTAATGTACGTTCTAGGGTTTGGATCGTTCTATTATTCTGACCATTGGTCTGAGAGTGATATGTGGTACTCAGGTCCAGGTTTTTATCCACAGTTGGCTATAATAATTGCCAAAAGCTTAGCTGTAGATCTGCTATCCATATCAAAATGATTATAATAGGCACTCCGTGTCCGGAGACGACTTCCTTGAGGAACGTTTGGACTAGCTTATTCATCCTGATGTTCTTCTTGATTGGTAGGAACGCGCGGATTTTGTTAGGTTGTCGACTATTACCCAAATGGTTTCTGATGGTTTATCTTAACTTTGGAGCGTGTTAGGAATTTTCTGACCGATTTGGCAAGTCATTCTTCATGATAGGCCACCCGTATAGTTTCTTAAGGTCATGATACATTTTATTGGATCCGGGGTGAACGACATATCTTAATTTGTGTCCTTCATCCATAGCCAGCTTTTTTATTCCACCAAACAGAGTAATCAGATTCTATTCATGAATTATCGATTTTTATTAGCCCTTATTCTAAACTATTTATCCACTTGTACTCTTAACGGCTTAGCTCCTTAGTTTTCCTCAGGTGATAACGAATTTTCACGGTTGCCATTACATATTAGTTCCATCCAACGGTACTACTTCGTATTCGACTCTTTCTGGTTCAAGATGTGTTGGAGGCCCTTATGGTCTGTGAATACAATACACTTCATACCGTACAACTATTGTCTCCAAGGATTAAGACTACTGCTTCAAGATCCAGATCATGTGTTGTGTAAATCACCTAGTGAACCTTAAGTTTTCATAAAGTATAAGCTATGTCCCTATTTTTCTATATAAGCCCATTGTGTGAAGCGCCACAGTAATCTATAAATTTCTCGTTCCTCTTAAGTATGGACAAAATAGGCGCGCTGCACAGTTTGTGCTTTAATAACTGGAATGATGTCTCCTGATCCTTGCTCCAATCATACTTAATGTCTTTTCGGGTCAGTTTTGTTAGAGTTCTGGTGGTCTTTGAGAAAATTGCTTATAATAAGTGGCAAGTCTTAAGGACTGTCATATCTCTATGGGGGTTCTAAGAGTTGACCAATTCCTGATAGCCTTGATCTTTGCGGGGTCGACTTGGATTCCTTTACTATTGTTCACGTGACCGAGGGATTTCACCTCTCCTAAGCAAAAGTCAAATTTAGAAAGCTTAGCATATAGTTGTTCTTTCTCCGATAATTCCAGAATCAGTCTTAAATGTTGCTCATGCTCCTTCTCGTTTCGTGAGTAGATTAAAAGTCATTCATGAATACAATCACGAATTTGTCTAAATAAGGTTTGCACACCCGATGAGGTCCATGAGTACCGTTAGGGACACTGGTTAATCCAAACGGCATTAATAGGAATTTATGATGACCGAAACGGAATCTGAAAGCTGTCTTTGGAATATCTTTCTTGTGAACTCTAACCTGATGATAACCAGACCTAAGGACGATCTTCGAATAGAAGCTTAATTTTTGGAGTTTTGTCAAACAAGTCATTGATCCTTGGAAGTGGGTATTGGTTCTTTTAGCTTATTTAATTTCTCGGTAATTGATGCACATCCCGAAAGTTCCATCCTTCTCCATTATGAACAAAACTGGAGCTCCTCCAAAGCCAGGAACTCGGTTTGATAGGCTCTTTTGCTAAGAGCTCCTATAGTTGGTTGGACGATTCTTACACTATTGATGGGGCTAATCGGCATGGTGCTCGAGCCACTGGTACCGCACCTAATACTAGGCCTATTTTTGAATTTGACTTGCCTCGATGTTGGGAGTTCAGGTAAGTGTTCTGGAAAAAACTTTGGGGTAACCATAAATAATAAGAATATTTTCGAGCCGCTTTCCCTTTGGCTCCCTCTCTATCAACACTTCAGGGTCCTAATGCTAGAGATGATGCTTACTTTGGTATTTCTTGCTTTGCGTTGGACGGTAAGGACCTTCTTATTGGCTAAAGGTATATGAACTATGTTCTTGTTGCATACTATTTCCTCACGATTTTCGATAGCCAATCCATGCCTATGACCACGTAAACACTTCCCAGTTTGATGGGTATCATGTCTGTTTCAAAGAGTCGGCCTACTAATTCTAAGGAGCATCCTCGACTTATATTATTTGTCTTAAGCGTCTCACTGTCATCAACCTCAATAGCATAAGTAGCACTTAACGGAATTTATCAGCTTCGTGAACTTAGTGGATATAAAGCTCTTATCAGCACCAGTATCAAATAGTAGAAATGCATAAGTGGTATCTAATGGGGTAAGAGGATAAGTCTACGGGTTTGAAATTTCTTAGGCAGATAGTCACAGCTTTATCTATTCCTACGCAGAGTTGTAGTTAAAACTTAATTCCACATAAAAGTTCTTGATACTTAATCTTTGTATGTGATATGGTCAAAAAATTTTTTGATAAATTCTTAAGCCTTATTTACCCTAAGATATATCAGATAGTAAAGCCTAGATAAATACTATAAAATGGTAGAAGGGTACTAGGTATGAGATGCCTCTGGGTTTTCCTCGTACTCCAGAGTGTTAAGTCGTTGGGTTAGTTCTGCATTGCGGGTTTTGTGCTCCGCTAGGCGTTGTCACAATTTGTTGATTCCGTCTGGTTGAATCGCCTGTTTATTCTGGTTGGCCTAAGGTTTATTGGTGGTTTGCATTGCCTCCTGCTTAATCCTTGCAAAGATCTCACTGACCTCTTGGTGGATTTTGTCGAATTTGGAGGTCAGGTCTGGCGGCCCTTGCCACCAACAGAGACATTGTTTGTTACGTAGGTTTCTGGGTAAGTGTCGGCACTTGAGAGGAAGATGGTGTTCTGACTTCAAACTGGATTTGGATCCCCTCTTCGTTTCTCCACTCTTGGAGAGTGTGAGGCATCCATCCCCACTGTCCTATGCTTGCCCGTTACTACTGTGGCGGGCTTGGCTGATGGGCAGGTACCGGGATAGACTCCCATTGTGCTAGTCACACCCTTTCCCTAGGGGTGAATTTCGATATGTTATTGTCATCAGGGTCCATATATGTGTTCACAGTTCTTGAAGAAAGTTTAGTTTTTGTAACAGTTATAGTCTAGGTACTAATGCAACCTAGTTCACTATAATTATGGCTCTGATACCAATCTGTCACACCCTGCTACCTTGGTTGGCAGCGAGACGTGACGAGTGCGGAAGCGTAACCATAATTATAACGAACGACCACTATATGGACGTTTTCGAAATATTACGACATTAAAATTTAAAAATGTATTAATGTTTTACAAAATGAAAGGAATGAAGTTCGCGTAATACAGAGATTCTGAAACATAATTAATGCGTCCAAAAATAATGCAGTCAAATCTCCGTTAGTTTTCGAAATATGCATGCGACTCCATGAAATGCTGAAGCTTGAAAGTTGGTGTATCCGAAGGCACACTTGCCTTAATTACCTGAAAATACATACTAAAATACGTCAACAAAAATTGTTGGTGAGCTCATAGGTTTACGCGAAAAGACCAGTTGTATGGACATTATCAGATGAGTTGAATTTATAAAATCATAAATTCCGTGTATGTATTACATAAACCATCATGAAACCGAAGCTTAATTAGAATGAGTTTGCCCTGTGCAGTATTCCCATACGTAATACCGTGTGTTGAATATATATGCACTCGCTGTTAGCCGAACCGAGCTAACACGAATGGGGGACATGACTCCCAATATATCTATCCACAATATACTCGCGCTTACAAATAAATGCAATTAACGGTTCATGATATAAGGGCTGATGGAATCCGAACATGTAATACATATAAGAAATAAACAGTTTTGATGTCCATATGAAAAACAGTGCATGTATTTCCACCCCAATAGATAGTGAAAAAATAGGGGCTATGAAGACTCACCGAACTTGTGATGGCAAAACGACGCGCAAAAATGCAAGAGTGCGTTGTTTGATGGGTGATGAAACCGGAGGTGTTTAACCGAGTCCTAAATGATGATAAGGACTTAATATCACTAATATATGATAATATGTATATTTATAGATTTTTATGTCTTAAATCACCCAACATTACAAGTTTATAAATAAGATTTGCTTAAAACGTCAAGTTTATATATATATAATTTTCCAGCTTTTTCGGAGGTTTTTCGGCCTACTTTGAGGCTGTTTTTGACCAAGCTCCAAATTGTTTTAGACTTTGGTTTTCTAGGACATTAAACTACTATATACAAAGGATTTTTAGAATCAAGAATGGCCATTTTTCGAGTTGTTTAGGTTGGTGAAAAATCTCGTTAAAAACGCTATGTTGGCCATTTTTGAGCTGTCAAACTTTCGGTTTCTCAAATAATTTCTGGAGGTCTTAAACTTCAAAATAAATTATGAAAAATTGCAGATCTATAGTTAAGACATAGATCTAACTTTTGAGACAAGAATCAACTCATTTCATTGAGTTATGAATTAGTTATGATTTTTCAAAGTCGATACAAATATTCTGCCGAAATTCCGTAGTTTATAAATTTAAAACAACTTATGATTCTTGTTGTTTATTTAAAGACAACTTGTTTAAAAGCCATAATAGTTATAAAACCACATATATAACACATGTTTTCATAATATTAACATGCTTATAATGTGTTCATATATTCATAAACACATTTAAAGAAACAACTTAAAAATAACAACTAGAAACTTATAAACTTGAGTTTTTATGAAAATTGTTGTTGTAGGTGATTATATATATTATGCAAGACTTATATAAACTTAAATATATGATGAAATAAGTTAGTATTTACTTACTTTGATGTATTTGGAGTATGAAATTGAGAAGAAGTTGGAACTCTTGCAAGATTTGAACCAAGAACACTAGAAGTTCACCAAGAACACTTGAATGAACGGTTTGTAGTGTGTGTGTGTGTTGGATCCGGTTTTGAGAGGAGCGAACAGAGATATTTTGGTGTGAAAATAATGAAAGGAAGCCCTCTATTATAGGCAAGTCTTGGTCTTTCAAATTGAGGTGGAGTGTAAGATCATGTTGAAATGAAAGAGAATGGGGTGTGAAAAGATTGATTTGAAAGGTTATGGAGTTGGGAATTAAAAAATTGAAATCAAATCTTGGGTAGTTACTACCCTATGACCGATTTTAGGATTATTTTCATGTTATCATATATTTTTTTTTGTATAAAAGTATTTAGAATGTATTCTTGTATTCCCTTTTCTTGTAAATTCATAAATACTTTTGAATGCATTGTTTTATGAATTGTTTTAGTCTTGCATAATTAATGTTATAGTAAGTGTATTAGTGTAGATTAGTGCAACTACTCATAATTTAATTATGTACTTAGTTGAATTAATCCCTCATATCGTAAATTGATCGGATTAATTGATTTCCCGATTCATCGCACCGATGAATTTGATTCTAATTGAGTTGAATTTTCTAATAAACCTTGTTAATCACTTGATTAATTTCTACTGACCACTGATTAGGCTATAATTGACTATTAAATACATATTAGGTCATTGTTGCTATCATGGTTTAGTGCCGGATGTTACAACCGTGGTTCAAGTTAATTGGTTGTTAAATCAAATGTCTTTGGTAAATAAAAGTTCCAACTGTCTGTTTTAAACATTCCCTATGTTGGGTGATTGTTTCATGCAACCAGTTGTAATCAAATGTACGTTTGATAGTTTGTTAAAGAATCAACCAGAAAATCTGATTTTCCAAAAAGGAAAAAAAGAGGTTGATGGTTGTGTTGTTGGTGTGAAAGTTACCTTCTAAAAGGTTTATCAAGTTTCTTAACATAAGAAAATATGTGTTAAGGTAAATGTTTTAAATAATTGGTTCCAGTTAAATAGAAAAGTGTGGTTCAAAATAAATTGTTTTTGGTATGGTTAACGGTTAAAAGTAAAATATGTTGGTATAATGTGGTTAAAGTTTGTTGGTTGTTAAAATCAAATATCATTCTGATAATTTTTTCTATGTTAGAAAATCAACCAGAAACTCTAATTTTCCAAAAGGAGTTGATGTTTGTGTGGTTGAAGTGGAAGTTAAAAGGTTGTGTGTTACAATAAATTGTCTTCAGTTGGTTTTGTCAAAAGATGTCAACCCTATCGATTGTAAGTGGCTATAAAAAGTTATGTTCAAGTCTATCGGAGAGATAGATAGGTTCAAGACAATGTTAGTTGCCAAGAAGTATTGTAAAAATGGATGGCATAAATTTAATTCAAAAATATTTAAAGTCTCTTATCTGTTTATGGGTTGCTAAAAATTGTTCTTTATCTTATTGGTCACAGTGTGTTTATGTGCTAAAAGGTTTAATTTTTAGGGTACAGTTAACTGTCAAAGTTCTGATGGATGTTAAAAGTATAAATAAATATTTTTGATTCCTTTAATATTGACATTGTGCAAGTTAGTTGTTGTTACATGTTGTGACTACTTTGGTTTAGTATTGAGTGAGGGGCTTCTTTGGCTGGATTGCTTCATTGTATTCGGGTGCTATATTGCCTAGCTATTCTTTCTTTATTCGTTGCCTTTTTGATGACTATCACGGGTAACTATTGTGCACCAAGAGAGCATTTTGATTTTTTTTGGGTGTCTATATATAGTCTCGTTGTTACAGTAGTCTAGATAAACAAGAATCTGTATATTTTAAGTCAGTTTCTCACAATTAACTTGAAGGGGGTGTTAAAATTGATAACATATTTGTGCAAGTTAATTGTGTTCGTCCAGTTGTGTTGGTGAGTGACAAGTTGATTTGATAAATCATATCATTCTTTTATTCTTGGGCTTCTTTGTCTCTCTAGCTCAGGTGAGTTTCTTTTACTCTTTTGTCCGTACTAGCTAGCTATATATGTATGTGTTTGTGCGTGCAGGTGAAGAGCACAGTTTCAATTTTATTTTAGTGTTTTTCTTTTTCGTTGTCAATCTGGTTCATCTTCTCATCTCTGTATGTTCATAACCTTAGGGTTTGGGTTCTTAATTGAGAAATATATTAAAGGTTTTGGTGGACAAAGTGCTGCTATACAGATTGCAGCCAATCCGGTTTTTCATGAAAAAAAGCATTGTGAAATTGATCTCTTTTGTTAGAAAGAGAATTTTAGAAGCTGTTGTTGATGTGATCAAGTAAATGCTACAGATAATGTTGTTGAAGATGTTGTCTAAAAAGGTTTATCTTGTTTTCAACTCAAAAGGTTGTAAAATTAAATGAACTTATAAAATGTTTTCTCAATTAACTTGAGGAGGGGTGTTAAAATAAGAGCATATTTCAAGTTAAATTGTGTCAAGTTAATTGAGGTCATTGCATTGCATCTCTTAGTATGTTGCAGGTGTGCCCTTTCAGCTGTCATATTGCCTCTGCTTAATCCTTGATATTACTTGTGTATAAAGTTCATGCTCTTAGCCTGTTCATGTTCTTAGCTAGTCATGAACCAAGATATTCTCACTTAAACTGTTAATTTCAAGGTAATTGAATATATTTGATTCAATTATGATTTCTAAAGTTAAGTTGAAAAATGTGTCTTAACTGCTCTTGTTGATGCAGATTGGGCTAAGGACAGTAACTGAGTTTTGCTTATTTTAAATGATAGTTTCAGTAGTTTCAGAAATAATTTGAGTTTGAAGGTTTCAGTATTGCTGCTAATCCTGTTTTTCATGAAAAAGAAAAAAAACTAAACATTTTGAAATTGGTTTAAATTTTGTCCTTGTAAAAGTAAGTGCTGTGTTTGTTAAATTGTTAAGATAGGTTCTGCTAATGTTGCTGCTGACATTTTTCACTAAAGGTCAGTCAATTACTCAACATAAAGCTTTGTGTAAGTTTAGCCTTGTACACAATCAACTTGAGGGGGATGTTAAAATTATATTCTCAGTATAGGCCCAAGTTGATTGTGTGGGTTGTTATTGGCTTATTTGGGCTCTTCTGGTGGGCTTCCAAGTTTGCTGGGCTTCAAAGAAGCTGCCTGCTATGCGTATCCTTGGCAGCTAGGGTTGCCTATATAAAGATTAGTTTCCTGGAAGCTAAAGGGAGGCTAGAAAAAAGGGTCAGTGGGTAAATTATTGAAGGATATTTTGTCTTTGTGGTTTTTGGCTATATATAGCTCCAGTTGTTCCTTTTTCAAGTGAATCCTTCTTTTTCATTTTTCCTGTTTACGCTTTATCTTCTTGAATGGTTTTAGGGCTCTAAAGATTGTTAGGTTTTTGTACAAGATCTGATATAGATATTTTAGTTTCAGTTGTAATTGTTTTGAGAGTGTAGTTCTTCACCTATTGGTGTTGAATTACATGAGTGTTGTAGTGAGGTTCTATTGTAAGTAATAGGGTGGTCATTGACCGGTTGATTTAGGGTTTTAATAAAAGTTGTTTTGGTTATTGGGTTCTTGATACCGTTTTTCTTCAAGATTGGTAGTTTGCGAAAGGCTGAATTCGATGAGATAATCAGAGGGCCGCCAGATGAGACTAAGGAAGATGAAAAGCAAAAAGAATATGAGAAAGACACGCAAGAAGCATTGCAACTGCTTAGAACCATTTCGGAGAACATTGTAAAAATGCCTGCTAGAATTTTTAACGTGTTTAAAACACCTGCCGATAATAATGCAATGATATCTCTAGCTGCAAGGCCAAACTACTCGTCTCGAGTACTTTTTCTTGCTGCAGAAGTGGGAAACACAACATTTGTGGTCGAGACTATTAAAAAATACCCACATCTAATTCTCGAGGTAAACGATAATAACCAAAGTATATTCCATGTTGCTGTCTCGCATGGTCATGAGGGTATCTACAAATTGTTATATGAGATAGACTCAAGAAGGGATTTGATATTTGCCCTTGAAGACAAAAATGGCAACAATATGTTGCATTTAGTTGGTGCCAAAGCAAAGGGTAATAGAGTACAGAACATCCGAGGAGTTGGTCTGCAATTGAATCCTGATATATCTTGGTTCAAGGTACATCTCTTCTCATTTCGTTTCTAGGCTGAGGTGTACGTACATACATAAATATGGTTCGTAAAAGTATCACTTATTATGCAGCACACTAGAGGGTACTATCTTTAAAAAAAAATTAATTTTTTTTTCATAAATATGTTTTAATTAACATTATAAAGATCATATATATATATATATATATATATATATATATATATATATATATATATATATATATATATATATATATATATATATATATATATATATAGAGGGAGGTTCCATTGAGAACTTTTGTGCATCGAGGCACAAAAGAACCTCCATTGGCCCTTGGATTAAAAGAATGTTGGGTTAGATCAAATGGCAAATGGGTAATTAAATAGAAAGTTTTATGCATCAAGTGCACATAATGAAATTCACGGAGGGGTAAAACAGGAATTATGCAATCCTTATTTAATTATTACACTTCCAAAATTAACAAAAATAATACAAATTCAAAATACATCAAAATACATGCATATCGTTCATCGCTTCATGCATATCGTTTATCTCTTCCAAAAATAAATCATGCATATCGTTCATCTCTTCCAAAATCAAAATACAAACATGAATCGTTCATACAAACATAAATCATGCATATCGTTCATCTCTTCCAAAATCAAGAGGGGGCTAAGAGAGAGGAGAGATATAGAGAGAAAGAGGGAGCGGTTTTAGGAAAGAAGTTAATGGTGATTTTCATACCAAATTTAGCTATTAATTATCTTAAAAACATTTAAATTCAAAAATAATTTCCATACATTTAATATCCCTTAAATGTCCTTTGTGCACCATTGGTAGATAGTCCGATGCACAAAAGTTCTCAATGGTGCCTCGATGCACAAAAGTTCTCAATCGAACCTCAATCTATATATATATATATATATATATATATATATATATATATATATATATATATATATATATATATATATATATATATATATATAGGATATGGATCACGTGAGAAGAGATTTATCGTGAGAAATGGTGAGAATGAGGGTTTTGCATCGATATTGAATCATCAAACTATTGATTCATTATTATTGATTCATTATCAATACTTTTGAACCAAATATATATATTTGAATCATCATTTACGGGCTAAAAATGATGATTCAGTAATAGTGCATTTTTCTGCGGTCATGATGCACCAAAAGTTTTATCCATGTTTTTTTGTGATCCGGGTTTGATATAATCAAATACATTTGATTCAACAATGTCTAAGATCTCTTCTCACGTGATGATCTCTCATTCTCACCATTTCTCACGATAAGATCTCTTCTCACGTGATCCATATCCTATATATATATATATATATATATATGTATATGTATGTATATGTATGTATATGTATGTATATGTATGTATATGTATATATGTATATATATATGTATATATGTATGTATATATGTATATATGTATATATGTATATATATATATATATATATATATATATATATATATATATATATATATATATATATATATATATATATATATATATATATATATATATATATAGGGGTGGGTTCAATGGAAAACCACTATGCACATGAAAACTATGGAAACCTATGCATACCGTCCGATTTGGTGCATTTCATGAAAAACGCGGTGGCATGATCGTAAATAAGGTGATGCATCACGCGGGATTTTGATGCACCACGCGGGAAATTTGATGCATCACGCGGGATTTTGATGCATCACACGAGGAATTTGATGCATTTGTGGTGGTGCAGAGCGGTTTTCACAAGTTTTCAGGTGCATGGTGGTTTTCCATTGAACTTTCCTCTCTCTCTCTCTCTCTCTCTCTCTCTCTCTCTCTATATATATATATATATATATATATATATATATATATATATATATATATATATATATATATATATCACATACGTTCACATCCATTAACTCCTTACAAATAATGTAAACTTACACTTACAAAAATTTGCATGTATGTGAATATACATTTATGTAATGCATGATTTCATGCACTTAAAAATGTACGAATGTGCATGAATTTTACATATCATTTTTCTAATTTTAATTAAAAACATGTTTATGAAAAAAATATTTTTAAGAGTAGTATCTTATAGTACGTTGCATAATCAGTGATACTCATTTGAACACACATGAGAAATGTGAGAATCATATTGATTCATTATTTACTAACTTCATAAGTTTGAATAAATTCAGAAAATAGTGATAAAATGTTGCAAAATTATTGAATCGATATGTTTTTTCATCATTCTCGTGAATTAAAATATCCTAGTGAGATTTGGTCCTATTTTATGGTAGTAATAGGTGTTGATAACGACAATGTTTAGTAAAGAGCTTTTAAGAAGCTCTACTAAATATGAAAGCTATATTTTGAAGAAAAAATTAGATCTTTCATTTTCTTATAATAAAAACTCTTATTTAAAACGCTGATAGAGGTTGTGTGTGAAAACCTCTAAAGTTTTTGATCAAACAAAATTACTTTTACCATCCTATTAATCATAAACTACCGTCTATAATTAATGTCAATGACTTTTTATGTAATTTAATACTAAAAGCTTTAGCTACAGTTAATTTTGTCAAACACATTTATAAACTAAAAACTCCAACTCTTTTAAAAAGTTTCAGCTCTTAAAAACTTTAGTTATTAAAAACTCTTACGTCTTTCAAAAACTCAAAGCTACAGCTAGTTTTGTCAAACATATCCAACGTATTCTGTTGTAGAAGCGAAATGTCTATAACTTGATCGATTCACATATGGTAGGAAATCGAGAATGCAATCCCTCCTCATCTTCGAGAAAAGAAAAACGCAGCTGGTTTAACACCTCATAAAGCGTTTATCAAGAACCACAAAGATTTGTTTTCTAAAGGAGAAGAATGGATGAAAGAAATAGCTACTCAATTGATGGTTGTTGCAGCTCTTATTGCCACATCATCATTCCAAGCAGCATTTCAATTCCCAGGAGGATACAACCAAGATACTGCTAAACCTGAATTCCTCAGATTTCATCTTTTTCGAAGTTTCATCATATTTGATAGCTTGTCATTCATATCATCTACAACTTCAATCCTCATGGTCTTATCTATCCTCGGGTCTAATTATGAGGAATACGATTTCATGATTTCGTTATCCAAACAACTCGTGATATGTCTAGCATCACTTTTCATCTCGATTGTTACCATTATCGTCACGTTCCTTCTCAACTTTTTCCTGTTTTATCAATTCGAGTTTAGTTGGATACCAGTTGTTATCGCCTTTTCTGCTGTCTCCCCTTTCCTGATTTTTTCCTTCTCAAAGTATCATCTTCGAGATCGCTTCAAACGTGGTTTCAGAATGCTTTATGAAACCCATGTCTCTGATAGGGAACTTCATTTGAATTGATGTACTTCTATAAGTCGATCTCGCTAGGTATCAGTTGAAAGTTGATGTACTTTTATTTCAAAGACATGTTATGTTTGTGATTTGCCTGCTATGACATGTAATGTTAGTTTTTACCAAAGGATTGATGAGGGATTTATCACCAAGGGATTAATTACCGAGGGATTACCAAGAGACTATTACGGAGGGATATTACGGGTTATTACTTATTACTCAGGGATTACCAATAGATTTTTTCAAAAGGGATTTTTACCATGGGATTACTGAAGGATTGCACATTCTATATATCCTTAGTAATCTACAGTTACACAACAAAACTACATTGCATTTTCTACTTATCCTGTTAATATATTATATTAATGATATATTCTAGCTGGTCATATGGGCATCAACATATCTTCACTGTCCATCTAAGTATATAATATTTAGAGTAAATAACATAAATGGTCATGTGGTATTATATAACTTATGGATTTCGTCTCTAGCCTAAAGTAAGTACATAAATAGTCCATAAAACTCAAAACTTGCTCGAATTTGGTCCCTCAAACTAACTAACGTTAAAATAGATGTTAACTCTATGGGTAATTTTGTGTTTTTACACATACAGGACCATTTTTGAAATTTACTCAAAATTCTATTATTATTATTATTATTATTATTATTGTTGTTGTTGTTGTTGTTGTTGTTGTCGTCGTCGTCGTCGTTGTTATTTATTTATTTGAAAATAAATGTTCTTAAAAATGGATGATGTTCATATGTTCTTTAAGCATCACCACCTCCGACCACCCGCTCTTCTCGGCAGCAAGTACCGGTCATTACCATCGAACACGGTATGAACAAGAATTCAAGAACGTACATCAAGATCTCAAAACCCTAAACTGAAATGCATGGTAAAATCTGAAAACCTTAAACAATGAAATTGAATACCATATCTGATCCATATGAAGATTCGAAACAAAAAAGGAGAATAATTAATACTGCAATTGCACAAAGCACTAGAAGAACAAACGTCGTCCACCATCATTGAATTTAAACTAAAACCCTAAAATAAATGCCGAACCAATATGCAAACAAGAAACCTAACATAGAATCTCGAATCAAGATATAAATCGAAAAGCCACAACCAAATCTAAACCAAACAATACACTAAATCCAAAAGAAAGCAAAGCCACAAAATCCTAAAACCCACCACGAAATCTAAAACCAAAATCAACAAATGAACAGAGCAGATTTAAGGCCTCTTGCTATTTGTTCAAAAAAATACTAGAAAACGATGATCTTTAGATTCGAGAAAAGACGGGAATGAAGAAAAAGAAGAGAAACTAACAAACCTTTTACGAAATCAGATTGACCATACTTAGAGTGGTTGTCGAAGATCGATGAGGGAGTTGACCATACTTAGAGTGGTTGTCGAAGATCGATGAGGGAGTTGACGATTGATCTTTCGCGGATTTGGCAATTAAAATCAAAAGATTGAAGAAAGCCTAAGTTATACCAAATACCACTGGCAGTGTACCAGTCGTAAATAGTATAGCTAGAAGCTGACCTCGGGGATTATTGATATGTGCATATTTATACATATTTATCGTATCATTTTCCTTGCATATTGCGTGGTTTTCAGACCGAAATGCGTGAGAAGATACTGATTTTATTAATATTTGTGTTTCGCAGGTCAAAAGCCGTTAAATCGACATTGGAACGGAAATCGAGGCCAAAAGAATGAAGATTTGAAGTCCACGTAGCTTCCCCGGTCAAAATCGAAGATTTGCTGAAAATTGTCCTACGCGGCCGTGTAGCCTTCTTTTACGCGGCCACGTGAACATATGTTTACAAGGCCATGTACCCAGGTGGTGTAAGATCTGCAGCTACACGGCCGCGTGACATAACCCTACGCGGCCGCGTAAGAAGCCCAGCTCACGAAATCGTTTTTAAAACCCTAGAAGCGTAGCAGCCGGTGTGTGCCGAATTGAAGAGAGTTTTGGGCGATTTTACATTCGTTTTTCACGTAGTTAATCATAGATTAGTTTAGGGTTTCGTTTCCAAGCATTAGGATCGATTTTGGGAGACACTAGTTGCGATTTTCAGAGCTTAATTCTCGTTTTTCACGTATTTAATCTTAGATTAGCCTAGTGTTTCGATTTGGTGAAGATTTAAAGCATTTGGTCAACTTTGGAGTACGATTTCTTCATAGATAGCTACGGTTTTGGTACATTCGTTCCTTAATCTTTTAATTTCGTAATGTTTGATATTTTATTGGGTTTAATTTCGGTTTTTAGTATGATTAGTGAGTAGTTTTCTTGTTCACCCGCTTGGGATAACGATTTCTATGTATTAGTTGGTATAATATTGGATTGATTGATGGAATTTGGTTTATATTTGTCGGATTATTGATTATTTCACGTTTTCTTGTTAAAAATCATATTTTTATTAATCTTTTAGCATTGTTTTGCGAAAATAAAGTGTTAACTAAATCTGCGTTTTTAAAAAAGAAAGATGCTTTAAATGAAAATCTAATAGTTGATTATCTCTTCTAGGCATTGTATTGCGATAATGATTTGATAGTTGATTGTTAAATTAGAATTTTATGCGTTTGTTAATTCTTTTGTTAATTCTTATGCATTGTGTTGCGATAATAGGGTTGATAAATCATAAAGTTTGATTTTTAAAGTAACGAAGTTAATTTGTTGGATTTCGGTGTTAATCAGTTTTCTTTATGCATTGTGTTGCGATAATAAGATTTTTATTGGTTAATATTGGAGTTTTGATGAGTTGCTTTGTTTTCATCACGTGGTTATAAAGATTAAATATTTTAACTTGAAGTAATTAATTAATCTGTAAATTAAACCAAAATCCGGGCTTAATTGAATTTATAATTGGTTATCAACCGATTTGTTTTTAGTCAATCAATTCAATCCATCGCCAATTAATCGTAGTTTTCTAATTCCAAGTGGGTGACGCTTTCGTAATATAAGAGTTTCATAAATTATCATCGTTCTTTACTTGCTTAAGTTAGTTTGATTTGATTTTGTTTTAGTTAGTTTGGTTCGTATAATTTAGTTGTCGTTACTTGATTGCTTTAGTTGTTTAGTTTAATTCGTGTTTGCTAGAATTAGTTTTTATTTAATTTGAAAAAGCAAAAAAAAAAAAAATTAGTTTAACTTTTTAATCTTGTGTTACTTAGTTTGCTATAGTTATTCTGTTAATTAATTTAAATTATTGTCTTTAGTTGATAACTTCCTCAAAACGTCTAAAATAGCTAAATATTGGTTTAGGTTGTAGTATTTGAGTCTCCAATCTTTATTCCGTTCCCTGAGTTCGATAAATCCTGGGTGATTTTTAAAGCTATATTGCACACGATTGGTACACTGCCAGTTGTGTAATTTATACTTTGGGTTCATTTAGACATTAAAACCTGAGGTGTGTTTTGCACGCGTCAATTATCGAACTCAGGGAACGGCACTAAGGATTGAGATACCGATACTAAGATTATCACTAATATCTAACCATTGATAAGGGTTGATGATGATTTATAACCCTAATTACTTAAATCTATACTATCTAACAGATTACCACAATTTATAGAACCAAATGCTAAAACAGATTTATATCAAATATATATTAAAAACAACACTCACTTGGATACGTCTTTTAGGATTAATGGAGTAAAATGGTGTAAAAACACTTAAGATGTTTTTGGTCAAAGAAAATTAAGTTAGAATTAAATTCGACCGTTTTAAATCTTTTAAGCTTAAGAGTTTGAAACTTTGATGTAAAACCGATTCATGGACATCTTTTATTAATTTTAGAAAATCAAGTATGGAATTCTCCGGTATTCCCCAAATTTCCAAAAATCAACAATAAATGTCTTTTACGATCAATTAAGTCAACTAAATCTAGCTTTTAGAGATTAAAACTGTCTACACGTCAAGCGCTCGGAAATAACTCTAGATATTCAATTTAGCCGCATAAACATCAATCAAGTCTAAGGAAATCAAAGATTAAATTAATCCTATAATCACAATACTGCTAAGAATTAATTTGCATACAATGATTTCACAATTTATTAACTAATCACTATCTCATAATCACAATAATGCTAGAAGCAGCAACCAATTAATAAATCACTTAAATTTGATTAAGTTTATAAAAATCAGCATTAATAATCAATAATCATGATCACAATGTTGCTAGAATATCAACTATAATTCTGATTTTACGCATATTAATCGTATGAATCAAGATTACATCAATGAATCAAACACTTTTCAACCAAAACCATCAAATACTCCACTAATTCATGTAAAAACGTAACCAAACAAGTGCTTGGATAAACTACTCACTAATCATGATAAAAACTACAGAAATAACGAGATCTATACTAAACATATTAATTTCAGTAGTAAATATGGAAAGAATGTACCGAAATCCGGATGAAAAACGAGGAAATCCCGCAACCGAATGCTTGAATCCACTCTACTAGCCGAATGCTTCCCTAATCTACCCTAAACTAAGCTGAAAACATAAAACTACGAAACACCTACTAATCGCACTATAAACTGTGTGAAAAAGTTCGTCTCAAATTTGCATCAAAAATAACGAAACGGTTGCTAAATTTTATATTTTTCTGTGATCGCGGCCGCGCTGACAGGATCGCGGGCGAGATAACAAGCATGGGGGCGTTCTGGTGATCGCAGGTCAGCGCGGTCGCGCTGAAACGGTCACGGTCGCGATCAGGTCAACTCGGTCAAAGTCAACAGGATTCCAAGGAAGGTCGGCTCAGCCCGTAAATTTGACGAATAAGCTCCATAATCCATTCTTTTCCATTTTAGGCAACCTTCGAACTGCGAAACACAAAAAGTGGACAAATCAGAGTCGTATTTAAACAATTCAAGGCAAAAATAACCCAAATCCGAGGCAAAATATGACTAAAAATATGTACAAAATATGTCATAACAAATAACCCCACACTTGAGCGTTGCTTGTCCTCAAGCAAACCTGCTCAAAAATATCCTAAACTAAGCATCATTTCACATACCTCTCTCAGATATATCGCGCATCTAGACTCCATAGCAATAAAGATCCGTAAAAGAAAGTAATAGAAACTAACAATCACAAGAATGAGCTATCTAAACCAAGAGACGCAAAAAACTATGAAATAACATGTCAGATACTATGAACGGTTGATAACATAACAAGCAGTCGAAGCAGCCTCCGCCCAAAAGGACTTCGGCAATTTGGAGTTTGAAAGCGTACACCGGACCTTCTCCATAATAGTGCGATTCATTCTTTCGGCTACACCATTTTGTTGAGGTGTATGGACCACCGTGCGATGTCGAGTGATGCCTTCCTTTCGGCAATAGGCATTAAACTCTTCAGAACAAAACTCAAGTCCATTATCCGTACGAAGATACTTCACCTCCAAACCTGATTATTTTTCAACCTGCACTTTCCAATCTCTAAAAGTAATAAAAACATCACTTTTATGCTTTAGAAAGAAAGACCATACCTTTCGTGAGAAGTCGTCAATGATAGTAAGCATATAAGAAGCTCCACCTTTCGAGATAACTTTCGCTGGTCCCCATAAATCTGAGTGAATATAATCAAGCGGTCCTTTAGTGGTATGTATACCACTCATGAACCTCACTCGTTTTTGCTTGCCATATACACAATCTTCACAAAACTCTAGCTCCACGATCTTTTGACCTCCAAGTAAACCTCTTCGACTCAATTCAGACATGCCATGGAAACTCATATGGCCGAGTCGAAGGTGCCAAAGACGAGACTGATCTGAATCTGATAAAGACTTTGAGACAACAGTTGCATCACCGGTAATAGTTTGCCCATCAAGAATATAAAGGTTTGAGGTTTTTCGGTTTGCCCTGATAATGTCTGAACCATCCTTGAGCACCTGAATAACTCCACATTTACCAACAAACTGATATCCCTTTTCATCAAGGGAACTAAGAGATAACAAGTTACGTCTGAGGTCTGGAACATTTCCAACATTCCCTAAGATTCGGATAACTCCATCAAACATACGGATCCTCATTGTACCCTGTCCGGCAATCAAACATGTAGAATTATTACCCATCAAAACAGAGCCCTGATCAACTTTCTCGAATGTATGAAACCAACTTCTGTTGGGACACATATGAAAAGTGCAACCAGAATAAAGTATCCATTCTTCTGTAGATTTTAAATCACCTCCAGAAACTGCTAAAAGTTCTCCGTCAGAACCAACCTCGACCACATCAGCTTCACCAGATGTACTACCTTGTTTACTATTTATAGAAGCTTTTTCTTCCTCTTTGTTCTTCAATTTGAAGCATTCATCAATCGTATGCCCCTTCTTATGACAGTAGTTGCAAAACTTGCGTTTGCCTTTAGACTTGGACCTTGCCTTACCTGAAGATGAGTTTTTACCTCTCTCAACTGTTCGACCTCTGACATTTAAGCCTTCGGCTTTCACATCACTTGAACCACCACCAATAATCTGTTTCATCTTTTCTTTTGAATCCAAAGCAGCTAAAACTTCATCCAATACAAGAGTGTCACGGCTATAAATGATAGTATCACGAAAGTGGCCATAGGATTCGGGCAAAGATGACAACAAAAATAAAGCCAAATCTTCATCTTCATACTCAACATCCATATTCTTCAAGTTACTAACCAACTCTTTGAATGTGGATATATGATCGGCCAAAGAACTCCCTTCATTCATCTTTAAATTGAATAATCGTTGCTTTAGAAGCAACTTGTTAGGTAAGCTCTTAGTCATCAATAACTGCTCCAATTTTAACCACAAAGACGCCGCCGAGTTTTCTTTTAACACATCCTGTAAAACATCGTTTGACAAATGCAAACGAATTTGTGACAAAGCCTTTAGATCTTTCATCTCCTTTTCCTCATCGGACCATGAAGCGGGCATCCGCTCAATACCAAGAAGTGCCTTATGTAAATCCATTTGAATTAATACATCTCTCATCTTTACTTGCCACAGGGGAAACCTAGTGTTTCGATCCAACAACAGAATATCGTACTTCATCGAAGACATGATTAATTACTTGATAAAAATAATCCCAACAAACTAATATTAGAACCTGGCTCTGTTACCAATTGTAGTAAAACCGATGTGAATGCGTTGATCCACAACCCCAAGAATCCGAATCAATTAAGACAATATTAGTTCAATGCGGAATAGGATTAATCTACTATCAAACAATAATCAACCACAACGATAAAACCGTAAATGCAATAAAGTAAATAGAGACACAGGGATTTACGTGGAAAACCCAAAACGGAAAAAACCACGGGCGGAGGAAGCCGAGAATCAATCCACTATAAACTTGCAGTGTTTACAAAGCTTGATCAACGAGAATACAATAAGCTTAAATGGTGATTTGTGATTAGGGTTTAAAATAAAACCCTTCATACGCCGTATTGCTTTTTGCGAAGCCGCCTCACAAAGTCGCAAAACACAGAGCAAAATCGAAGACTTGATTTTCAATTCTTTCACTTTTCTAATTCTGCCTCGGTTAACGTGAATAATTAATTCAACTTTCATCAATTGACACTTTAGCCCCATGAACTATATAATAATATTCAATTTGAAGGCATAGTTCCACACTTTGGATATCTGATGATCGTTACATAAAGATGGATTTCAATTGGTCTATTTGGGTTTCAAAGCCGGCTGATTTGGTTATATATTGTTTCGGATATGGATATAGTTTTGGATAAATAATGTATTGTGTTATCTCTTATTGATCATAGATATATACTTTCGGTGTTGGGGGTATGTTTTTCCTGGCCTTGTTTAGACCTATGTTTTAATGTGATACAATATTTCTTGCTTGTCAAAAGAAAATACTCAAATTATATGTTATTCGAGATTGTTCTTATCGGATTTGGCTACTTTGGTGCCTTCACAACAGAATTGTTTTAAGGACAGCACTGAGTCCCCATTTAGTTTGATTCATAAGGTTTGGGTGTTTTCTCACAATTGGAAGCAACTATCGATGTTATTTAGCCTGCAAGGTGTTTGGTTGTTCTAAATTTTCTGTTGATCGAAACGTTTTGTTTAGTTTTTAGCATTGATAGACCGTACAAATTCTAAATTTCTCGTGTACTTTTCTAAATATAACCTTATCAATTTCAGAAATCATTTGATTCTTAAAAAATAAGATTAAGAAGTAATTTTTATTTTTCCGTACTTAAACCCTTGAGACTAAGTAAAAATTAATATGAAGGTTAATTTCATCGATATATTCCTATAATAAATTAAACCTTATGTTTTAACTTTAAAATAAAAAATAATTAATCATAAAAATTATATTAAATAACCGAAAATTTGTTAATTGTGTAATCAAGATGTTGTAATAGTTTGGTTGGTGACAGTTATATAACTACTACTTAACTGTATGTAACTGTCAATCTGTCATGAGTAATCTTCATGAATTATGGTGCTTTAAGTTTTCTACAACAAGTGCATTAAAGCTTGGTTCGGGTGTCAATCTCGAGTCGAAAACAAAGGCAAGACTAATATAAATGACTTCGCGCAGTAACAATATCCTGCAGCCCCAACTTCCGAAACTAAACCGAAGAAATTACCACCATTGGAGTATTCAAATGAAAGTATTGTACAAATCACAAGACTTATGGAGTTGCAGAACCCATAACTCAGAAGAAATGAAAAAAAGAAAAAAGAGAGATTTGTTCTTAATTTATTTTCCAAGCAGTGGAAGAAGCCATAGTTTTTAGAGGATTTTGGCATCAACTTCATCAAAGGCTGCATGGTACATGAAGTATAATACATATCACAGAGAAGATAGAGTAAAAACAGTAGACTAACGAACTCTACGTTGCAAGTTTGATAATATTAGGATGAAAGACTCCAAACCTGTTGAAGAATTCTTACAATCATGAAATTGTATTGATGAATGAAATGAGACTAAACGGTGAAAACACCACCTATGATAAAAGGGTTGTTATAAAAATACGTACTTGGAAGTTTAACAACAAGAAAGGATGTCTGAGAAAAGTTCGTCGATGCCATTACAAAAAGGTAATTCTATATACACATCACCGTAATTGCTTATCACCATCTTTTTTTTAATGTGAAAGGAGATTAACTTTTAATCATTGGGTCTCACTTCTTTAACAAATATAATGTAAGCAAAGAAATGTGTGATTAGTAAAAATTAAGAAGAAGCAGGTGTACGTACATATAGCAATGCCCTACAAAATTAAATTGATGGTATATTCCTAAGAAATTTGTTTTTATATGTATGTTTTAAATATTACATAAGATGGTCATAATAGAGACAAATTAGAGTTCAAATCCACAAATAATTATTAAAATATGGTGCGAGACAATTAAATAGTTTTTTTTTTTCAAAAAAGCTTCTCGTAAGGCTAAAAAAAACCAATAAATTGAAGGTAAAGTTTTGTGAGAACCAATAATGTGGATCATTAAAAGAATTAAAGAACCGTCCTAGCATCATGGTCCCCTATTGGCTTGATATTGTTAATTAAACCACACAATACCAGGAATGAGATTAATCATGAACAAGTAATTAATTGTTGTGAAAGTTATGAACAAATAGAAAAAAATACGTATAATTATTCATAAATACCAATAATTGTTTGTAACAAGATTCATATAATTAAAAGAGTTCATAAAAGTGTCTACAATAATATTCAAAACATTCAAAAGGTTCATATATAGCAGTTTTGTAACAAGATTTATAGGATTCAACATATTCATATTCAACGAGATTTATAGAATCTAACAAGATTCATATTGGTTACTAGAAGGGTTTATATAGTAGTATCTACAACAAGATTAATAAGATTAAAAATCATTTTGTTATTGTTCACAATGTTCACAACGAATAAAACGTTCACAAAAGATATTGTCCATATGTGTGTGTGTGTGTGAGAGAGAGAGAGAGAGAGAGAGAGAGTCAAATTCTATAACAACTCATGTCTCAATGTCTAGTTAATTCTTCACTCCTTAATACATTCAAAACAAGGTAGAAGCTGATACTTTTCATATACGTACACCCTTTACACGCGAATTAGCAACCGGTGATCGAGAAGAATTGAACTCAATGAGTGCGAACCGAAGTTCAACGAATGATGAGGACCACCCAATAAACATTCCGAGTCCTTCACATAATCATCCGCTAGGACAACCACGTCAGTTGCCACCAAATCTACCTTCTCAAGATCTCCTAGATGGTAAGTGCGCGATGAAAACTAATGTTTCCTTCTGACCCTTTTCCGAATGTTGTTTTCTATTCCAGTTTATCTTAGGATCGATGCGCATTAACTTGATTTTGGAATTTGGAATTACTTTGAAGGAACAAGGATAGACTACAATGAGATTTGTCTTCCTTTGTATAAAGCATGTATAACTGGAAATCTGGGAGCTGCAAGAATCATCCTAGACAACCGTCGAGATCTTGTACGCGCGCTTAAGCATAACTGAAAGTTACGAAACAGTTCTTCACATATCCGTATTGGGAAAATCACACCAGATTGTGGAATATCTTACAAGTTTCATGACAAGAGATGAACTAGAAGTTCAAAATAGGAATGGTGAAACTGCTTTGTGTTTAGCGGCTATTGCTGGAGATGTTGAAATAGCTACGATTTTAGTCAATAACAACGAACGATTGCTGCGAATTCCTGATGATTACAGAAAGACGCCGATCTACATGGCAGCTTTATTTAAAAAACAAGATATGGTGAATTATCTATATCATAGTTCTTTGAGAATTCCAGGTGATTTTTGGGCATATGAGAACTGGGATTGTGTTCTTGTGAAATGTGTTGAGGCAAATATGTTTGGTAAGTATATATTTTGGAACATAAATGTTGCACACTGGAATTTGTTGATTTAACTGCATTTACCATTTATTTGATTTAATTTGGATAAATATGCTTCAGTCGATCGAGTTAATAACCCATGATGAAAGTTCTTAGGGGCGTTGGGTTCGCATATTTTTTTCTCTGTGATTTGCATTTGCATTTCTTTGGGATTTGCATTATCTTTTAGAAAAAACTAGATTATTGACCCATGTAACACATGGGGCATACGTAAGAAATATATATATTTCTAAATACGATAACTTAAAATATTATTATAAGAAATAATAAGGTAACAATATTTTGATATTAACTGACATAGATAAATAATTAAAATCATATTAAATATAAATTAGTTATTCTTATTATAATAAATATATATTGAAGATATGAAAATATATATTTGAAATACTGATTATATTACAATAAAAACTAAATCAATTTTGTAATGTTTTTGCTTTTAAATTTGAAAACAATATTTACAATATTATTGGAAAGTATTACTTTTATGTAAAATTTATTATAGTGTTGCTCTTTTCATATTTAGATTTGTTTTTAATGATAAAAAAACTTAAAATCATGCTTTATATAAAAAAATTTTGATTCAATTGATTATGAAAAAAAATTTAAATCGATTACGATTGTTAACATAATTTTAAACTAAATATTAATTTTCAAAATTTAAGAATGAGAACGAATTTTAAATTGATACATTTAATATACGATTAAACATTTAACATTTTCTTTAAATTTTTAAAAAACTAAAAAATTACTAATCAAATAGATCATTTTAGATAAAACATTTTAGGAAAATTAGAGGTTAAATTAGGAAGCATTTAAAATTATTTAATTGTATAAGTTTCCATTAATATTTTAAAATTTCTAAAATAAATTAGATGAGTTAATTAAAAGAGTTATATAATGAAAAATGGGCGGGAAAATGAAATTTTGGAGAAATGTGGAAGCGACATGTGGCAAAATCATTTTGCTTTATTAATAGATATAGATATAGATTTGTTAATCTGAAAAATGAAAAGTAACCGGAAATTAAACTCCTAGGGGAATGTTGAGTTTTTAAATAACAAAAAAATGGGATTTAATTAAGAAATCCTAAAAATTTAAATCCTTACTAAAATCTACAAACCAAACACATGATTTTAAATGCAAATCCCAGTGAATCTCAAGAAATCCGCAAACCAAACGACCCCTTGGTAGTGCACTATTTTATGTGTGTATTGTGTAATGTCCAAAATGAACCATTGCAAAAATTTTAAACTAAAAAACTATAATTAATACCAAAACTTAATCGACCAAACTAGAATGTACATATAGTTATTTTTTGACAGAAAAGATTGTTGACATCTAGTGCATGTACTCCCAAATATTTTACAGATGTAGCGTTGGAAATGGCGACCGACCATCGAGAGCTTGCTAGAAATGGGAGGATACTCGGAGTATTGGCTAAAAAACCCGAGGCGTTTTATGTTTTGAGACCTGGTATTATCAATAGATTCATGTGTGCACGTAAGATCAATCGAATCTTGATCTACTCGATTATTTCTGTTAATTAAATGTGCATCCTTAATTAGTTCATTATCTATTAATTAAAAAGCATGAGTACTTTATACATACGTATATATTAGCAATTTCTTGTAAGTATCTTTCAAGAAACTTTTGTAGCACAGAAAGAAAAAGAAAAAAAAAACACTGCAGAATAGGCCACTAAACTACAAACTATTCTTGATTGCCATTTCACACACACGCATACATACATATACATACATACATACATACATACATACATATATACATACATATATATACATACATACATACATACATACATATATACACATACACAGGGGTGGGTGGGTTAAATAGAAAACCAATGTGCATCAGGAAACCATAGGAAACCAATATCTACCAATCACAACCATTGGATCTGATTCATTCATTAAAAAGAACAATGTGACAATGATGTAATTAATACCACTTTTCAGATGCATCTTTCAGATGCATCTTCTAATCGATGCATCGGTAAACTGTAAAATGTCAAAATAGATGGTGGTGACCCCACTACGTTTTCTTTCTCTCTGTCTCTCTTTTTAGTTTTTTTTATTTTTGTTTAAAATGGATGGTGGTGACTATTTCAATGGTGTGAAATGTGGTGGGAAATTAGTGAAACAATGTGAAGCTGACATGGCAAAGGTGTAGACTGTGGACTCGGGTTAAGACTCCTGATGGACTAACCTCATCTTATGTTCATGTCTCGTTTGCTTTTGCAGTACGACATCCAATGACTAGATTTCCTGACCAGGAAAGCCATGCATTGCAATTACTGAGAGTCATTTTGACAGAGATTGGTAGTTTGCGAAAGGCTGAATTCGATGAGATAATAAGAGGGCCGCCAGATGAGACTAAGGAAGATGAAAAGCAAAAGGAATAAGAGAAAGACACGCAAGAAGCATTGCAACTGCTAAGAACCATTTCGGAGAACATTGTAAAAATGCCAGCTAGAATATTTAACGTGTTTAAAACGCCTGCCGATAATAATGCAATGATATCTCAAGATGCTAAGCCAAACTACTCGTCTCGAGTGCTTTTTCTTGCAACAGAAGTGGGAAACACAACATTTGTGGTCGAGACTTTTAAAAAATATCCACATCTAATTCTCGAGGTAAACGAAAATAACCAAAGTATATTCCATGTTGCTGTCTCGCATGGTCACGAGGGTATCTACAAATTGTTATATGAGATAGACTCAAGAAGTGATTTGATATTTGCTCTTGAAGACAAAAATGGCAACAATATGTTGCATTTAGTTGGTGCCAAAGCAAAGGGTAATAGAGTACAGAACATCCGAGGAGTTGGTCTGCAATTGAATCCTGATATATCTTGGTTCAAGGTACATCTCTTCTCATTTAGCGGCGACATGTCGTCGCTAAAGCCTTCTAACTGGCCATTTTTGGTCACTTTTTGCGACGACATTTAGACATTTTGCGGCGACATGTCGTCGCTAAAGACCAATGAAATTTTTTTTTAGCTTTTTGCGACCACATGTCGTCGCAAAAGGTCTAAATGTTTTTACAAAAAGGATGTTTTGGCGACGACAACGTCGTCGCAAAAGGTATTTAATTTAATTTTAATTTAATTTTCATAATACTTTTTGCGACCACAATGTCGTCGCAAAAAGTGATGACGTGTCAACAAATAATTGCTGGAATGAGTCGCCGCAAAAAGTTGAAAATGTCGTCGCAAAAGACTTTTAGCTACGAGGTTTCGGCGACGATCTTTTTGCGACGACATGTCGCCGCAAAAGGTTATTTGCGACAACTTTGACGCTTTTAGCGACGACTTCTATCGCCGCAAAAAGGTGTTTTTCTTGTAGTGAATTGAATCCTGATATATCTTAGTTCAAGGTACATCTCTTCTCATTTAATTTCTAGGTTGAGGTGTACATACGTGTATGTGAACGTACATTTATGTAATGCATGATTTCATGAACTTATAATGTACGAGTGTGCGTGAATTTAGATACCATCTTTCTAAATTTAATTAAAACATGTTTATGAAAAAAATTATTTTTAAGAGTGACACATTCTAGTACGCTGCATAATCAGTGATACTCATTTGAAAACACACATATGAGAAATGTGAGAATCATATTGATTCATTAATTTACTAACTTCATAAGTTTTGAATAAATTCTGAAAATAGTGAATAAAATGTTACAAAATTATTGAATTAATATGTTTTTCATCGTGAATTAAAATATCCTAGTGAGATTTGGTCCGATTTTATGGTAGTAATGGGTGTTGATAACGGCTATGTTTGGCAAAGAGTTTTTTAATAGCTTTTAGGAGCTTTTATTTTTAAAAAAATCTACTGAAAAATAAAAGTCACGTTTTGAAGAAAAAATAGATTTTTTTTTAAAAAGCACTTATATAAAACACCAGTAGAGGTAGCGTGTGAAAAAATCTAGAGTTTTTTTTATCAAACATAATTGTTTTTTACCCTCCTATTAATCATAAACTACCACCTATAATTAATGTTAATGTCATTTTACATAATTTATCTTAAAAGATATAGCTACAGCTACATCTACTTTTATCAAACACATTTATAAAACTAAAAACGTTTGCTTCTTCCAAAAACTTCGGCCGTTAAAAACTCTTACGTCTTCCAAAAACCCAAAATCACAGCTAGTTTTGCCAAACAATTCTAACGTGTTCTTTTGTGGAAGCAAAATGTCTAAAACTTTTTTAATTACTCGATCGATTCATATATGGTAGGAAATCGAGAATGCAATCCCCCCTCATCTTCGAGAAAAGAAAAACGCAGCTGGTTTAACACCTCATAAAGCGTTTATCAAGAACCACAAAGATTTGTTTTCTAAAGGAGAAGAATGGATGAAAGAAATAGCTACTTAACTAATGGTTGTTGCAGCTCTTATTGCCACATCATCATTCCAAGCAGCATTTCAATTCCCAGGAGGATACAACCAAAATACTGCTAAACCTGAAGTCCTCAGATTTCATCTTTTTCGAAGTTTCATCATATTTGATAGCTTGTCATTCATATCATCTACAACTTCAATCCTCATGGTCTTATCTATCCTCGGGTCTAATTATGAGGAATACGATTTCATGATTTCGTTATCCAAACAACTCGTGATATGTCTAGCATCACTTTTCATCTCGATTGTCACCATTATCGTCACGTTCCTTCTCAACTTTTTCTTGTTTTATCAATCCGAGTTTAGTTGGATACCAGTTGTTATCTTATTTTCTGCTGTCTCCCCTTTCCTGATTTCTTCCTTCTCAAAGTATCATCTTCGAGATCGCTTCAAACGTGGTTTCAGAATGCTTTATGAAACCCATGTCTCTGATAGGGAACTTCATTTGAATTGATGTACTTTTGTAAGTCGATCTCGCTAGCTATCAGTTGAAAGTTGATCATGGTGATGTACTTCAAATTTCAAAGACATGTTATATTTGTGATTTGCCTGCTATGACATGTTATGTTAGTATTTATATGTAACGAAAACCGGATTTTACATAAGCAATTTAGAAATTTAAGACGGGTTAATTAGATCAAATTAACCAATCTAATTCCAACAAAACACATGTTAAGTTAGACATATTAAAAATGTATGTTTGTGTTTATACGAGACTAGTTCTAATAAAGCTTTCTTTGTTGTTAAAAGAAGGGGTTAAGTTTCATTTTGACCATTTAACTTTCATGTTTTTTATTTAGTCATTAAACTATTTTTTGTCTCGATTTAGCTACTACTACAAGAAAAACAGAAGCTCTTCTGCAACGACAATGTCGTCGCTAAAGGTCAGTAGAGCTTTTGCGACGACTTCTTCGTCGCCAAATACTTTCCAAAAAAAAGAACAAAAGTTTAATGACTTTCTGCGACGACAAGTCGTCGCTATATATTTTTAATTAATTTTTTTTACTTTCTGCGACGACAATGTCATCACCAAAACTCTAAATCGATTTTTTAATTAATAATTTAATTAACCTTTTGCGACGAATGATGTCGTCACTAAAAGTATTCTTTTTTTAAAAAAATTATTTTTATACACATAATTTATTTAGTGTACAATTCTGTTATTAAACTAAATTAAACTAAAAGTTGCATAAACTAATATTAATATTAATATGAAATACAAAATTATATGCATTTATAATATAAGTTTACGAATTTGGTACACACTGAAAGCTTTAATTCAAAACAAATACGTATTAATCTACTTGTAATCATCCGAGTAATCATAATCATCATTCTCATCATCATCGTTCTCGAAATTATCATAAATGGTCGAAGGAACAACCGGTTGAAAGTCTGGAAACGGGCAAGGGTATAAGATGGCCGAAATCGAACTAGTGACTACCACCCAGGGCGGCCGGCCCTGCGGGCGAGCTGGGCCTTGGCCCAGGGCAACACAACAAAGGGGGTAGAAAATTTTGACCAATTTACTTTATACTAGGTTCAATATCTAGTTTATCGACTGGGCGAGCTGGGCCTTGGCCCAGGGTAATTACCCTAGCCCAATTCACATTTGCATTCCTCTGAGGCTTCCGCGTGCAGCACTCTTCCACTGGACAAGTGAAGTCCGAAGTGTCAATTGACAGGGGAGGTCTGAAGCGTCTTCCAATTGACCAATTCCCAAAGCCGATTAGCGGTGCAACAGTAATGAAATCAACGCAAATGAAGCCAAGGTATTTTTATTTCTAATATGTTTTTTCTACCCCTCTTTCTTTTCTTTGTCATGTTCCTCCTAATATGGTTCAACTTTTTTGTTGATTGTTTATGTGTTTTGATGGACTTGGAGAATGAGGATAAAGTTCCTGATTTTAACCAAACAGCTACCGATCAATTTCTAAACAAGATAAGTCTGCTTGAAACAAGGGGTTTTCAGAGTATAGAGGATAGTGAAGGTGAGGATGATGAGCAGGTTAGGGAAGAAGTTGAAGACAGTGAGGATGACACGATGTACCCTGTGTTTGATCCCTCAATTGATTGGAAGTGTATGAAACCAGTTCTAGGAATGAAGTATGAAAACCCTGCACAACTTAAACATTGTTTGACATGCTATGCAGTCTCAAATGGCTACCAATTATGTTATCTTAAAAATGATTCAAGGAGGCTTGTTGTTAGATGTGGCAAGAAACAAGATGGGTGATGCGAGTGTCGTTAACCCGTCAAAAATAACCACTAAATACCTTAGAAGCTAGGGTAAGTAGGGATCGTATCCACAGAGAGCGAGAGGTTAAATGCACGTATTCGAGCGACTAGCGTTGTAAAATAATTAATTTCGAAAAATTGATTTGGTTGTAAAAAGGTGATTGCTTTGATTTATAAAACTAATTACTTGCGAATTTTGTGAAAAGAAAACTTAAGAAGATTGTTTGATTGAATAAAATACGAAGACAACCATTCCCGGATTCCACACCGCGCTTTGTGTTTAATTTATGAAAACGATTTGAAGATTACATAGACATAATCTTTGTTGGAATTATTATTAAAGCCATTACGTGATCTTGGGCATAGCGCGTGACACGTTTGATTACTCGTCTTAATTAAATAATTAACTCGGCACGAATAATAAAATGTCTACGAACTATCTTGCGAAACGCAACAACAAAATAATAATCATTCGTTTACAATCAAAATATAAATAATAAAAACCATGTAAACTTAAAGTAATCGTTCATAAAGTAAAACTTAGCGATGTGCTTCCTCCGAGAATGATTATGACGAGCTTAGCCGGACATGGTTGATGCAACGTTCAAGAGTTGTGGATTCATCGCCGTAGATTGACTCGTGTGTTCTTCGTACGTATTTTCGCTCAAACAGGGTTCTTTTCCTTAGCCTTCTCCTCCAAAAAACGATTTCAAACTTTGAAGTATGACTTGGTATTTATAGGAAAAGATGGAAAAACCCTAAAAACGGCCGTCTATTATTTTAATGGGTTGGGCGCAGCCCTGCGCCCCCCCCCCCCTGCGCCCCTCTGTATAATCCGTATTTTTGAGAATTAATTTCTTCTGTTGAACCCTCGGTCTGGGCGCAGGGCTGCGCCCCTCTCTGCGCCTGGCTCTGAAATTTCGTCCTTTTTTTCATCATTTTAAACCGGATTTTGTTTTCCTGCATAGGCACAGAATTTATTTAATAGCGGCACATTCTATAACATTTTTGCATTAAAAACAACTCTTTTACACTTAATAAACATGGTAAATTATAACCCGATCAAACTTCCCCAACTTAATTCTTGATCGTCCCGAGCAAGCAACGAAAATCAGATTTTTAAAACATCGGGTTTATCAAGCGTACAAAACATAATTAACTCATTTAAACAAACACTAGCCTTCATAGATGTATTGAAACTCACAGACACAAACAGAATGTGATTCAGATATATCGTGATGTTTCTTGGATAGTTGTTCCAAAATTCCTCACCACTATTATCCTTTTAGCTCAAGGTTACAGAATTGAATTCACGTGGGTCACTGGACCATCTTTTTCCTCGATGCATGACTTGAGCTACTAAATTTTTTTTTTTTTCTTTTTGTTCTTTTCATGCAGTGTCTATGTTTTTCGTTTCAAGTTTACTATGACTTTCTAGATGATCCGTGTAACAGGATTTGGGTCAGCCGCTCCCAGACCAGTCGGCCTTAGGGGGCTAGGCATGATGGTACCCTTCAGACTTAATTTCCTGAATCAACTAGGTCACACTTGAAGTGAGGTTTTTATTCGTGTTCGCTTCCTCCCCCTTATTGCATGAATAATTAGCAGCTATTGGAATCCTGGTTAATTATCACTCTTTTCACACAATATATCCTACTTCAACTCGATTCACTTCCTTGATTTTAAACATCTATGACTCTTAGTGTTATATTTAAACTCATATAATTACGTCTTTTTGCTTGAGACCATCCTAACTAACATCATCATATTTAAGTTGCAAGCTCACCATAGAAAGTTATCGGGCTGATTGATCGGATCATTTACGGCCTGTTTCCCACATAAAACTTCTTTAAAGAAACACATTTATTCAATCAACGTAATGCATGCAGAAACAAACACTAATAAAAATAATAAAGCATAAAAACGTCAATTCATCCTACTTAAAGAGAGGAACGGAAGAACCTGACTACTGCGGTGGTGGTTGTCCGAAGTTGTTGTCGTAGAACTCACTGAAAGGCCCATCATCTTCTCGTGCTAGTAATTTTCTTCAAACTTCCCCAACTTGAGTTGAAAACTCAAGTTTAAATGAGATCAACACTAACAATGGCACCTTAAATCTTTATAAGTGAGTTATTTGACCAAAAAGTTGTCATTTTTTCGTAAATTGTTTTTCTCGGTTTCACGATATATAACATATAAAGCATAGTGTGAAACATAATGCGTCCCCCTTCCCCAACTTAAAGAATTGGGGCGTCCTCGGCACACAAATAATTATGAAACAAGAAACATTTACGAAGAAATGAAACAACACATGTAGCATCTAAGTATTGAATATTCAAGCATGTGCAATATAGTATTGGTGCAACACACATTTTGCTAGGAATTGCCCCTCCCTAACGTAAGTATATTCCTTTTAATTTCCTCAAATCTCAATGGTCCCGAATGTGCAAATTCTTTCCCCAACTTAGTTGGTTGCGATATGTACCACCGTAATATAGGATGAATTATTATTTTACTAACTAATTTAAAAGAGCAACAAACTAAGGCATAATAAACTTTAATCTGCAAAAATTAAAACACACTTTCGTGGTGAAAACGATTGCACTTAGCACGTGCAACAAGCCTTTAAACCCCTCAGTAGCCTGAGTGGACGAGTTATAGTCTCGTGAGGGTTTCTATGGAACATACCCACAAAGTTCTTTGGGTTGCCTCCCAAAAAGCGCTAAGTTTAATGTCTTCAGCCAGACATTTTGGAGCTCTTACATGTTTAAGTTATATCTTCCAAGACCATTGTCTCAGATGATATAATTTCATTGTCAGCCCATTGTACAAATAATTTTAATCTGTGTCCGTTTACTTTAAATGGCTCACCACCTTTTTGATCTATTATTTCAACCGCACCATAGGGGTAAACATTAGTTACTGTGTATGGGCCTGTCCACTTACTTTTTAATTTGCCTGGGAAGAGCCGCAGGCGTGCGTTAAATAGCCAGACTTTGTCACCTTTATTAAACACCTTTCGTTTAATTATTCGATCGTGGAAAGCTTTTGTTTTTTCTTTATATATTTTAGAATTTTCATAAGCTTCCTTGCGAATTTCTTCTAATTCGTTCAGTTGGTGTTTTCGATTTATACCGGCAGCCGTGAAGTTAAGGTTTGCATTTTTAATGGCCCATAAGGCTCGGTGTTCTAACTCCACCGGAAGATGACATAATTTCCCATACACTAGTTTATAAGGAGACATACCAATAGGGGTTTTATACGCTGTACGATACGCCCAAAGTGCATCATCTAATCGTATTGACCAATCTTTCCTATCGGGTCGTACTGTTTTTTCTAATATTCGCTTAACCTCCCTGTTAGATACCTCTACTTGTCCACTAGTTTGTGGGTGATATGGGGTAGCTATCTTATGTGTCACTCCATAATGTTTAAGTAGTTTGCTAAAGTACATATTTTTGAAATGAGAACCCCCATCACTAATTATAGCTCTAGGAATTCCATGACGAGAAAATATATTACGTTTAACGAATTGGCAAACTACTTTGTGATCATTGGTTCTTGTGGCTTCGGCTTCTACCCATTTAGAGACGTAATCAACTGCCACTAGGATGTATACGAAACCATATGACTTAGGAAAGGGTCCCATAAAGTCTATGCCCCACACATCAAAAATCTCTACTATAAGAATTGGTGTCATAGGCATTTGGTCTCTTTTTGAAATACCTCCTATCTGCTGGCATCGTAGGCATGACTTAACAAACTCGTAGGAGTCCTTAAAGATGGTTGGCCAAAAGAATCCACTTTGTAGGATTCGATGTCCTGTCTTTTTAGCACTAAAATGGCCTCCACATGCATACGAGTGACAGTGATTTAAAATATCATAGTGCTCATTATCTGGAACACATCGCCGGATAATCTGATCTACTCCTATTTTGAACAAATCCGGCTCCTCCCAAATGTACTGTTTAGTTTGAGAGAAGAAATACTTTCTTTGATGTGAATTCCAGTGGCTTGGGGTTTTCCCTGTGACAAAGTAATTTACTAAGTTAGCGAACCAAGGCACTTTTGCGACGAACAATAATTGTTCATCTGGGAAATTGTCCCGAATGGAGTCCAGCATATCAGTGGTGATTGCTGGCAGTCTCGAGAGATGGTCTGCTACTACATTTTCTGAGCCCTTTTTGTCTCTGATTTCTAAATCAAATTCTTGTAGCAACAGTATCCAACGAATTAGCCGTGGCTTAGCATCTTTCTTAGCCAAGAGGTGTCGTAAGGCACTATGATCGGAATACACAATTACCTTAGCTCCCCAGACGTAAGATCTAAACTTATCTAGCGCATACACTACTGCAAGCAATTCTTTTTCAGTGGTTGTGTAATTAATTTGAGCTTCAGAGAAGGTTTTACTTGCATAGTATATTACCACTGGCTTTTTGTCCACTCTTTGACCAAGGACGGCACCTACTGCATGATCGCTGGCGTCACACATGATCTCAAAGGGTTGAGACCAATCAGGTGATTGCAGAATTGGTGCCTCCGTGAGCTTCATTTTTAATGTGTTAAATGCCTCTGCACAGTCTTTATCAAAATTGAACGGTGCGTCTTTTAGGAGAAGGTTACATAGGGGTTTGGATATGGCACTAAAATCTTTTATGAATCTCCTATAGAAACCTGCATGTCCTAGAAAAGAACGAATCCCCTTGATATTAGTTGGTGGTGGTAGCGAGGAAATTATTTGTATCTTAGCTCGATCAACCTCCATTCCTCTTTCAGAGACTATGTATCCTAAGACTACTCCCTCTTTAACCATAAAGTGACTTTTCTCCCAGCTTAGTACTAAATTAGTTTCAGTACAACGCTTAAGAACTTTTTCTAAATGAGAGAGGCACCCTTCGAATGACTTATCAAATATTGAAAAGTCGTCCATGAAGATTTCAAGAGAACCTCCGACCATGTCTGAAAATATAGCCATCATACATCGCTGAAATGTGGCTGGAGCGTTACATAATCCAAATGGCATTCTTCGGTAAGCGAATGTGCCATACGGACATGTAAATGTTGTTTTATCTTGGTCCTCTGGGTGTATTTGTTGGTACATCCCGTGTGACGATAGCAGTCTAAGTTGTCTTACATTGTGATTTTGCATATGTTTGGTATATATATATTATATATGATTGATGTTTATCAGTGTTTGTATGTTTGAACTTGATGTAACGTATTACAAGAAGTTCAAACATAAAACTCAAAGATAAAATCAATCATAAGGTAATATTATAAGTTTCATCACTTAAGTGTTTAAGTGTATTGGTTAGATTCGAATATGTAAAGGAAGACATTCGAATCTGTGATAGATTCGAATGTATCCTTAGATTCGAATAGGTTAGATTCGAATCTGTCAGATGGACAGATTCGAATGAGGCCTTAGGCCCAATTCGACGGTTGGCCACACAGACTAAAATCAGGGTCCTAATAGGGATGATTCGAATGATTTAGGACCTTTGGCAGAATTCGTGAGGAATTAAGCGATAGGCGTCTCGAGTTTATCAGCTAGGTGAGTCCCGTTTCGGAGAGAATTAGTACGTAGGATCGTTCGTGTGTCGTTCGTTCAGCGTCTAATAGTCTCCGTGTTTCCGTTGGTTGAGAGTTGTCCGTCTGACCGTAAACGAGGATTCCGCACTCGTTCACGGGTCCGCGTCTAGATAGATCTGTCAGTGGTAGACCTTACAGTATTGGGATTTGGTTATACCCCGAATAGCCATCTAGGAAACAATAGAATTTCTGCCCTGCTAGCTTCTCTACTATTTGGTCGATGAATGGCAGAGGAAAATGATCTTTTGAGGTTGCGGCGTTTAGTTTTCTGTAGTCGATACATACTCTCCACCCCGTCACAGGGCGAGTTGCAATCTTTTCTCCTTCAGGAGTATCGACGACAGTGATTCCAGATTTCTTCGGAACCGTCTGTGTGGGACTAACCCATTGGCTATCTGATATCGGATAGATAATTCCAGCATCTAGCCATTTCAACACTTCTTTCTTCACTACCTCTCTAAGGTTAGGGTTTAGCCTTCTCTGAGCATCTCTGCTTGGCTTGGCTGTTGGATCAGTTATTATCCTATGCATACACAGCGTCGGACTAATTCCTTTAAGATCTGCTATGGTCCAGCCTACCGCTTCCTTATATCTCGATAACACTTCTAACAAGGCCTTTTCTTGTGCAGCAGTAAGGTCTGTTGCGATGATTACAGGCAGTGTATTCTCAGGGCCAAGAAAAGCATATTTGAGATGAGATGGAAGTGGTTTCAACTCTAGCTTGGGTGGTTGCTCTAAAGACGGTTTTGCTGATGGTGGAAGGTCAGTCGGAAGTTTTTCGATCTTATGTGTCCATGGTGGTTGAGTAGAATCCACTGACTGAACACATTCAAGTTCGAACTCCTTAGCTTCAGGCATATTCTCTAGCTTATGCTCATTATAGTACAGGAGCAGCTCCACTGGATCTTTGCATGTTATTGTTGATAATTGTTGTTGAATTAAATCATCAACTAGATCGATCATATAGCACTCTGAATCCAATGGCGCATTGGGTACATTGTTAAAGACATTAAGTCGGAGTTTACGGTTTCCGAATGCTATGTCTAATGCACCTGTCCTGCAATTGATTTGAGCGTTGATTGTGGCTAAGAAGGGACGTCCTAATATGATTGCCGGTTGGCTTTCTTTGTAAGCACTATCTGAATCCAACACTAAGAAATCTACTGGATAATAGAAATCTTCGACCTTAACGATTACATCAGATAACATCCCTCGTGGTACTTTGGTAGACCTATCTGCTAATTGTAGGATGACATCTGTTGTTTGTAGGGTTCCGAGATCATGTTGGTCAAATAAATTACCAGGTAAAATATTAACACTCGCCCCTAAGTCTAGAAGTGCTTTTTTAATTTGAATATCGCCAATAGTTACCGGGATCAAGGGTGATCCCGGATCTTTTAGTTTAGGCGGCAGTGAGCTAGTGATAACTGCACTGACTTGTTCAGTGAGGTTAATTTGCTTTGGAAGAGTTATTTTAAATTTTCGCTTCTGAGTACAAAGGTCTTTTAGGAATTTAGCGTAAGAAGGAACTTGTTGTATAGCTTTGATTAAGGGAATGTTAATTTTAACTTGATTAAAAATATCCCATAACTCTTCGTTTTTAGGTCCTTTCTTACCATAAGGAAATGAAGCTGGATTTTCTAAGGCCGTTGGGTAGGGAATACTTTCAGTATTGGAACTCCCTTCCCCAACTTTATTCTCTACTGGTCTCTTGGCTTCTACTTCCTTAAAAGTTACCTTCTTAACTTTTGTTTCTACCTTTGACTCCGATCTGGGTGGTTCTTCTTCATAAGCAATTTCTACCTCATCGTCAGTCTCACTCTCCTTAGGCATTTCTATTTTGTTATCTACTTCCTTTCCACTCCTAAGGGTAATGACTTTGTTAACTTCGTTCACTTCATTGACTTCATATTTCTTTTCTTTTCCATGGTGGTGCGATGGGTTAACTGTGGTGTTGCTTGGAAGCTTCCCTTCTTCTCGTTTAGTCAAGGACTCTGCAATTTGTCCCATCTGCCTTCCGAGCATCTCCATAGTTTTCGCTTGAACCATGGTTTGTTGTTTCATGAATTCCATAAACTCGGAAAACTCTTTCGAATTCCCCGACACTTGTCGCGAATCATTTTCTTCTTTAGGGTCTTGGCGTTTATAGTACCGATCATCCTTCGTAGCTGAGGTCGATCCATATTGGAAATCTCGGTTTTGTTGACGAGGTTGCTCATATCTTGGCTTCGGGGGAGCATCATTGTCTTGATTATCCCTCCAACTAAAGTTCGGGTGTTTTCTCCATCCCGGATTGTAAGTTTCCGAGTATGGATTCTCCCGTTCTTTTCGTTGCCGAAATCCAAAAGCTTCGTTCACATACTCTTCGTGCGTGAAGGTATGTGGGCAATTCTCGGTTGGATGAGAAGGGTCTCCACAAGTGACACAACAGACCTGTGCCGCTGTAACCTTTCCCATTCCTTTCATCAACAAGTCCATCTTTTTGCTTAGTTCGGATATGTCAGATTTAACTTCCTTCTTCCATGCATTGTCTATGCCCATAACTTGGACACTAACACTGCTATCCGAACCCGCTTGGACTTTTAAGCCTTTGCTTAATTGGGTTAATAATTCCCAAGCTTCGTCATCTTCCTTAGCTAAAAAGGTTCCGCCTGAAGCAGCGGTGATCATATTCCTACTTTCTTGACTAACCCCATCGAAAAAAGTTTTAATTAGCATCCATTTAGGAATTTCATGGTGAGGGCATGTTCGTAGTAATTCATTCAACCTATTAAAAGCATCGTGAAATTGTTCTCCAATTTTCTGTTTAAATCCAGTGATTTCTTTACGTTTTTCTGTAGTTTTACTAATTGGGTAATATTCAGTTAGAAATTCTTTTTTCATTTCATCCCAGTTAGTTATACTATCAGTGGGAAGTGACACGAACCAATTTTTCGCTCGTTCCTTCAAAGAGAAAGGAAAGAGTCTGAGTTTTAAAGCGTCTACGGTCATCCCCCTAACGTGATTGGCCTTACATATGGCAGTGAATTCAGCTAAGTGCTCATACGGTTCTTCGCTTGGTGCTCCGCGAAAAACGGGTAATATGCTAAATAGCTGTGGCCTAATTTCGGGTTCATTCTCATTAATTGGGTAGAGAATGGGTGATGGATCAGGGATATCACCCGGCCTATAATGGGATTCTACGGTTCTACGATCTCCCATCGGTCTTTGGTTTTGTTGGACGTCGACAAGAACGTTTTCGATGTTCTCGTCTTCCGAATTAATTATTTCTTCCTCCACGTTTACTTTAGGAGCAGTATTTTTAGTTTCGTTTGTTTGAGTTGTGGCTCGCCTATTAGATCTAGCAGTTTTTTCGATTTCTGGATCAAACTTCAAGGGTGAAATTCTACCAGAATATCGTGTGTGCATAAACTTAGAAGGGCTAGATGAAGAATTCGAATTAGTTACTTTCTTTTTGGTGAGAATCGATGCTTGCGCCACGATTCCCTTTTTTTTTTTTTTTAATAAACTAAAACAATAATTAAAATTAAAACTAATTAAAAACTAATTAAATGGAATAATAGCAAAATATGGAAACTTAAACTAATTTAAGTAAGCAAATAAAAGCAAATAAACAAATAATTGAAATTGACTAAATTAACTAAATTACCTAAATTACTCTAAAGAAAATAAGGCAACTAAATATATGAAAATGTAATTTATATTTAAATAAAATTTAATATTAAATTAACTAATTACTAAAATACGTGATTTAAGCGCAACCGCTCCCCGGCAACGGCGCCAAAATTTGATGCGAGTGTCGTTAACCCGTCAAAAATAACCACTAAATACCTTAGAAGCTAGGGTAAGTAGGGATCGTATCCACAGAGAGCGAGAGGTTAAATGCACGTATTCGAGCGACTAGCGTTGTAAAATAATTAATTTCGAAAAATTGATTTGGTTGTAAAAAGGTGATTGCTTTGATTTATAAAACTAATTACTTGCGAATTTTGTGAAAAGAAAACTTAAGAAGATTGTTTGATTGAATAAAATACGAAGACAACCATTCCCGGATTCCACACCGCGCTTTGTGTTTAATTTATGAAAACGATTTGAAGATTACATAGACATAATCTTTGTTGGAATTATTATTAAAGCCATTACGTGATCTTGGGCATAGCGCGTGACACGTTTGATTACTCGTCTTAATTAAATAATTAACTCGGCACGAATAATAAAATGTCTACGAACTATCTTGCGAAACGCAACAACAAAATAATAATCATTCGTTTACAATCAAAATATAAATAATAAAAACCATGTAAACTTAAAGTAATCGTTCATAAAGTAAAACTTAGCGATGTGCTTCCTCCGAGAATGATTATGACGAGCTTAGCCGGACATGGTTGATGCAACGTTCAAGAGTTGTGGATTCATCGCCGTAGATTGACTCGTGTGTTCTTCGTACGTATTTTCGCTCAAACAGGGTTCTTTTCCTTAGCCTTCTCCTCCAAAAACGATTTCAAACTTTGAAGTATGACTTGGTATTTATAGGAAAAGATGGAAAAACCCTAAAAACGGCCGTCCATTATTTTAATGGGTTGGGCGCAGCCGTAGGCGCAGGCCTGCGCCCCCCCCCCCCTGCGCCCCTCTGTATAATCCGTATTTTTGAGAATTAATTTCTTCTGTTGAACCCTCGGTCTGGGCGCAGGGCTGCGCCCCTCTCTGCGCCTGGCTCTGAAATTTCGTCCTTTTTTTCATCATTTTAAACCGGATTTTGTTTTCCTGCATAGGCACAGAATTTATTTAATAGCGGCACATTCTATAACATTTTTGCATTAAAAACAACTCTTTTACACTTAATAAACATGGTAAATTATAACCCGATCAATGGGTTTCAATGTCAATTTAGGTTGTGGGCGTCATGGAAGAAAGAATTGCAAGGTAATGAAAGTTTTCAAATAAAAACTCTAAATGATGAACATCTGTGTTGTAGGAATTTTAGATTTGGTCCATTGGTTACTTCTGCATGGCTTGCCAAGATGTACCTTAGGGAGCTTGTTCGAAATCCTAATATAAAGCTAAAGGACATGCAGGCAGATATTTTGGATAAGTTCATGGTGAAAGTTAGTACCTCCCAATGTTTCAGTGCTAAAAAACTTGCTTTGGATGAATTGGATGGTAGCTTGACTGAACACTATGGAAAGGTTTGGGATTATGCACATGAGATATTAAGATCAGGTAGTTCAGCCAAAGTTGGTGTAATAGGGCAGCCAAATGGGACTATTATCTTTAGTAAGTTCTATATATGTTTTAAAGCTTGCAAGGATGGGTAGAGCATTACGAAAGGTTATTGGATTGGATGGTTGTTTTTTAAAGGGGGTATGTAAGGGGAACTACTATGCAGAGATGCAAACAACCGGGAGTTAGCTGAGTTTCTTGACCGGAAATACTAACCTTGTTGGTGGGGGTTTTACTCTTTTGACGTCGTTGACCGTACTACTAGTCTTCTCAACATGATTTGCATTTAGAAATTTTGCCCCTACTATTTACGTCATCTCACTCTTGTTTCTATCTTTTTTGCATCATACATTTTGGTATAGGTTGCAATATTTAGTTATCTCATTCTGTCATTTATCACCAAAATATAGATTCATAGTTTATTTGTTATCTCATTCACATAAAAGATAGCTTCATAGTTTATTTGTTATCTCATTCACTAATATTTGGTTTTTGATTTTTTTTTTTTTTAATTTACAGGTGTAAGTATTGATTGAAGCTTCATTTAATCAAAAAAATGATACTCAACTACTCAAGGTGTTATCTTTCTATGCTTACAACTTATCTAGTTGTTTTAAATATTATTTTAGTATAGTCTATACTATTGATTAACATGTTTCCACGGTCACAGCCTTCGGGAGCCCAAATGTTAAGGGCATTATTTTTTTATCTCGCCCGGGGCATTAAAATATTCAGGACCGGCCCTGCTACCACCGGAGTTTTTAACCAAGAAAAATGGCGGACTCGAGCTTGAGGGAAAATCCGATCGAGAGAGAAAAGAGGTCGGGTTTGTAACTTTGTGGATGCGCAGGAATGGGAGAAGTCTGGATCTGTTGGTTAAAATTAAAGCGAGCCTTTTGAGGCGACTAAGTCATCGCAGAAGCCCCTAAATGTCGTCGCAGAATCCCCTAAAAAAAGTTGCGGCTTTTTTCACCGCCTAAATAATTTTTTGGAGCCAAAACAAACATAAATAGTATTTGCAACAGTCGTCGCAGAAAGTGGTCAAAGTTTTTTCGGAATTTTTTTACCTTGTAAATACTATGTTGGTGCAAAAAAATTATGGTGAACTTTTGCGACAACAAGTCGTCGCGGAAGGCTATTTATGTTTTTTGACCAGAGAAAGTCAAAAAAGTAAATCTATTTTGGCGTGAATTGGGTCTTTGGCGACGACAAGTGTCGTCGCAGAAGATTTTGTCATTTTTGCTACTTTTTCTTGTAGTGTATAACTAGTATATTACGCGTGTACTACACGGAATAGTAGATAACTTGTTTTTTCAAAACTATATATATATCTGAAAAATTAATACAAAAACTACGAATAAAATAGTAATATTATATTGTTAATGTGATTATAGAAAATATATAAAAATGGGTTAAATGTAAAATACATAATTAAAAATTAAATAATAACCAAAAAATGAAAAAAATTATAGAAGCTAAGAAGTTTGGATAAGAAGCCAGCAAAAGATGTGAGTTATAAACTCAAATTTAAATTTGAAATCCAAAATAATAGGAGTTATAGACTCAAACTTAAATTTGAAATCCAAAATAATAGGAGGATATTTTATTTTTTAAATTAATTTAATTAATGCAATTATTATTTTAATATGGAAATTATATATATATATTGCCGACGGAGCAGAGAGAAAAAAAGATGACGTGGCGTTCTATCATTGGTAGTAATTCCGATTTTTAATGCTGATTTGGCAAGATGTGATTGGCTATAATTCAGATTTTTTAGGCTATTTATTTGGGATTATTAAACCTGGATAATAAACAAATCTGGATAACATCAAAGCACAAACCTGAAAAAATGATATATATCATCGTCAGTTAAATAACTAACTGTGAGATAATATATCAAATAAATTGTGGCTGGATATATAACAAAAAAACATGAAAATAAGGGATATTGAATCCCGTTTGGTTAATATTTTCAACTATATATAATTATATACAGGGTTGATCTGGTAGTTGTAACAATAACTCAGCAAAAAATGCAAAAGATTATGTTATCCTACAAAAAAAATAATTAAATATACATGTAGATAATGCAAACATGAATTCCTGCATAAATAACTGGAAAATGTAGAGTTGATCTGGAATTGCAACAAAAACTCAAAAAAACTGCAGAAAACCTGGAAACTGAAATTAATGAACCCGTAGGAAGATAATTGGGATTTTTTATATGCTGGAAAGTTAATAATCTTAAATTCTATTAGTCAAAAAACGTATGACAAAAAGATAATTAAATGTACTGTCGCCTAACAAAAAATCCAAAAAAGGGGGATAAACTTAAACAAACCTCATAATATTATCTATAAATGTAGTTGCTAGATTTAAATACAAAACTTGCCTCATACTTGAGATTTAATCCAGATACGTCTTGAATTCCAGGCATAAATATGTTGGTCAAAAAGAATTTTGAACACCAACTTCCTGGCTTGAAAAATTTCCTGCTGACAGAGATTTTACTGAAGCTACCACGTACATGATTATCAACATCTTCTGCAGAGAAAAAAGGTATGTTGATTCATTGACGTATAATACTTCTACCTGAATTTTAACTTGCGTTTCTTCTCTTTACACAAAAAACGAGAAAGACAAATTCAACATGGCAGAATGTCAAGGTAAAATCAAACTTTTAAATACTTGATCTATTGGTGATGGTATTCATGTCATACCACATATATTTTCTATTCTTATTTTGTTAGCTTTGACAAATTATACAATTTACTTTTCAAATGTGTATGATCTCAACTTTTTTTTTTTCATACAAACGGTTTCATGGATTAATATTGCAAAGCATTGCTAAATGAAATTTCAATCATTTTGCAGGGATTTACCAAAATCTCTTCCCAACCATTTAATGAGAATTGAATGTAAGACATACGATTCAAAGTTGTTAAATTTTCTTCACAGTTTTCTAATCCATTTCTCAACTTATTTTTCCAGGAACATTGTTCCAATTCATTTAATTATCCTCTTGCAGGAGATGAAGAATTTGAAAAGAATAAAACATCTACTACTTCTCTGAATGTGTTAGTGTGAGCAAAAATCAAATTGAAGTTTCATGCATAATGTCAAATCAATAAGAAATTTAAGTTTTGTAATGATGAGTCATGAGTTTAAATTTTTGATAATGATTTTTCTCTTTATAACCTACGGAAAAAAAAAACAAAGATAATGGAAAACAAAACCTAAATGGAACCAAGGGATGTTTGGCAGTTGACATATTGGCCAGTGAGACATCAAAACAGTGGGTCTAGAACTATTGGTTTTTAGTATGGTAATTCTTAGGAATAATTAAGTAAAACAACCCCAACTCCCAAATACATATACTATTATAATGATATTTTTTTTATATAAGTAATATCAATGTTTATAACGATACACACACACACACACACACTTTATCTATATCAGTATCATGATTTTTTTGATTCATTGTAGTAGCTTTACGTTAATAAAATCAATTAGAATTCATGCAAAGGTAATCAAACACGACCTAAGAGATATAATCCATTTCAATTAGACACACGTATCACCACACAAATCGTCTCCAAAAAGCTCAAATTACTTGAAATTGAATATCTGACGTTTCAGCTTTGTCAATAGACACACATTCATCCGCATAAAATAATTCTCAATACTCAGTAAAATATTACGAACGTCATTAAACAGAAAGAGAAATATGTTTCAAAACAAATTTGCAACATAACAGAATACTGAAAAGAACTAATTTAGTTCCACTGTTTAAAATCAAAAATCCAGACCGACACTTCCATTTAAAATCAATGATATCTGTAGCAGTAATAAGCAATTTAACATTGTAAGAAAACTGTTCCCAAGAGATTTAAAAATCATATCATATTACACGGATAAAAACAAATTGGAGCACTGACTGAACTCTGAATCAATTGTATAAGCACTCAACAATCTGTAATGTAAACAGTATAAAGAATACAGATGTAATTTCACACAAGAAAAAACTACATAGTGATTTCACTTGACTGACAATATGGGTAACTTCATGAAAATGAAAACCAAACACCAAAAAATGATTACTTCTAAATAGTTTTGATACAAGTTCAACAACTATATACTCATTTTGTATTTTGACATCTTCAAGCCTTTAGTAATAAGATTGTCAACTTCAAATTGAATGATATCTGTATTTTCTAGAAATGTTTAAGATTAAAACTGACAATCAAATTGGTATGCAAAGAAAGAATGAGAAAAAAATGAATCACAATAAAATACATAAGACATTACGAAGTTCATGATTAATCTTATGATGCAAACATCCAGACATTAATGTTACAAAATGTATGAACATTTTTCTTCTTGGATCCATACTTTCTAATTGTCCAAACGTGAGATACCATAGAATGCAAGAAACAATTATAATGAATAACCCTACCATTAGTTGTGATCCTGCTCATCAATCAAAATACTTGACTGATTATAAATGAATAGCGCGTTTTAAATACATTATCATTTATCAAGTATGTTATTATCGACAAGAAATAAAATAACATGAAAAAATTTATCACAAAGTAAAATTCTCACTTTATTGCAATCAATAACACATCATCACTCATCAAGAATTTCTATTAAATCACAAAATGGCATGATCTTGATACATAAGGCTCTAGGATTATGTTCACTAATTCTATTATTAACTCCATTAATAAGAGATCATCAGGGTCATGGAATTTCTATTAAATCACAAAATGGACAGAAGTCATGGAACACAAATACTTAATGATTGTAATTGCTTTCACAAAATTAGATAAACAAACTCACAAATGATTTTAGAACATATCGAACTCATAAATCCATACACAAAACATAGATCAAGAAAACGCATAAATCGATTTCACAAGCAAATCACTTTATAGATCTGAATCCTAATTGAAACATACAACCCAAACTCTCATATCCAATATCAATCAAACCATAAACCACCCAATGAAAGAAAACAAAATGAAACTCGTACTCAGATCTAGAACAAAAGTATACCTCAACTTGAATTCGTTCGACGAAGAGGGTTAGGATTCTTGTGTGATGATGCCGAGTGCGTGGTTAAGTCTGAATGTGAGACATAGTTTGAGGCTGGGCGTGTCAATCGGGATACCACGAGCGGTGGTGTGTGCCAACCGACGACGAACGGAGGAGAGGCGGTAGGGTTTTACTTGGGCTTTACGCAGACAAGCAAAGTAAATGAGGATTAGGTGTTTGACTTTCTATCATGTGTGTTTGGACACACTTTTTCTAATATAATTTTCATAATATAAGTCTACAAGATATATATTATTTGATCTATATATTTATTATATATTTGTATGTAATGAAAGGTTTATTTAATTAAATTTTACAGTCAATTATAAATATGTACGGTAAAAATATACATCCATATTATATTAACCTTTCATATATAACGAATGTGTTTGATCTTTTTTAGTAACTATTATTATTTTATAAATATATAACAAAATTTATTGTCATAATAAACAACCTAATATAGCATAACAAAAAAAAGTTAGCAGATTATGCAAAAATAATATTATCATACTAACATAAAATTGATTGTTATAATAAACAATCTAAATTTTTTTTAAGATAGTAAATAATAATTGATGTATGTAGATTTATTTTTAAGTAATGGCTACAAATACAAGTGAGAAAAGATGCAAAAATAGATTGGAAAAATTGAAGAAGTTACAATTGAATACTATTGGTGATATGTTGTCTACTTTTATAACCGAAAAAAATATCAAAGCGAACCAAACCAAACCAAACCGAAAAATTAAAACGATTATAAATTAAAGAAAATTGAATCAAATGATATTAGCTGAAAAGCACATCACCCGAGCAACGCACGGGTATTCAACTAGTTATAGATTACACACGTGTCGTATCAACGTTATGTCAAGTAGCATTCTAGTTAGGTGCCAAGTGACATCTATTTACTCTTTTAATAGAATAGATAGATTTGTATATATATTTAGCCACTAAAGTTTCTTTTAACGATTAACTACAGAAAATTGTCCCGATCTAGCCACTAAACTATCATATTTTATACCGATTTAGTTTATTAGTTTTATTCATTTCCTCCAAGATAGGACATTAACCGAAAGTTTAATGGCTAAATCAAGACAAAAAATAGTTTAGTGGCTAGATTGGACAAATTTAAAAGTTAAATGGTCAAAACGACACTTAACCTTTAAAAAAAGATGTTAGAGATAAGTTTCTACAGAATAAAATATCCAAATTGTTCATAAGTATTACAAGTGTGGGAGGTTCTTCGAAAATTTTGTAATTAAAATTATTACAACTCATAGCTAGGTAGATTAATATATAGATTTTGTAATGCCTTTAATTTATACAAATTGGTGTGTTAAGGTTTTACCAATATATCCACTTTTACAAGCAAATATGCAGCCAATCACTACAAGAAAAACGAGGTTCACTTATGGAAAATCCCTGAGTAATCCCTCATAAACGTCAATTACCAATGGATTTTTGATGGAATTGGTTTGTCGGAATCAACGGTCGATTAGTGATTAGTATATAACTACTACTATACTTAACTGTATGTAACTGTCATGAGTAATCTTCATGAATTATGGTGCTTTAAGTTTTCTACAACAAAGTGCATTAATTAAAGCTTGGATCGGGTGTCAATCTCGAGTAGAAAACAAAGGCAAGACTAATATAAATGACTTCGCGCAGTAACGTACAATATCCTGCAGCCCCAACTTCCGAAACTAAACGGAAGAAATTACCACCATTGGAGTATTCAAATGAAAGTATTGTACAAATCGATCACAAGATTTATGGAGTTGCAGAACCCATAACTCAGAATAAATGAAAAAAAGAAAAATGAGATTTGTTTTTTATTTTCCAAGCAGTGGAAGAAGCCATATTTTTTGGAGGATTTTGGCTTCAACTTCATCAAAGGCTGCATGGGACATGAAGTATAATACATATCAGAGAGAAGATAGAGTAAAAACAGTAGAGTTACGAACTCTATGTTGCGAGTTTGATAATATTAGGATGAAAGACTCCAAACCTGTTGAAGAATTCTTACAATCATGAAATTGTATTGATGAATGAAACGAGACTAAACGGTGAAAACACCACCTATGATAAAAGGGTTGTTATAAAAATACGTACTTGGAAGTTTAACTCGAAAATTCGAATACATTGTTGTAGCAATTGAAGAATAAAAGGACTTGTCATCACTCCAGCTAAGAAGGGACCATAATATCTTGCAGACAACTTGTGGACTCGATCTCTTGTTTCTGTTTCTGTTTCTGTTTCTGCAAGGCTGGAGTTTTAAACAGACCATACTAATATAATATCATCTGAATATCTGGTTGAGGGTGATACGAAGGCAGTGGTGAAGGCAAGAGTTGTGCCGTGAGCTCCGAAAAGTTCCTTGCAAAAGCTCCTCAAGAGGATCTCTATGAAATATAATTCTTTTAGGCATGCCATATAGATTAGGGATTTGATCTAAAAAACTTTGAGCAACAGTAGCAGCATTGTAGAGGTGCTTTAGAGTTTAGACAAACAAAGTGACCAAATTTTCTCAACTTATCTACCACTACTAGAATAGTAGCATAGCCTTGTGACTTTGGAAACCATTCGATAAAATCCATGGAGAAACCTTCCCGATCAATTTTGCTTAGGATTTCCAAAGGCCGGAGAATAAGCAGTTGTGTCATACTTACTCGGTTGGCAAATCTTACATTCTCTTACAAAACTTTTGACATCTGCTCGTAATCCTTTCTAGTAGTAATTCTTTGAGTGGTAGCATGGATTTCTGAATGGAAATCGATAGCACTAGCATGAAAAAATGCTAATAAATCTTGTTTGAGAGATCAATTGTCTCCCACAACCAACAACCTGCCCTTTTCGCAAAGGCCAATTATTATCAATAGAATACTTCGTGTTAGAAGTAGGATACTTCCTCAATACATCCATTAACCCGTGGAGTGTACCATCTGTACCAATCTTTTTCGAATTATATCCTTCCACTCAGTGAACACACTAGAGATAGCTAAGCAAGCAGCTAAGGGAATTTCAGATCGAGTGTCTCCTAGATGAGGTATCAGCTACTGTATTTTCTTATCCCTTGATGTATTGGACTGTACATATATTGAAGCCTGATTAGATTGCTTAAGTACCATTTATAAAGAGTTGGGTTACACTCGTTTTTGTTCCAGCAAGTGTTTAAGAGACCGGTGGTCAGTTTCTAATAATGAAAAATGAAAGGTCTGCCAATAAGGTATCCCCTCGATCCACCTTTGAATAAGACCTTCTTCAATTCTCGTACGTATGTGGCCAACAATAAATGCGGCCTAGAGCCCTGCTGAAAAAATCATCCGATTTTGAGTAACAACTGCTCCAATTCTAACATCCGTGTGACTTACACTATCTGATTTTGTATCGACATAGTAGGATTGAGTTTGTAAAAGTTTTGGAGTTAAAAAATATTCTCTACTTCAAGCATCATCTTGAATAGAAGTAACATTTGAAAGAATGATTAGATATTTAATCAAAGGCTGTCAAGAACAATCAAGTGAAGCTAAATGAATTTTTGAGTGAATGAATACTCAGCTTAGATTGAAATGGATCACACTTAATAGGTGTAGGCCCGGTGACGAGGGAGGGCGAATTGGGCCTCTGCCCAGGGCCCCAAAATCCAGAGGACCACAATTTTTTTTAGAGTATGTTAATGTGTAATGTTTGTGAAGCCAAAACCCAATAAGTCACAACACAAATCCAAAGCCCAATAAGTCACCATGAGGTTGTACATTTTCATCCTTTCAACATTTTCCTAATCGTTTTATAAACTTTTATGTCTTCTTGGATGAGAAAACACGAATCTTGGTATGAAAAACGTAAAAAGAAAAAACGAATTGAAGAGCTTGTTAAGTCTCAAAGTGAGGCTCTTAATAAGTTTTTTTTAAATAAGACTAAATGTTGATGATGCTAATATTAATTTTATGTTTATAGAGCCACTTTTATATTTATTGCACAGGGCCTCCGAAACCTAAGAGACTGCCCTGAATAGGTGTATATGGTTTTTGAATACATTGCTTTTGAAAAAAAGAATTGTAAAGCATTTCTAGCAAATTAAATAAGTTGCAACATCTTCAAGAAAAAGTGTTTTATCAAATAAAAAATAGTGATTTTTCTATAAAAAAAATTGTGACATGCAACCGGTTAAACTAGACAACTAGTTGCATTTTGCTCCGGTCACAACCTTCTCCGGTAGTAACCCTTATAATAACAAATGATTTCGGATGAAAAATTAAAACCAAATCAACTATCTAAAGCTTAACACATCGAATCCAAAGCCTAAATCAATTATCCCAAGATAAACAAATCAAGAATTGATGAAGAAGCTTTCAATATGAGGATGAACAAATCACGCACTTGTGGAATCTAAAAGATTGAACCAAAGGAGAAGTGTCGGTGAAATCATCCCTTCTCCAACGAAATCCTCCCATAAACCAAATCAATTTCAAATTGTTGACAAAGAACCCAAAACTCAAGAACAAATCTACATTAAATCTGGACATCAATTGAAATGAGAAGACATCAAGGCTACGTACGGAAACCCAAAAACGAGATATGAGATCTGAAACCTTAAAACAAAGCCATCGGTTGAGACCCCTGAAGCGATGAAACGTGATGAAGCTTCAAACCTTGGTGAAACCCTAACTCTACGTACGGATGAAACACTACAAGAAATGTAACCTTTAGGGACGAAGGTTTTAGGGACAACATATGTTGTCTCGAAATGTATACTTTTCGAGACGACAAATTGACCCTAAATCTATTTCAAGGAAATGATAAAGATTTCAAGTTTTTGGGAAAGAAGTTGTCTCTAAAAAGTGTGTGTGTGTGTGTGTGGGGGGGGGGGGGGGGGGGGGGGGGGATTTTTCCCTCGCTGCTAGTAAGTGCACCATTTTTTTAAAGCCTTTTGAAACTTAATCAGAGGTGGAGGTATCACTGTTGGACGTTTAAGTGCATCTAACCCTAAACGAAAAACCAAAACGAAGCTTCAAGTGTCGACAGAGGCATCATCGGAGGTGGAGGTGTCATGGTCGAGGGTTCAACAAGATGAACAACCATTCGATATTAAAGCCTCATACAAGATGATCACAAACAAATCCATTGAATATGGGATTTGTTAAAAACCTGATGGTTTAAATGATGAACAAATCGAGAAGGATGATGCGAGTGTCGTTAACCCGTCAAAAATAACCACTAAATACCTTAGAAGCTAGGGTAAGTAGGGATCGTATCCACAGAGAGCGAGAGGTTAAATGCACGTATTCGAGCGACTAGCGTTGTAAAATAATTAATTTCGAAAAATTGATTTGGTTGTAAAAAGGTGATTGCTTTGATTTATAAAACTAATTACTTGCGAATTTTGTGAAAAGAAAACTTAAGAAGATTGTTTGATTGAATAAAATACGAAGACAACCATTCCCGGATTCCACACCGCGCTTTGTGTTTAATTTATGAAAACGATTTGAAGATTACATAGACATAATCTTTGTTGGAATTATTATTAAAGCCATTACGTGATCTTGGGCATAGCGCGTGACACGTTTGATTACTCGTCTTAATTAAATAATTAACTCGGCACGAATAATAAAATGTCTACGAACTATCTTGCGAAACGCAACAACAAAATAATAATCATTCGTTTACAATCAAAATATAAATAATAAAAACCATGTAAACTTAAAGTAATCGTTCATAAAGTAAAACTTAGCGATGTGCTTCCTCCGAGAATGATTATGACGAGCTTAGCCGGACATGGTTGATGCAACGTTCAAGAGTTGTGGATTCATCGCCGTAGATTGACTCGTGTGTTCTTCGTACGTATTTTCGCTCAAACAGGGTTCTTTTCCTTAGCCTTCTCCTCCAAAAAACGATCTCAAACTTTGAAGTATGACTTGGTATTTATAGGAAAAGATGGAAAAACCCTAAAAACGGCCGTCCATTATTTTAATGGGTTGGGCGCAGCCGTAGGCGCAGGCCTGCGCCCCCCCCTGCGCCCCTCTGTATAATCCGTATTTTTGAGAATTAATTTCTTCTGTTGAACCCTCGGTCTGGGCGCAGGGCTGCGCCCCTCTCTGCGCCTGGCTCTGAAATTTCGTCCTTTTTTTCATCATTTTAAACCGGATTTTGTTTTCCTGCATAGGCACAGAATTTATTTAATAGCGGCACATTCTATAACATTTTTGCATTAAAAACAACTCTTTTACACTTAATAAACATGGTAAATTATAACCCGATCAAAGGATAAGCCTCGAAGATGGATGTTCTCGTCGGAGGCTTCAACGGTCAGAGGACTCATCAGAAATAAAGAAATGAAGGTAGCTGGTTGCAATGAGTAACGTACCGGTTTAGTAAGATTTTAGTTGGTTGGGGTTTTTTTATGCCAACAAAAATATTGGGGGTTTTCATAACAATAATGGTTCAACCCAGGATCTTTTTAATGCAAAATCCTTATATTTTATATAAGGTGAATTTAAACAATTTCTAATAATTACAATAGTCTTGCTATTTCCTCTTGCCCTTTTAGTGAGTTGTTACTTGTTATTTTCATTATTATTTATTACTTTCAATCCCTTTGAAATATTGTTTTAGGGTTTTTATAGTATATATGAGAAATCTTTCAAAAGAGTAAATACTTGGATCTTTTATGGAACATCTTAAAAAATGGAGAAATGTGGTTTTTATAGGATATATGAAATATTGTTTTAGGGTTGTGGTCAGGAAGTAAAAGGAAAAACAAGCATTTGTTTTTGGAAATTCATTTAATCATACTATGTGCTTTTAAATTTGTCTAAGCGTTGTCAATTAGCTTTTATCGTCCTTTTAAAGAAGATGAAACCGAATAAAGTAATATCGTTGATATCAGATCAGGTATCCAGTGGAACCCCTTTGTAAGTTGCGTTTGGCGGTTGACATAATTAATGCCTCATATATGTTGCATCGATGATTTGTGCTTTTTTGTATTTCACGATTAATGCTTACAACCATATGACCTTGTTTTAACGAACTTATCGTATCAATCTCATAATCATGATACCACAATGTAATTAACCTTTTGAGTCGTGATGACAAAACTTGCTCTGAATTTGCTTCGTTTACTTTTCTTTAATTTATGAAGGTTGCGTGTGAGTTTGATCACGCGTTTGACGAACTTGGTGAAAATTTTTCACTTTTAGTCTAATTTCACAAAACCATGAAAAATAATTCGAAAATTTTATTAGAGAAAAATAGCATGAATGAACGAAAACGTAAAAACCATGAAAAGCATGTCGGTTTTTTCCATGATAAAGTCTAGATCGTAAAATGGGGTTGTTTTGCGTGAGACCATTCAACGGTTTATCATATAATTTTTCAATTTAACCCATCAAGAGTTACATTTTTAACCATTAATTTAATTTGTATTCGTTTGTGTTTTTACTTCTACTGGACGATTTATTTTATTCTCTAACTAGTTTATATACTCACGCATTACGTGAAAATTTTTTAATAAATAATTGATTATTTGAAATTTATGTAAACATAAAATTAAAACATATAAAATTAAAAACAAAATAGATAACGATGGTAGATAGCATAATTAGATAATGTAAAATAGTGGATAAAATTAATTGTTTATTAATGTTTATTAATGTTTATAGATATTAGAAATTATAAATTGTATTTATCTTTTATTTTATTTTATTCTAAAAATTATAAATTGTATTTATCTTTTTAGATGCAACGTGGTCACGCCATGTGGTGTTTTATGTTCTCCTTTATTATATAAAAAGTTTATTAACCTGTGTATTACACGGACAACTTTAATAAATTTGTTTTCTTAAAATTATGTAAACTTAAAATCAAAAAATAATATTCAAATTTTTAATACTAATGATATTTAATATATCTTATTATAATTAATTAGTATATAAACCATTTAAACAATAAAAAAACTAATCATTAATAACTTTTAAGTTTATTATTAGTATTATTTTTATTATTATAATTACTAATCAATAAAATCTTTTAAATATTGTTTGTTGTGATTTTTGTGGGATTTAAGGATTTAACAATAATCTTATCTTAAAAGTAATTTAATTTAAAAATTTTAATTTAATCTTGAAATACTAATTACATTTGTCATTAGTAGAAGATGTCACTTGTCATCATGAGAAGATGACAAGTGGTAATTTAGTTACTCTTATACTAGTATTTATAGATTATAGACATAGATATAAATACACACACACACACACACACACACATATATATATATATATATATATATATATATATATATATATATATATATATATATATATAATATTGTTCGAGAGAGTATCACTCCTTATGCAGCGCACCAGAAGGTACCACCTTTAAAAAAAACTTTTTTGAATTTTTTTCCGTAAACATGTTTTAATTAACATTATGAATATCATATGTAAATTTCACATACATTCACATCTCATATCTCCTAAAAAATGATGTGAATGTACACTTACATAAATTTGCATATATGTGAACGTACATATATGTGATGTGTGATTTCATGCACTTAGAGGGTTCAAATTTACTTGAAATTGATATATCATCTGTGTAATGATAATTAAAACATGTTTATGAAAAAATAATTCAAAAAAAATAGTTTTACGAGTGGTACCTTCGGGTGCGCTGTATAATAGGTGATACTCACTAGAATTATTTTATGTATATTGTTTTCAGTAAATTATATCACTATAAAAATCTCGACAACGCATTTAAATTGATACTCATATATTATAATGTTCTAGTATAATTATCAGATTAATTAAAAACGAAATTACAATAAAGAGCTAATACTAACTTAGTAACTTATATGAGAAATTAAACATGAAATTTCAAGACAAATTAAACTAGAAAATCATAAGATAAATAGAAACTATCGGTTCCCATTGGATTCAATCTTGCTTGAGAATTTGAATAATTTCTTTATTATGACCCGATTGATGACATAGTCCACATGTGCAACGTTCATCAGGATGACGAATGTTCATCTCGTTACTAAATTGATTACACGCTTTCGACCTCGACCAACAGAAAATTTCAAATAATCTGCTTCTTCGGACTCCAACCAATATTCAATGTGAGAAAGTGGTGCAAATGCATAATTATATTGTTGTTTATACGTCATAATAGTATAAATGATATTCACAATGGATAGAGGGTCATCCCCTCTAAGTCGACACACCGCAAGAGCATGTGAACGTGGAAATCCTTCCATTTGCCACTTACCACTTACCACATGTGCATGTATATATGTTGAAAATAACGACAGAATGCGTATTTCTTCGGTTTCATTTATCTGTAATTTTGTGACAATTCTACAGACATCTCCAATCGACGATTTAAAATTGAATCACTTAATTGGTAAGGGCCAAATAATCCATCATGTCTAAATTTCACTTACGACACGCGCAATATTAAATTGTCCACCCAATTGGTAGCATAATGAGATATTCGAATTATATGATGCGTTTTAACTCGAACATGTACATAAACCAGATCTTTGAAATCCTCGTAAATCATTTTATGATATTTGAAGTTGTCAAAGTTGATCGGTCATCGTTTATAAGCACATTCTCATATACAAATATTACCACCACAATATAAAATGATCATAAACGGACGATCTAAAGTCATAATGATCAATATACCATATTCTATCTATTATATGAGTAACTAGATGCCACATGGCATCACCTCCTACCGCCAATTGGCTAAACATGAGATTGCCACGTGTACCTAACAATGTCCTATTACTTTGCTTTTAAAATTTGTTTTTTCCAATCTATCTATAATCTATAAATACTATTAAAAGATTGACTATTTTGTCACGTGTCGTCATTTGTTATTGCCATGTGGCATCACCTCCTACCGCTATTTGGATCTTATATTTTTAAATTTGTAATCAATCCATATAATAAATAATTTAAATAATATCTAATCAAATCTAAATCTTATCTAATATAAAAATCAAATTTGAATGATAACTTTTTTTATATATTTATATTTATATTTATATTTATTATATTACATAAATTGATATTATAAATTTGATAAAATATATTTAAAAATTATCGTACAAGATTAATGAAATTAAAATTTTAAATTTATATTCATGTTATATATCACTACTAAAAACTGGAGTATCAGCGATGGATTATTCCGTCGCAAATCCGTCGCTAATGTGTTTCAGCTAGGGGTGAGCTCGGTACCGTATCGAACCGAACCGGTACCGATCCCGAAAATACCGAAACCGAATTATTAGTTTTGGAAGAACCGAATACCGAACCGTATAATTTTATATGGTGCCGGTTCGGTACGTACCGAACCGAATTTTAGCTAATTTAAGAACCGAATACCGAACCGAAAGTACCGAATACCGAATTTTAGCAAATTTAAAAACCGAATACCGAACCGAATATATTAATTCGGTACCGGTCGGTACCGGTACCGGTTCGGTACCGGTTCGGGTTCGGGAAATGGTACCCGTTGCTCACCCCTAGTTTCAGCGACGGATTTGCGACGGATTGGTCTGTCAGAAAAAACCTTGTCGCTAATTTTAATTTAGCGACGGATCAACGACGGAATACAATTAACGACGGATCAATGACAGAATAGTGACGGTAAGACAACGACGGATCAACAACGGACCAATCAGCGACGGATGAACGACGGACTTGTTAGTGACGGATTAGCGACGGAACAATCAGCGACGAACCAATCAACGACGGTTCAACGACGGATCCATCAGCGACGGATTAGCGACAGCCCAATCATCCGTAGCAAATCTGTCTCTAATTTTTCTCTGCTAGATTTGTTAGATTTGTTTTCGTTGTTTATTTGTTTTCAATCCGTTGCCTCAATATCATGCAACTTTTATAATATTATTTTTTTTATGTTTGTCTTAATATCACGCAACTCTTCACCACAAGATATTAACTTTCGTTTAAATATCAAATTAATACAATCAATGTTGAAGTCTACAAAATTACATAGAGTATATTAACTTACATGTGAATCCAAATTCCTAAACTAACAAGCCGGAATGAATATACAAATCCAAGTATATAGAAGTACACTAAGAAAAATTTACTCTTCAAACTCTTCAAAACCAAGAATCTCAACTCAACTTTTCATCTCCGTTATACCCTACATATGTAAAATAAAATTCATGCAATAGTAGTTTTAAATTCAACTAAATATAAATTGAACATATGTAAATACATTGTAAATTCAACTAAATATAAATTTAACAAAATGACTCCATTTTGTGGGCCTCGTAATCATAGAATCACTTCTTCTAACACTACCATATGGATGAGACCCACATAATTAAAAATACAGATGTTGATAAGATGTTGCTTGTAAATCAAGCGTCACAAGATGAAATTAAGTGTGATGTTATGATATCAAGTCAGATGATAGAATTACCATAACTCTCTGTTGGTTTATTGTGGCACAATCACCAAGTGCATATATGTTGTTGGTCCCTTCAACTCGAAGCCATTCATCAGTAGCTAGTACTCGTCGTCCGTCGATTTTCCTATGGAGCAAAAGGAACCCCTCTTCATAATGGCAATCATTGAAAACAATAAAAGTCAAACTCACTGCTTAAAGAACAAAAAATAACTGCCCATTCTGCTTCATGAAACTTTTCTTTGTCTGAGACCTTTACCACCATCGCTCCTGTTTTCAAATCAATATCATCTTTATGGAACTTTTCTTCAGCGAAAGTGGTAATTCTTTTGTCAAACCTGCAAGAAATGAGCACATAATTGCATAAGCATGTGTAGTATATAGAACACATACAACAATTAAACAACAAGTACTTTTTACCAATCCAACAACAAGAGCATGTATCATACCAATTTAAATATTGTCTCGCATCATCATACAAACAAGTGTTATTAATATTCGATTAAAACCCAAAAGTATAACCTTGTAATGGAAATAAAAGCAAGTATAATAACAATAAACTAATTATACCTCTCAAACACCACTCTAGAATATGGGTGTTATATGCGGACCAAATACCCGAACCGAACCGGTACTGAATAGGACCAATTTCCAAGCAATGGTCCGGTCCTCGGTTTCATATATTTGTTTCATTCGGGTTCGGTCCTAACCGGAACCGAACCACCAAGGCCCTTCAAGTTTCAAATCAAATTAAAGAAGCATTCATTAATATATGAGGTATTGTAGTAATCATATCGAATTCCTAAAGTTTTTTTTTTTTACAGAAAAGATTATGGGAAAGTTCATGGTCTTGTTACATAATGAAACGATGGAAGCTTACTTACTTACAGACAATGGATGCAACTATCAATACTAAAAATTGTTGTGTGCATAGTTATAGATATCTTACATTCTTCTTAAGACTAATCACAACTTTATGGCTAACTGACCATAATAAAGAACTAGCCTTTGTAAGAATTAATTACCCTTTGTGTGTATTTCTTTTTTTTTTTTTTTTTTTGCACACCCAAGCTCGTCTGAATTTCAAAAGTCATTTTAGCCTAATATATAGCAAGTGCCACAGGTTCTAGTAACAATCCTTTCAAAGTTGAGGAACTAAGATTTGGAACTTGTACCAATATTTGCACGTGAATCGCTTAAAGACTCCTCATTTATATTAGATTATTAGTTTCAAAAGCTTACCTCCATCGAGATGATGGCGTCGTGGTGTTGTGCGGCGACGGCGGTGACATCAGGGGTAGGTCGCTGCCGTTGTTGCTTGCGGGAACGAGAGAGTGAGCGAGACAGAGGGGAGTGTGAGTGACTTGCGAGGACGAGCGGTGGCAGTGGTTGTGTTGTGCGGCGGCGGCGGCGCTAGGGTTTAGGCCACTGCCGTTGTTGGTTGCGAGGGCGAGAGAGCGACAGAGTGGCGAGGGTGAGAGGAAAAAGGAAAGGGTTACCTGAGAGAGTGATCGATAGATGGTGGTGATGGAGCTGTGGCGGCAGCGGCGGCGGCGTTGTCCGCTGCCGTTGTTAGTTGTGAGAACGAGAGAGGGAGAGTGAGCGAGAGGGGGATGGAGATGGAGATGGAGATGGAGATGATGGAGATTCAGGAGGGCGGTTGGTTGTGTGGTGTTCGTCGGTGAGTGGCGGCGGCGGCGGTCGCCGGCCGGAGGTGCAAAGAGAGAGTGAGAGACAGGCGATGAGAGGGTAGAGAGAGACGAGGAGTGTGTGTGTGTGTGTGTTTAGTGGGTGTGTGTGTCTGTTTAGGGGATAAAGGGGGGAGAAAAACTTTTTTAAAATTTTTAAAATTTTACATAAATAAGTTTTTTAAACGTTTGAAAAGTTTAATGGTGTGTTTATTTTATGAGGAATTTCAAAATTTTCAATCTCAGTTTTCATTTTTCATGGAAACACTTGTTTTTATTTTCTAAAAAATATAACTTGAAGACTGAAATTCAAAACCAACTAGTTTTCGTGAACTAAAAAAACCCAAAGTTTTTATACATTTTTTAAATAGTTATTTTTTAAATGTTTTTAGAAAAGTTATAAAAACCATCAAAAAAAACTTCGAAAATATCAAAGTTATTTATTGTTCATCAAAATGTTTAATTTTTTTATTTTATTATTCATGAAAACGTTTAATTTTGTCAACAACAAATCAAAAATGAAACATAAAGTTAAAAGACTATTTTATTTTTAGTTTTTAATTATCAAAATGATCAAATAACAATTTATATGTTTTTATAGATATTTTAATCATTATTAAAAATCATTTAACTTAAAAAGGATTAAAAAATGAATATTTTTATTTTATGATTTTCAAAAGGTATACATTATATTTTAAAAAATCTAAACTCAAAACGTTAACTTTGAGTTTCTAATTGATAATAATAGTTATTCGTATGTCTTCAATTATGAACCATGTGATTAAATTTCATATCTTTGATTTATAAATGGGTAACCCGATTCCCCGCGGGTTTCCCCGCGTACCCGATGGGGATCCCCGTTTAATATCCGCGGTTTTTTAAACGGGGATGGTATTTCCATTCCCGCCCCGTTGCCATGTAACACCCTACTTTTACGACTAATGCCACATAGGACTCACAGTCCATGTCATCAAATCATAAGCAATGTCATCAAGGGTTAAACCGCTAATTACTACTGAACATCAACATCGGACATAAGTAACACTGGACGGGAACCAACCCCCGTCGATAAAGTCCGGCAACCACAACATAAGTATAGGTTACAGTCATCCAAAAATCACTGGCTAATAAGCCAAACCACAAAATATCTGGACTACTTACGAAAGTAGTCGCTAACTACTGTCCACGTGGCGGGTCTCGGCTACTGCCCGCAGTATCCCTAGCCTCAGTCCTCGTACCTGAGATCCATGGTTAAAACAACAGTCAGCGGAAAGCTGGTGAGTTACTATAAACAACTTTAAACAGTTTATAAAATAGTTAGCACAACGTAACAACTGGTAAACAACTCTACATGCGGCCGGCATCAACGGCCCGACGCCTCATCGGGAGCGACCCGGCACAGCCTGCATAGCCCACTCCACAAAGTAGTGGGTTGTCAGGTCCACTGAGTTGGGAATGACCCAACAAGCCTCTCTACTCTGCGTATCAACGACTATACGCGTGATCCACGAACTCTGCTCTGTGCTAACAAATATCAACGTATAAAAGGATCCACATCGGACCCGGATAATAAACAACAAGTAAGTAACTCACCTGAAGCACGACTACAATCTCGCTATCAACGACAGTCTCTACAAGTCCCAGGCTTAGCTACGAAATCCTGGCAACAATAAACACAACTACACTTGTAACGACTAGCTACGGAACTCATAACGACTATACTACTAATTTACGGACTCGACATCAGCTATCGAACTCAGGCCCACGAGCGCGGCCAGGAGCGCGGCCACGATCGCGGTCTCGGCCGAGCTCTTGGAGCGCGGGCGCGATCCCACCGCCAGCGATCACCCTTAGCCGCCTCATCCTGATCGCGGGCGCGACCAGGTGAGCTCGGCCGCGCTGCGGCGACGAACAGAGCAGTTTATGCTCTGTTTTTCTACAGCCACGGGAATCCCTTTTAATCCCGATTTTACATATTCCAGGGGTTATAATCCAATCCCAATACACAATAACTACTTAGTATATCACTTTAGCTGAATTGAACGCGAATTACTAACCTTAATACGTTCCTTCCTTCTCGAATTCGAGCTACACGTTGAAGAGATGGTGATGGTGGTTTTTAATTATGGCTGCTGCTCCCTCTTGGTTCTCTCTCTGGTCTCTTGGCTGGATTCACACACACACATATACTTCTTTTAAGCTTTGTGAAATGAAGGAATGAAACACAATAAGCTATATATACGTTTCCGGTCCCGAACTCAATTAAAACGGGTACGGTACTCATTAATCACTAGGTAGACACTCGTTAACCCAATTCATCTCAAATTAACGACTTGGGTTTAGAATGTCAATTAACTTATTAAAACAACCCCAAATTCTCAATTACTACCAGACCGGTTATTATCTCAACTGATTAAAATTACACGTAACAGCAATCAACTTTACTAACTCACGTGCAATCAATCAATTAAAATTCACCAACTCATCGAGGCAACTCTTAAAGCTAATAAATAAATTACACGTACCTGCTGCTAGATTCCGGATGTTACATGCCATCCCTAATTGGACCTAATTTTAGTAGCCTTTATACTTGAACTTCCGGCACTATATATCGAAAAACAACTCAAAAATATTAAATCTATCAACCACCACATAATTAGCAAAATCCCTGACATCCGGTCAAATTTCTCAAACAAAGAAAGCAACAATTCTAAAAGGAAACCAAATCAACATATTTTAGCAAACCATAAACCCATATAACCTAGAAACATAAACAAATTGAAGAGTGTAACAATTTATTCGTGTGTATGTAGCAATCGGTTCTTGAATGCGTGTGTAGCAAAAAAACCCTACTTTCAAAAGCTTACCTCCATGTGTGTGTAGCAAAAAACACTTCCGTAACATTGTGATCGGTTACGTAGTCTCCCTTTCGTTTGAGATTACAGTTCATTATGATTGATTGATTGGGATTATGTTAGCTCGGGAAGTGTAGTGTAATGTCATACACTCCTTCCGAACCAGATGCACAAAGCTGGTGCACTCAGTGTAGGCGAGTATACGGTTAGACAGCAGAGGGTTTTGGCGAGTGGTTCACGGTTAGTTTGGAGTCCAAAGTGGTGGTTCACGGTGGTACTTTTTTTTTAAAGAAAAATTATGAATCATTCTTGGGTAACTACAAGAAAATTTGTGAATTATTCATAGGTGGTGGTAACGGCGGTATTTTTTTTAGAAAAATTGTAAATCGTTCATGGGTAACGACAAGAAAAATTGTGAAGCATTCATGGGTGGTGGTTCTTGGCGGTACTTTTTTTATTGAGATTGTGTTAAAAATATTGCAATATAATAAGAAATTAAAATATTCAATTTTTGAATTTTTGACATTGATAATGATATTATGTTGACCAAATCAATCTTGGAGATTTGAGGAGTTTTGAACATAATATGTTGACCATGATTTTGAAGGAATTTGAAAAAAAAATCATTTTCCTTTTTTAAAATAACAATTAATCATGTTACCATATATAATAATCAAGTAAATGTCCATAATGCCCTTTAAGGGGATAGATGAGTATTGCTTATGTGATGATTTTTCATTGGTTCTTACCGCCTTTATTTTAAGCACGGTCCTCATTTGATCCACTCCCTATATATATATGGATTATGTACATATATATTATTTGTTTAAAAAGTAACACATTACCTATTAATATCAACCGAATACAACTAATTTATATGTTCGGTTCTAACATGTATATGAACGTGTGTATTTGAATTGTTTCATATTTAATGATCTATTTTTTTCGGAAATGGAAAATGGGAGTGTAGTGTAATGTCATACACTCCTTCCGAATCAGATTCATTAAGGTGGCGCACTCAGCGAAGTCTTTCGTATGATATTGATTATTACACATTTCGTTAGGACGCTCGGTAAACATAACCCAGCTATTTGTTGATTCAGCCTTTATTTTCTTGACGATCTGGTGTGGAGGTGGAAGATATTATTTTTTAAAGAAATCTATTTTTAAAACAAATCCGTTGCAGATCCGTCACTAATCTGTCGCTAATTGTCTGTCATAAATCCGTCACTAATTTATGTCGCAAATCTGTCACAATAAAGTTGTCGCAAATCCGTTCCGTCACTAATCTGTCGCTAATAGTCTGTCATAAATCTGTCACTAAATTTATGTCGCAAATCTGTCACTGATCTGTCACAATAAAGTTGTCGCAAATCCGTTGTAAAAGCCCGTCGATAATATGTCGTTGTTCCGTCGCTAAAATGTTGTCGCAAATCCGTTGCTGAAATCCGTTGATAATCTGTCGCTGATTTGTCGCTAAGTTGCTGTCACAAATCTGTCGCTGAAATCTGTCAGTAATCTGTCGCTATAAAGTTGTCGCAAATCCGTTGTAAAAGTCCGTCGATGATATGTCGTTGTTCCGTCGCTAAAATGTTGTCGCAAATTCGTTGCTGTAATCTGTCGCTGATCTGTCGCTGATTTGTCGCTAAGTTGCTGTCACAAATCTGTCGCTGAAATCTGTCGCTGATATGTCGCTAAGTTGCTGTCACAAATCCGTCGCTGAAATCTGTCGACATGTCATTTATTATCCGTCGCTAATCTGTTGCAGATCCATCACTAATCCGTCGTTATACCGTCGCTAAAGTTCCGTCGCAAATTCCGTCATAAAATCCGTCGCTGATACTCATTTTTCTAGTAGTGATATGGGTTTATAAACTAGTAAATCATTAGAATAAAAAGACATGAATCAGTACAATATAAACGATGTTTCATATTAAAAATATGTTAGATATATAGACAATAAATAAAAAAACGTAAATCCGTATAATACAAATGATATTTTATATATTAAATATATATATATATGGTAGATATATAGACAATAACATGTGTCTTGCTATGGACGAAGGAAAGATGAAATGAATTATGTTGGAGAGAATTCAAATTGGTTGAAAGAGGTGTGAATAAATATTGAGACTAAAAACAAAATTTATAATAACAAAAAAGTTAACTGATTGCAATGATTTGATAATTTATTTATTACTTTTTTTTTTAGTTTTCATGGGTTAAAAGCGTAACTTTAAGGTTGTGTTTGTTTTTTGAGAAGATTTATGAAGTTCTTGCGTCTGCATGTTGGCAGACGCGAGAAAAGGTAAATGACTCGAAGATTGTTTGATTTTTCGAAGACAGAAGAGGTAGAAACCTCTTCCCGCATTGCTTCTTCACTTCGAAGCTCTGTCCGCGTCTGCAAACCTCTGTCTACGTCTTCGAACATCTGCCCGTATCTTTTCCTATCAAAAAAACAGACAGTCTTCTTGCTGACTTTAACCTATCTCTTCTGACTATAGACTACAATGGAAAGCAAGACGTAGGCTATGTTTGGTAGAGAGCTTCTAAGAGCTTTTAGAAGCTTTTATTTTGAATAAGCTCTACTAAAAAATAAAAGCTTTGTTTGAAATGATACATAGAGCTTTTATTTTCTAAAAAATAAGCTCTTTTATAAAAAGCTAGTAAAAGTAGCTTTTGAAAAGCTCCGGAGCTTTTAGTCAAACATATTTACTTTTTTACCCTTCTATTAATCATAAACTACCACCTTTAACTAATATTAATGTCCTTTTACGTAATTTAATATTGAAAACTACAACTACTTTTACCAAACACATTTATAAAACTAAAAGCTCCAGCTCTTAAAAAAAGTTTCAGCTCTCAAAAGCTTCAGCTACTAAAAGCTCTACCTCTTTTAAAAACAAAAGGCTACAACTAGTTTGCCAAACATACGCGTAATATGGTTATGTCTTGGCTTCTTAGTTTCATGACAATGGACATTGGAGAACACTTTATTTTCTACAAAACTATGGTTGAGATCAATGTTAGCTCGATTACTATTTAATTGTGACAGTTGCTCGATTACTATTCCTTGTGTTTACAACTTGACCAATGTTAGCTCGATTGACTTTAAAAGTATGATTGTGCACTTAAGATTTATATTATTGGCATACTTTCTTTCATACGGTAACGTCTTTGCTATCAACACTCATGGATTATCTAGTGACACACGACATACAACGTTTAGGGATCCCATCGGTAGCTATGGTTTTTGAACAAATGTCCCTCTGAGATTATTCGTTGATTCTAAACTGATGGTAATGCATAATTAGTGCACGAAACTCAGATCGATGTCTTAGTATGTAGCTTTGATGATTGTTTGTTTGCTTGCCTACGTTGTGCTTTACTAACATACTATATGCATACACTCTAATTACTCACAAACATAAATGGACGAACAAAATCTCTGTTCATGTTCGTTCATTTAATTAAACGAATACAATTTTGTATTCATGTTCGTTCGTTTAATAAAACGAACATAAACAAACCTTCCGCTGAACGTTCGGTTTATTTACAACCCTATATATAAACTATTTTGTTTCTTTTTATTTTTTGTATTAAAAAAGTAACAGTACATATTGCCAACTATTTAAAATTATATAACACCAACAAATACACACACACACACACACACACACACACACACACATATATATATATATATATATATATATATATATATATATATATATAAAATATACTAGGTTATTACCCATGTAAATACATGAGTTAATTTAAAAAAAATTAAAATAAAATTTTCTAAAGATATATAAAATAATTATAAAAACGAGTGTTTATTAGTTTTAGTTAACTTGATATTAAATTATGTAGTTTAAATTTGATTTGATTTGATTTAAATTGAATATTAAATTAGAATTTAATATGATACGTAACAGGAGGTTGTAGCAATGTTAATTTAAAGAAAAAGCTAACATGTGCGAATTATTGATTTATATTATAGATTATGGACACTTAAAAAAGTGTGACTAATTATATAGAATAAATAAACTACATCAAATTGTAGGTAAAATAAATCAGTGACAATGATATTTTAAATTTGAATTTACATAAAAACATTATATAATAAAAGTTATTGAGAAATTATATTGTTAATTATAGAATAAATAGTTTTATGATTTATTCATGTGTGAGATCTTGTTCTATATTTTATGTAATTAATACAATATGAGAATAAAAATTATTATTAAAAATTAAATGATGGAGAAAATTTAGGTGAAATATTGTTAGTTAGTTATATAGTTTTATCTAATTATTAAATTAAAGTTAATTATATTTAAAAATAGGTAAATAAAATACACATGTCAACAATTAAAGTTGAGAAATGACAACATAATAAGATTGACAAATAACATTTTAGTTACTCATATAATAGTATTTACATATATATATATATATATTTTAAAAAAATATGAATATCATAAAAACTAAAATCTACAAAAATTTGTGAGTTGAAAATTCTATAATTTTCTAAATCTAATAAAATTTTTTTTATTAGGGTTCAAAACAGACGTTTTCAAAATATTTCAATCTCCCCGCCCCTCTCTCCTCACCAATTTTTCTTCCCCAAATTTCATCCCATAAATTCCTAGAATCTGTCTGCATCTTCTTCAATTCTATACACACACTTCTCCCCCTTCTAGCGTCAGATTTACGCCCAATTTTTCAACCCTAAATTTTAATATGAAGAAGGGTACTAAGCGAAAACCTGCTCCGGCGAGCCGTCAGGATGAAGAACCAGCTTCCATTCCTACAGAAACCTCCACCGTCACCACCTCCACCATCACCACCACCACCACGGAACAGAAACAGAAACAGCAACAGCTGGAGGTTAAGGAACCCACTAAAGTTGGCCGGAAACCAAAACGTACGAAAGTTTTGAAGCCTGAACCAGAACCTGAGTTCTTCGATGAGCAGCGTGAATTGGTACATTTATTACGTAGATAATTAATTTTATGGTTTGATTTGAGTAGTTTTGATCAATGGTTGGTGCATATCAAGACTTATAAGTTGTAATCGAACATGAATTATCTGATCAATATGTAAGATCTATTGGTGAATTATTGCTCTCATGTGACATTAAACCGAGGATTCATAAGATTATGTGTTTAACTTCGTGATTTGTAAATGGTTCATGAGAGTACAGATTGGGTGAAGTCAAACTTCAGAGGTTTGAAAATTTTAAACTTGACATGGGCTCTGCTACAGACTTAGATGCATATGCTTTCAATGTGCATTAGCTTACAAAAAGATTATAATTAAGTATATTTCAAAAGTGATTATTAATTGGAAGGCCGGTAGTAAGATTTCAGATTACAATCATGATAGGTTCATTCGTTTGTTGAATTTAGCTGCATCTCTTTCTAGAACTTGCACCATAAAAACGTTATTTGTATTTTTTTTTTCTCACGAGACATAGTTAGGAACTTAGGGCATGTTTAGTATGAGGGAATGAGAGAATGGATTCTTTGGGTTTACAAGCTTTTTGGACAAATGATAATAATACATAAAACGAAGATTTACATTAAAAACAAAGAAAAACAATGAAATTTCAGTTCTCTTCTATGTTTGAACATATCCTAGGATATTAGTTTCTTTTTAATGATTTAACCCTTTTCTATACTTACTGTGTTGCAGGAGGACTTATGGAAACAAGCCTTCCCGGTTGGGACAGAGGCATGTGCCACTGCTATGATGAACGGTTTAAATTTGCCAGGTTGTTCTATTGTGTAGGCTACTCATGTGTCTATATTTGTCATGACAGTGGGACCAGCTCGACTTGCTTTCTGAATACAAATGGAATTTCTCAAATCTAGAAGTGAGTTACAGTGCGCTGCTTGTTTTGTCCCTTAGAAGCATCACCATATATATTTGCATTATGAAAATAAACATAGTCATTTAAATAGAATAAAGTTTGAAACAGAACTAACCAAGTTCTAAATGCACTGTCGAATCCTCCAGGATGCATTCGAAGAGGGTGGGGTGTTACATGGGAAGAAAGTCTACCTCTTCAGTTGTACAGAGCGTAAGTTGTGATTGGAACTCAGATTCTTAAATTTCTAGAGCCATGTGCTTAAAGCCTAGAGCTTTTACTTGATATATTGAATTTTTCATATAGTTGATTGACAATGATGCCATCCACAAGAACTTAAAGATGTTTTAGTCTCGTTTACTCTTCTGTTCTTTGTGTCATGGGTTTCTTAACTAAATTTTTTGTTTGTTACAGCACAACTGCTCTTCTTTCAGAATCAATCGAAAGTGACCTGTGTACCTGTAGTTGTTGCAGTAAGTGGAACATTTTTTTTAGTTTGGCGTGTATTTATCCAAACAAACAAACTTCTATGAAGATCTTATCATGGTTGATGTTATGATATAGATTGACAACAAAGTAACATCGAAGATCAACTTTATGAGTTAATATTGTGTTGTTATTAACTAAATATAGTAATATACTGCAAATTGTTCTTTCAATGGATGGAAGCGAGTTACCTGATCTCTCCCGTTCTTGTGTTTTTGCACACTTGTGTTTAGTTGGGTAGTTATTGGATGATTATTGTTAAGAACATTCTTGTATTACTTGTTGATTATTTATAGTTATGTTTCTTACATTTATCTTTTCTAATATTGACCAGATTGTATCTCCATTTCCACCTTCTGATAAGATTGGAATCAAATCCGTACAAAGGGAGTCTGAAGAAATTGTTGACATGAAACAAATGAAAATGGATTGGGTTCCATACATCCCATTAGGAAAACGGTAATGATTTTCTTTTACTCAAAGGACCATATTCTATGTTTTTCAATTGTTGGTTATGTTGATATTAATCTCTTTCTTACAGGGGGTTTTCAGTTGAAAGGCTTAAATCTCATCAAATCTTTATACTAAGTTGTGTCCAAAGACGGTATTCTTCCTTGCTTAAAGTTCCATTTCTACACATGGGTGCATATTTAGTTTCATTCCATTTCCTATCTTATTTTATTGATTTTCAGCAACTAGAAATCATGGTATTCATACTTCTGTGTTCTCATTTACTGATTCTTCAATTCATCATTTTCATAAGTACTACAAAGTTAGAAGTTAAATTACTTTGCCAGCCTCATGTGAACTGGAAATTCATTTGGTGATAATGGGTGTATAGCTATATCTCAATTTTCAAGATCACCTAAAGAGCTACAAAAACCTTTTATTGGCTTTTAGTTTATTGTTTAGTAGGGAACAGGAAGGATGGGAGAGTTAGGTTTCTAGTATCTTGCATAAGTAGTCCTGGAACATCTGGTATCTATATTATTACATCATTATAACTTATAAGAAGTGAAGAGGTGAAGCAATACATTTTTTAAAATCAAATGAGGGAAGAAAATGGGATGATAGATATTTCAGACACTCACTCTTGGCAAGAGTTTCATTGGTTGTAATAAGCCCCATGATCTTTCATGCTCATTTTAGCCGAGGACCTGGTTTGTTTTGTGAATACCTGATTCACATTAGACATAAATTTGAATAAGTCTAGCAATTGGGTATTGAGGGCTTTGCTTGTTTTATTGGTTACCTTTGCCCTTCAATGTTTAGTTTTGATACTTATCGTCTCTCAATTGGTGGGTAAATTTTATTCAGCATCTTATTTTGACACAGGGCTGGTTTAAAACATTTGAAGCTGGATCGTGTGAAGAAATTTGATTATTGCTTACCATGTAAGTACATATGTGGAATGATAACCTTTTGATAGTGTTTGTGCACAAATTTGTATTCTCTAAGACAAACTTCTGGTGTAAATCCCAAGGCAAGCAATACATCATTTTGAAACTCTGCTCATAACCTTGAAACCAAATGGGAAATTCTGTATAGGCCCTAGGCTAGTTACCCTTTTTCTAATTTCGTATAGACAGTAAGTTTGACTGCTTGAGTTTGTAAAAAACTCTGGAGTAAAATTTCTGTACCTTACGCATCATCGTGAATAGAAGTAACATTTGAAAGAATAGTTAGATATTTGATCAAGGCTGTCAGGAGACAATTACCTGAAGATAATGAATTTTTGGGCGAATGAACACTCGATTTGGATTGAAAAGGAACACCCTCTTAAGAGGTGTATATGGTTGATGAATACATTTTTTAAATTGCATAGCATTTCTTAGGCGTGAAACAAGTTGCATCATCTTCAAGAGAATGAATTTATCATAGACAATGTGGTGATGAAAGAATGTTGGAACATGAATCAGTGAACATATTTCTTGGATGGTTAAGGCCTAAGGGTATCTTCATGTAGCAGTAAGTAGGAGGCAGACTTATGACAATGAGCTGGTTGTCTACCCATATATATAAAACAATCATAGCTAAGTAGGAGAGATCTGAATATCATAATGGCAATGTAGTGGTTATGTATCCAGTATAAGTGAACAGAATGGACAAAAGAAAAGACACATCTAGGTATGAGTTAGTCTTTAACCAGCATACTTGTAGGTCTGTGGCAATGTCATCATTATACTTGCTAAAATGCAAAATAAGTTTGAACATGATATATTTCATAATGTCATCATTAGGGTTATTGTTACTCATACGCTTTTAGCGAGTTGGTGCTTGGTAGTTTTGTTTTTATTTATTACTTTTAACTCCTTAGAAAAATTGAATATTTGACCTAATACTCTAATACATAGTTTAAGCAAAATGTTAGACTACATGTTAAATATTGAAAATATCTTCCGATGAATATAAATACAGAAATTCTGTGGACCAGATCTATTAGCTTACTTCATGTGTTATGGTGATGATGAGAAAGTTTACAAAAGAGTAAATGTTTGTGGCTTTTATAGAACATCCTTGAAAGAGTGAAGTGTTGTTTTTTTTGTAGGATGTATGAAATATTGTTTTAGGGTTGTGATGGGGAAGTGAAAGGGAAAGCAAATACTGTATACGATTAGGTGAAGGCACATGTGAATGTTTTCACTATTTAAAGATCCTTGAGAAACATGTGGCACCAAATGCTTTGAACTTTGAATCACATACCAAACTTGGTATTTTGTTTTTGGAACTCAATTAATCATATGTTCTTTTAAATGTGTCCAAGTGTTGCCAATTGGCTTTTTAGTTTATTTATGTGTGTTTTGTATCAACTTGTTTCCATTTTGGCAGACTTTTATCATCCTTTTAAAGAAGATGAAACAGAACAAAGTACTATCGTTGATATCATGTATCCAGTGGAACCAAAGCCTGTAAGTTGCCTTTTGTGGTTGACACAATTAATGCATCATATTGCATCAAAAATTTGTGTTTTATTATGAATTTCATGATTAATGCTTACAGCTATACTGATTTGGTTTAACAAGCTTATGATAGAAGGAAACCCCAACACAGAGAATTCTATAACTTTTTATTTATCAAGTGGCCAATGCCTTTTCATTAGACGGTAAGGATTATATACAAATCTGTACAAAAGAAATGTACCCCACTATATGCTTAAGTGCTTAACCAATTAGAGGTTGCCATCACTAACTGAGTATTATGGTTTGACTTAGTTTTTAAGGATCTAAAACTTGTGTACAGTATGCATTCTCTCTCTTGAGACCCCTTATATAGAGATCCAGCAGCACCTATGAAGGAATGTTAACTTGGTTTCTAAGGGAGTTAAAGACGATGATATTCTCACCCACCATAGCATTCTGCTTTAGATTCCTGAGCTTGATCAACGGCTTCGATTCTACTCTTTCAACGATCTGCTCTCTAAGCTCTTGCAAATAGGTTTTCCGATCTACTTTGACACCCTGCATCTCTTCACGTAACTCTGGTGCCACTGTAATGCACTTCACTTCAAATGGATAACTGCCAACCGGATCCGCATCTCTGGTGTATCATTGATATAAAAATAATTGATTGCACTGTGCCAATCTTTTGAACCCCTTACTGTCAAAAGCAGGAAATTCAAGCTTCGTCACTCGATTGACCAATTTGTAGCTGTACTTGTCATTTGTTGAAACCTCCTCCTTCGTCTTCTTTACACAGAGAATTCTGTAACATTTTTATCAAATGGTCAATGCCTTTTTATTTGACGACAAGCACATATCCAAATATTTACGAAAGATAGATACCCCACTACATGCTTAACCAATTAGAGGTTAGCATAATAAGATTTACAAAAGAAATTATAAAATGCAACTTAACCAAAACGACAACGTATCCTCTTATTATTTCAATCTGATAATCATGATAACATGCTGAACCTTTTGAGTCAGGATGACCGACACTTTCTACTAATTTGCTTTGTTTACTTTGCGTTAATTTCTGTAGGTTGTCTGTGAGTTTGATTGGGATATGGATGAACTTGAGGTAAACCATATAGTATTCCTCTTTTATTTTCTCTGTTTCTCTTTCTATTAACTTTCTTATGTATGTGTTGGCAGCTGATTTTTTTTAATGCTAAAAATGTTTTTATAAGAGTTTAAACCAGATAAAAGATGGCATTTGAGCACTGTTCAACAATTATAAAAAGTATATTCGTTTTACGAAATCATGTAATACTATTAATAAGTTGCACTGCATGACTGCATGGCTTTTATGTTTTTGGTTTATGAATAAAGACATTGAATATTTTATGGATACTTCAATTATCTTAGAAATTATCAAAGGACTTGTAAATCTTTTGTAGGAATTCACTAATGAGCTCATTGCTGCGGAGGAGTTGTCTGAAGATCAGAAGGACGCGTTCAAGGTAAACTTGATTGCGTAACCAAACCATCGTATTCCGTTATTTTTATATATAATATTTTATCAAAAGCTATATTTTTTTATATAGGAATTTGTCAGGGAAAAGGTCCGAGAAGGAAAGAGAGCTAATCGTGAGGTAGCTTTGTCTTATTAACTGTTAACTCCACTCGACATGCATTTGGTTCATCATTTGTAGGGGTGACAATTTCAGCTCAAAGCATCCAACCAGGCCGAAGGGGCAACATAATCGAAACCATAAATTTTTTTATTCAAATATATATCTATTTAGAGATTACTAAATATATATTCTGAAAATTGTGTTAAAAAGAAATTAAAAAAAATGAACTTTTAGTGCGGGTCAATTTGGACAAGGGTCGCTCATTTCGTTCATTGAGCTAAAAATAAGTAAAATTGCCACCCCTAATCATATGTATGCTACTCGAGCTTGGTTTCAGTTTTCTATTTTGACATGTTTTAGGCGAGGGAAAAGCGAAAGAAAGCCCGTGAGGAAATGAGTCAAGAAAAAGTAGCGGCATTTGAGAACATGAAATTTTACAAATTCTATCCGGTTGCCACGCCTGACACTCCAGACGTTACAAACGTCAAGGTTCTATAATTTTTCTATCATCTTACGAAAGAATATGTTTTCTCTTGCTATTGGTTTCTACTATTTGGTTAAATCTTGCTTATTTATTTTTCTTGATTTTGATCGTTTAGTTAACCGTATCCGTTTTTCTTTTCAGTCCCATTTCATAAATCGGTATTACGGCAAGGCACATGAAGTACTTTGATCTGAATCTTTTTAAGATTTCAAATGGATTATATGTTATGTCTCGATATGTCCTATATGCTTCTGAAGATCACAGATAAAAACATGAATGCCATCAGCCTCGGGCTCGGGCTCGATCCACCCGATCCACACAATACAAGCAGCTGATTGATTATCTTGAAAGAGAATTCTGTCATTCAAAGGGCTTCAGGAAAATATCAAGCAAAAGGGGTGGGTTTTGTGTATCAGGACTTGATATATTTTTAAGTTTAGAAATTTTGTTCTTTCAATTTATAAATTTAAAAAGCTTATTTTTGAATTTTTTATTTTTATTTATAAAATTGGTTCATTGTCTGATCCGATAATATTTTTTTTTTTTGAGTATGTACATGCAAAGCTATCTTAATTAAGTAATTATCTACAAAATTGCATTAAAATCAGACAATACAGGTCATCCAAGTATTAATTTTACTTTTTGTTTATGCAACTAACTTATCAGGAAAAAAGAAGTAAAATGATAAAAATAATTTGACTTAATACATAGAAATTTCATATTAATTTAATTAAATTCCAACCTGACTTCGAGTCTCCTAGCTGTTGAATCCGCTTTTATTCTTTTTTATTCTAAAAGCTAACAAAAGAAATAAAAAAATGATGTTGAAATTGATTTTTATGACCGATTAGAATTGCCTCCTAGGATCTATGATTGTCTCAAAAGGTCCAATATAAATACATTGTTGGATCTTTTGAATAACAGTCTAAATGTCCTGTCCAAGTCAAGGAACTTACGCTGAAGAATCCTGATAAATGATGATTGAGATGAGATTCTGCATTTTTGAATCACGAAACACTCGGTTTCCATTACGGTAGAGTTTCCCATTGGTTGAGATCTCGAGTTCGAGCCTTGCCAATGTTGTTTCTCTTTAGGTGAAGGTGTGAACCTGGGGTTTGGTCATCACCCTCAATGTTCTAAAAAAAGATGCTAATCACTAATATTAATTGTTATAAAACTTGCATAATAAAAATAATGAATGTAATATGATTGGGCCATGTCCAATTAGGTTGTCTTTTTATTTTTTGAATCTATCATTATGTTCCATTCATTAACCTTAAACCCTAAAATTAAATATATATTTATATAGATACAATCATACAAATAATACAAAACTCTATGTAAAAAATTAGACACATTTATATAATCTAGTTTTTTAAAAGCTATGGGAACGTGAAAAAGTATTGTGACTGTGAACATATGTTGACAATAGTATCGTGAGACATGCACGTTTTACATACTTTCAGTACGAGTTTACGTGTGATTTTTTACAATGTTGTATATTGTTAATTTAAATATGATTACAATTTTTTTTAAAGTGTCTTTTTAAATTGATACATTTAGGGTGCGTTTAGTTACCGAAAATTTCCAAAATTTTCATCTCACTTTTCAATAAAAATGAAAACTTGTTTACTTAACAACAATTTCATAAATTTTCATTTCACTTTTTAAAATACCACTTTTCATAAACTTGTTTACCTACCCTATATATTTTTATAATACTCTCTTTCTCTCTCTTACTTTTTTATTACCTACCCTATTTTTCTTATTTTATAATGGGAAAATGGCGTCAAATAGTTGTGTACTTTTGAGTTTGTACTCATTTATGTAGTGTACTTTTTTTTGTGCACATTTGGTAGTCAAACTTTCAAAAATGTTTCAATTAGGTAGTTGGGTGACTTGGAAACCGGTAACAACCGGTCACCATGCTTACGTGGACGGTTTTTTCAAGAAAAATGGCATCAAATAGCTATGTACTTTTAAGTTTGTACACATTTATGTTGTGTACTTTTTTTTGTGCACATTTAGTAGTCAAACTTTTAAAAGTGTTTCAATTAAGTAGTTGGGTTACCTGAAAATCGATACCAACCAGTTATGATACTTATGTAGACATATTTGATGACATAGAAGAATGGGAGAATTTCATATATATATCCTTGTAAACTTTTAATATTACGCATATATCCTTGCAAAATTCCTTACTACATATATCTTTCTAAATCTTTAAATCTCACGTATATATCAAAATGACTATTCTAAATTTATTTTATCATTTAATTTTTTTTTGAATATATAAACTACCATCTTAAATTCCAATAAAAATAAATTAGAAAAATATAGAAATATCGTTTTCTAATTTAATTCAATAATAAATTAATTAAAAAATAATATTTAATATTTTTTAAATGATGTAATTAAATTTAAAATAGTCATTTGGACATATATGTAAGATTAAAAGGTTTAGAATGATATATATGTAATAAGAATGTTTGTAAGAATATACGTAATGTTGGAAGTTTAAAATGATATATATGAAATTCTCCCTGGAATTCATGACTCTTAAACACGATGTTTTATTAAATTCAAAACATATCATTTCCATTTGATAGATATCATGTTTAGGAGATAAAAATTAATGCTCTATTATATTGTTATAAAATGAAAGCATATTCTAACAATTTGATACATATTTTGTTTATGAATCTTTTAATAGTTTTATAGAAAAAATAAATCATCTTAGGTTTTTTTAATTTCAAATTATAAAAAATATGTCCACATAAGCAAAGTAACCGGTTAGTATCGATTTTTAGGTAACCCAACTACTTAATTGAAACACTTTTAAAAGTTTGACTACTAAAAGTGCACAAAAAAAACTACACAACATAAATGTGTACAAATTTAAAAGTACATAGCTATTTAATGTCATTTTTCTTGAAAAACCCGTCCACGTAAGCATGGTGACCGGTTGTTACCGGTTTCCAAGTCACCCAACTACCTAATTGAAACATTTTTGAAAGTTTGACTACCAAATGTGCACAAAAAAAGTACACTACATAAATGAGTACAAACTCAAAAGTACACAACTATTTGACGCCATTTTCCCTTTTATAATCACCTATCTTATTTTTCTTAAAACTAAAACTTCATCATCTAAACAAGTTTTCATTTTTCATAGGAACCCGTCGGGTGCGTTTAGTTAACGAAAACTAGTCATTTTTCAATTTCAGTTTTCAAGTTATAGTTTTTAGAAAAAAAACAAGGGTTTCTATGAAAAATGAAAACTTGTTTAGATGATGAAGTTTTAGTTTTAAGAAAAATAAGATGGGTGATTATAAAATAAAAAAAATATGATAGGTGATGGAAAAGTAAGAGAGTGAAAGAGAGTATTATAAAGAATTAGGGTAGGTAGTAGAAAAGTAAGAGAGAGAATATGAAAAGTGGTATTTTAAAAAGTGAAATGAAAATTTATGAAATTGTTGTTAAGTAAACAAGTTTTCATTTTTGTTAAAAAATGAGATGGAAATTTTGAAAATTTTCGGGAACTAAACGCACCCTTAGGTTGCGTTTAGTTCACGAAAACTAGTTGGTTTTTAATTTCAGTTTTCAAGTTATAGTTTTTAGAAAAAAACAAGGGTTTCTATAAAAAGTGAAAACTTGTTTAGATGATGAAGTTTTTGTTTTATGAAAAATAAGATGAGTGATTATAAAATAAGAAAAATAGGTTAGGTAATAGAAAAGTAAGAGAAAGAAAGAGAGAATTAAAAAATATATAGGGTAGGTAATAGAAAAGTAAGAGAGAGAATATGAAAAGTGATATTTTAAAAAGTGAAATGAAAATTTATGAAATTGTGGTTAAGTAAACAAGAATTCATTTTCATTGAAAAGTGAGATGAAAATTTTAGAAATTTTCATAAACTAAACGCACTCTTAGTATTTCACAAAACTAGTAGTACTCCGATATATATCCTGTAATAAATAATATATTTGTGAGAAATGTTGAATCAACGTGATATTTTGTGATTCAATATTAGGTGTTCAATCATAAAATTTTCATACATTTTTTACAATTATTTAATTTCTTATTTGATCTATATGGAAATAAATATGGTTAAAGTCGTACAAATGTATGTTACTTTACTGAAATTACTCAAATGACTTTATCCCATTGGTACTTGTACTTAAATTTTATTGTTGAGATGATACCTTTGTTTACCGGTTCTACCGGTAAAGATCTTATATTTGTGTTTTTAGAAGTATTAAAATGATCAATATGTTTATGTGAATTTTTAAAATTATTTATATAGATCAAAATCAATGTAAACCACGTAAGAATCATGTTATTAAAAATGTGTCACGTTGTCATTTGAATCAACAAAAACTGTCATGTCAGCATAGTTACTTGTTACACATACCATATCGACAAGTTATTTGGAGTACAAGTACCATCCGGTCAAATAAAAAGGTTAATTAGTCACTTAGGTAAATTGAGAAAAGTATGTTGCTTTTTTACAGATTTAACCCAAATAAATAAGACAAAGTAAAGACATTTTGGGAATATAATTTTTCTGAGTTGGAACTTGATAAGATCTCATCTTGATACTTAAAAAGCTTGAATTGTTTAAAAAAAAAAAAACTCGACTCGGTATGTATACATATAAGGCTCGATACTCAAATTATTTAATAAGCTTGACATAATATATAGGTAGAATATATAGAAGGTTCGGAAAGCTAAATAGAAACTCGAGCCGAGTCATTTAAAGCTCGAACTCGGCTCGTTAATATTTTCGAGCTCGAGGCTCAAGCTGAAGCTGCTTGATAAAAGTTCGACTCGTTTGCCATCCTAGTTGTGTCATACTAGAAAAATAAAAAGGTTTATTATCTTGTAAGAAGATCATACTTGAAAAATACAAGGTTTATTATCTTGTAAGAAGATCATTACTTGAAAAAATAAAAAAAAAGGAACTGTATTAAAAATAATTATAATAATAATAATGAGGCTAATGATAGGCAAAATATTTGTACAAACTTGTGCTAGAAACTCAACAAAACGAAAGCAAAAATTTCATTTGCTTTCTAAACATTACCCAAAACACCCTTTAGAACATCCAGTCCTTCAGCTGATATGCTCCTCCGTCTGTACGTTTTCGGTATTTCGATCTTAGGTGGCGGGTCTGACGAGAAACAGACCACGACAACGGTTAGATTATCGCAACTATTCCGCTTTGAAGCCTCCCTGACAAGTTCTCTAGAGCATTTTTCCGGATCGTTATGTAGCATAAGTTCTTTCCTTACTATCGTCACTGCGTATTGGCTGCTCATCACATCCCATAGACCATCACACCCGATTATTAAAAACTCGTCTTCTTCAGATAACGTCAACTCTTCAAGCTCGGGCTCAGCGCTCAACGGGCAATCTGAACCTTTTGGGCCCTTCATGTGCCAGTCTCCTAGTGCACGTGCTACAGATAGTTGACCGTTAAGATACCCATCGTAAATCACACCTCCAAGTTTCTCGATTCTCATTTTCTCGGATGTGCAGCTTGGTTTATGGTCTGTTGAAAGTTCGATTGCTCTTCCTCGCTTGCCTAGTACAGCTCTCGAGTCCCCGGCATTTGCTATTAACATATTTCTGGAATAGACATGATCATCGAATCAATATATACATTTATATGTATAAGTTGATACTCGTATATAGTTAGTCCATCTATCCCACAGAAATAATCGAGCAACTGAGTATTTCGAACATTTTTACCTATGAGTTAATTGCGACAAAATGGTGAGTAGATTCTGTCGATTTATATTTTGGGGATCGTACTTTCAAAACTAATGTTTGAGAGCTTTATGTCGAAGTTTATAATTAGCGAACGGACCATTAATCGAAAATAAAATTTGATTTTTGATAAATGGTTTCCTCGTTTGGTCTAACGTTATGATAAACTTATAACATAAGACCTCAAACGTACTCTAAAAGCACAACCTCTAAAATATAAACTAACTACTTAATATCCAACAAAAATACCTTGTTTTACCATTTTATCCAAGGGTTTATTATGAAAAAAAAACCAACATGTTTTTACGTTTTTTGCATTTTCGTCACTCCAAGTTATTTTTTCCGAGATTAGTCCTCAAGTTAATTTTTTTCTTTTTGGTTTAGTGAAATTTGGTTATTAGAATCCTGTTTTTCAGTTTTTAAAAGACCCGATTTACCAATTATAACCGCATGCTAATAATCAAATTTCGCAAAACCCAAAAAGAAATTAACTTTTTGACTTTTCTAGAAAAAAAAAATGAAGGGACGAAAACGCAAAAAACCATAAAAAGAAGTTGGTTTTTTTTTTCATAATAAGCCATTTATCTAACATCTAAACCATTTAATGTAACCTATGAAACAAAATGAGTTATTTGCCTAACCATTGTGTTTTCAAATTTTATTTACCAAAAGATAGTAGTTTCAGATTTAATTACTAAAAGATGGTAGTTTTGAATTTAATTACTAAAATATGATGGGTTTATCATTTGTTAGTTAATTTTTTTTACCCAAAAATAATCTCTTCTTTCTTTCTTAGTTTTTTTTTTTTTAACTTTTATAAATAAAACCAACATTCATAAAAAAGTTTAATAACGATATCAATAAATAATAATCATTTATAAAATATTGATTTTATAAAATGAAATGATATAAAATATCATTTTTATAAATTGTTATGAAACTTTATAACTCAAACTCAAACTCAAATATTATATATTAACTTTAAAAATAATAAAACAATCGATACAATAAGTTTAAAAAGTAAAAATTAATTTCCAAATTAATTTACGACATAGTCATGAACATTTAAGATAAATAATATTTACATGAGTCTTTAACAAAATATCGATCACAAGTACCAAAAACATATTCGATCAATCAATTTACACTAAAAAATCCAAAATATTAAATAAAACACAAGTTTTATGAAGACGAATATTCATTTTGACCGGGAGAAGACTTGTGTTTTATTTAATATTTTGGTTTTTTTAATTTAATTTGATTGATCGAATATGTTTTTGGTACTTGTGATCGATATTTTGTTAAAGACTCATGTGGATATTATTTATCTTAAATGTTCATGACTATGTCGTAAATTAATTTGGAAATTAATTTTTACTTTTTGAACTTATTGTATCGATTGTTTTATTATTTTTAAAGTTAATATATAATATTTGAGTTTGAGTTATAAAGTTTTATAACAAAATTTAGGAAAATGATATTTTATATAGTTTCATTTTATATTTGAAATTTGGAATTTTTACTTTTTGAACTTATTGTATCGATTGTTTTATTATTTATTAATATATAATATTTGAGTTTGAGTTATAAAGTTTCGTAACAATTTATAAAAATGATATTTTATATCGTTTCATTTTATAAAATCAATATTTTATAAATGATTATTATTTATTGATATCGTTATTAAACCTTTTTATGAATGTTGTTTTATTTATAAAAGTTAAAAAAAAAAAGTAAGAAAGAAAGAAGAGATTATTTTTGGGTAAAAGAAATTAATTAACAAATGATAAACTCATCATATTTTAGTAATTAAATTCAAAACTACCATCTTTTAGTAATTAAATCTGAAACTACTATCTTTTGGTAAATAAAATTTGAAAACACAATGGTTAGGCAAATAACTCGAAACAAAATTACCTATTGTCTATATCACATTTTAAAAAATTGGTAAGTTTGTTAAAAGAGAAAGTATGTTACATAGATTAGATGGGCAAATGCCGCAATTGGCATGAAAATGTAACAAACTTTGAGTCGAGGTTTATTTTGGGGATCATACTCTCAAAATGTATCATTAAAAGATCACAGTTTCAAACATGTTTCGGGATTCAAAAACCGAGGGAATCGGCAATCATTGTTGTAAGAATGTTACTACACAAATTGATTTAAATTTACACTTCATTTGCTTAACAATTTTACTTCAGTGCCATTTAATATCTCAATTATTAAAGAAAAACACGATCGAATATAAGGTAATATGCACATCAAAGGAATGTACTTTTACTTTATTTCTATTTTGGGGCACCTACTTTCAGAATCAATGGTATGACCTATGTTATAAATCTATAACCTAATAAAGGACCAGTTACCAAAATACATATTGGTTTCTACTAAATACTCATCCTTTATTTCATTTAAACTTATAGCATGGAACCTTAAGCCTTAAACATTGGTTATGAAAGTATATTCCCTAATATAGAGTTTACCTGAAAGTAGGTTTCTGTTAAGATCAATTTTCCATTGAGATATTTTTGATGATGCACTATAACAACAATTTTTTTCTTTTTCTTTTTTTACATTTTTAAAGGGCTAATTGCTAAAAAATAGAAACAACTTTGTGCAATCTTAGCATTTATAGCAACATCATTTATTTTTTTATCATTAATAGCATCAACTTTTACATTGGCCTTTTTATCATTTATAGCAAAAGTTTAAAAAGTTGTTGCTACAAATGATAAAAAAAATACAAAAGTGATTGCTGTTAAGGATACAAAATACAAAAGTTGATATTATTCATATGAAAAAATACAAAAGTTGATACTATTAGTGACAAAAAATAAATAATGTTTCTATAAATGATAAAAAAAAATCCAAAAGTTGTTACTATTTTTAGTAATTGACCCTACAGAAAATTTCAATGTATTTATGTATGGCAAATATTATTAACTTATTTTGGGGAGAGGAAATATAAAGTAGATGGCTTCTTAGTTCTTACCTTCCGAGTATCAAGGCAGTCAAAGCAGTTGTTCCAGAGGAATTATCGAGCGATCTAGTATCGGCTAATGCATGATCAACTTTGGCAAAAGCATTCTTGACGGCTTTCTTTACGCCCTTTGGGAAGCCAGAGTCCTCAAGAATGAACTCGAGAATGTTTCGTTTAGTAAATGACGCTGCATCAATGCCACCATGTCCATCAAACACCTGAAAGTGATTGAATTCAAAAAGATTATTAAACACTACTTACTTTACTTTTCCTATTGTTAATTATCCTTAATTTAGAGAACTAAAGATGCTAGAAAAAATTAATTTACCCCATAAAAAGCTCCATGCAAAGGGTACTCGGGTGGTGCATCTAAATGTTCTCGAAGATCGTCTACACATATATATTCATCCTCCATATATGGTTTTGGACCCATCTCAGAGCAGCTTCCTGACCGAAAGATGGGCAAATATGCAGATCTCTCGTTCTGTGGTGACTTCACACCCGTACTTTCGTTTGTTGATTTCTATACATATGGTAGAAAAAAGAATTATTAATAACTCATTATCATTTGGGGCACATTATGAGCAACACAAGAACAAATGCAGGAAGTATTGTCTTCAGACTAGAAAGAACATTTGAATAATAAAGATCACATAATTAGTTAAGGAGAATTGACTGAATCGTGTGCTTAAAGATAAGAGATATCGTAAGTTCATTTTAGATTCATGACAATTACTCCCTCCATCCCATAATAGATGTTCACTGAACAAAAACACATAGTTCTAGGAATTCAAAATGATTATTATTGTTAATCAACAAAATGAAAATTTTATCGTTAATTATTTATTACTTCTAAAAAGAAATTTTTTATACTCACAATTAAGGGTATGATTAAAATTTAAAATCACTATGAATTATAACAAACTATTTATGGAGATGGACATTTATTTTGGGACAACCTAAAATAGAAAGGTGAATACTTATTTTGGGATGGAGGAAGTCCACTCCTTGGCTTCTTCTCCAAACCTGATTATTTTTAAGTTATTAACCCAATGAGAATCGAAAAATCATAATCTTCAATTTTTTTCTCAAAACACTCTATAATTGATTATTTGCGATTTGAATAGCAATAGATAGACTGACAGAGGTCTTAATTGCACTAAAATGTATGATAATGTTTAGTCAATTTCTATTTTTAGGATTGTACTTAAAACCTACAGTTAAGAGACTATATTATAAGTTAAAAATAAAATAAAGGGCATGATTACCAAGTAAGGAAATGATTTACCAAAAGTTGATTTCTATTTCAGGTAACAAGATCCCTTAGTTGATATAAAAATTCTAAGTTACAAGTTATAACATAGACCTTAAACAATGATTTCGAAAGTACAATCCCACAATAGAAATATGTATAAAGTACTATCCTTTTAAGGCAATTAAGTCAGTAATCCCAATGCAATTACAAAACCTACGTCGAAACTCCCTCGTGATCTGACAGAGAAGCTGATGAATCCTCTGTTTTACAGCATATGTGTTATGAAATACATTATTATAGGATGAATTATTGATAATAATAATCAAATCATATCTACGAATTTACACTCAAGAAGTCAGTACCTATTTAGACTCTGGATCAATTAATGCTTATGAATTAAACAGCTAGTCTCAGAAATTAAAACCTACCAAACAATTTATGAAGTGTTCTTCAGTTCAGCATACTATTCTTACAGGTGTTTGTTTCACTGATACCTCTGTCATTTAATGTCGAAGTGAGGATGTAAGATCATGCAAAATGGATCAAATGACACAAATCTTGTTTTCATTACTAAAACAGAAATGTGGGTCATTTTGTTAGAGACAAACTACTCATGGAATCGGATATTAAACCTTGACATTCCAAAACAGCAACTTATGAGTAAGGAATGTAAGACTGATACACCTTATATCTACCACTTGAATAACAAAGAATGATCATGCAAAATGGATCAAATGAAAAAAGATCTTAATTTCTTTACTAAAAGGGAAAATGGCGCCCAATACTTTTGAGGTTGTATAACATTTACGTTATGTACAATTTTTTTTGCACATTTAGTACTCAACTTTCAATAATGTTCCAGTTAGCTAGTTATAACTCAAGACTACATAGCTATAGGTGGTTAATCCATCTAATTGGAACACTTTTAAAAGTTTGAGTACTAAATGTGTACAAAACAAAATACATAACATAAACATGCACAAACTCAAAAGTACATAGCTATTAGAACCCTATTTTTCCAAACTAAAACAAAAATGAGGGCCAAACTACTAATGGAATCAGATATTAAACCCCAAAACAGCAAGTTATGACATATGAATAGGTAGTGTAAGACTGATGTATCTAATGTATCATGCAAAAAGTATCAAATGTTACAAAAGATTTTGAATTTCATTCATGATAACAGATTAACAGAAAGAAATGTGATTTAAATTATGACAGAACAATTAAGAGGCACTTTCATGAGTTAAACCAACTATTAAAGATTCCATTCGACACTAAAGAAACAGGGCTTAGGTACTGACCGAATCAGAGGTGCCAGCCAACATTGCCTGGCTGATACAATGCCGCATAGGCTGAAGATTTCTTGGAGGCTTAGCAGCTTTTGGTTGATTAATATTATCTGAATCCTCAGGCTCCTCATCTTCTTCCATAGGAGTTACACATTCCTTTGAATAACCATTCTCCAATGAGTTACATTGAGGCCACACATCAGTCCCAGGACCCATTTCACTTTTCTCACAATCAATCCATCAAACACTTGGTGTGCAAACTAAATAAATACAAAAGGAACTTAATTCCACAAAGCTCAAAATCAAAGACAGTTCATGAACAGCCAGTTTTGTTGTTACAGCATGTAAACAGCTGTATAGCAGTTAATCCTCGATCCATGAAGCAACAACCAACAGTATATATATTACAACAATTAATTATTATAAAAACAAACTGTAGCTTTATTCCATTTTTATTGAAATTGGTGAAGAAACGATCAGACCCACATGCGAAAAGAAGTTGATTTTTGTGAATCTTGATTCAATATATTGATTGTAAATCAAGAAACGAAACAAAAGGAGAGAAAACGTATGGTTGAATTAAGCAAGTATAAACTGGAAAAACGAAAGAGGAAAAATGGAAAATTGAAGAGGGGAAGTAATTAAAGAAGATGAAGAGAAGGGAAGGGAATCAATTACGGAAGCAAAGTAGTAGGAGAGGGAGGGCCATTGAGGATGAAAATTGGGATCCATTTTTGCAGGTTTGTAGGCAAACAGTGAAGACGACACGTGGAAGACAGCTATTTTGGTTTTTTAGTTGTTGACCTCTCAAACTAAAAAAAACATATCAAAGAATCAAAATATCGAATTCCTTTTATTTTATTCGGTTATCGGTTTTAATTTATAAAAAAAAAAAACTATGTTATTACTCATGATATAAAAAATTAGTTATACATTTTAAATTTATAAAGAGGTGTAATCCCTTAAAAATCTTTACTATTTTTTAAATTAAATACAATAAAAGCAATAAAAAGATGACACAGACAAAATCATTGTGTCAATGGTTAAATGATGACTTTAAATCAATGTTTACTTCAAAAAAATACGGTGAATATGTGATTCAAAATATTTAAATTATGATCTAAATATAGTATTTTTATGGTTCTTACATATGTGAGTTAATTCAATTATTATCTTCTTATTATTAATTCAAAAATTTTTGATTCTTCATTCTGTTTTATTTGTTGTTGTGCCATCATCAATCCCATAGAAATCAACAAAATAATTATCTATATATATATTTATATATTTATTTTTATGAAGCAAATTATTTTAAATTATATAACTTTATTAGAGACCTTAAATAAGACCATATATAAATTTTCTTATTGAAGATGTTTTAATTAATAATAAATTTTTATTGCCAAAGTGATTAAGCTTGATATAACAATTCCAACGTCAACTGAAAATATAAATCGTTTAGTAAGATTGCTTGAAATTAATTTATTTTAAAAGATAAATTTTGCAACATTTAGTTTTGAAGTTTTAGAAAATATTAGTACAAATTTTTATTAAAGAAAACACATTTGAAATGTGAATGATTATTTTTTGAAATGTGTCAAAATTTCATGCTTAACATATAAAGATTTAATAACAAAATGGTTTTCAAATTTATTGTATAACAAGGTATTTAATTATTATTTCACAAATTTATTTATTTTTTCACACTTTTATATTTGAAATTTATTATTTTATATCTTTTAAAATTTTTTATTTTACTAAGTGTTTTAAAATTATTTATTCTTTGGAATATTTAAACTTGAGTTTATTATCTTATAGATTTTGAAATAATTTTATTTTAGCTTGTTAATTTGAAAAATTTTATTTAAGTATTAATTATAGTTTCAATTAGTTTAGGAAATAAAAATAATAAGTTTCAAAAGTTCAAATTAAATGAATTAAATGATATTAATGTTACTAAAATTAATGTAATTTTTATATTTGGAAAAAGAGGGGAAAAATGAAAAAGTTAGGTATTAAGAGGATGACACTTGGCAAAAATAATTCTTATTTATTATAATATATAGATATAGATATAGATAGATAGATTTGTTTTTGGTTCGGTTTGATTTGTATCGAACCAAAAATATCACCGAATCACACCCGTTTGATCTTTTGTTTTAAATATTTTGATTTTTTATCCATCCTGACGTACTGTAATCACTAATCACAAGTTTTTGGTAGTAATATTACGATTACGCTATACATTTTATAATATTTTGTGATGATAATTTTATATTTTTAGCAGGGCGTCTTCTGGTGTGTGGGAGGTTCAACCGCACATGGCTCCGAATTTCGTAGTGTCTCACGGTCATAATAAAGATCTAAGTTCGGGTCAATAAAAAATTTATGCATTTGACGCATACACGTTGTGCATAAGTGCATTAAAATGAAATTAATGTCAGATTTAATTTGATTTTTATTATCTATATTAATTTCTCATTAATCATTGTATTGTCGTTCATGACTTCCAATTTACATGTTAAAATCGAACAGTGTAAAATATTTAAGAGTCTATGCGTCCGAAATCGACGTGATGGTCTTGGCTTTTAGTGAGTGATATGATATCATATTTAAGATGATGATGAAATTGTGACAACTTTTAAAATACAATTTAAATGAAATTAAAAGAAAATATAAATAGTATGTTGAAAAAAATATAAAGTAAAATGAATATTACTACACCCTCACATAAGTATCAAGTAATAAGCCCAATGATAATTTATAAAAAAGTATAGAATAGCAACGTGAATTTTTGTTTGCCTTGGTTCATTGATTTTGTTTGCATCTTATTATATGGTAACTATACTTTTAAAACATGAATTACAAAATGACACAAAAACTTTAAAGCCCAATTAAAAGTGGGCTAAATCTTAAAAAAGTTGGGCTAGATAATTAAAATTTAATCAAATTCCATAGTATGTCCTAATCAAAATCCAAGGTGTATCCTAACCAAAAAAAAAACATACAACTCAAAAATATAACTTAAACCAAGCACACTTAGCTATTGTTCATAATAAAAAGTGATAAGTGACTAATAATTTGTTATAGCTCATAGAATACTCATAGAAATGTTTGAATTATTTAGTATGTAGTTTTTACTATCTAAAAGTCTTGTTTGGACTAATTAATCAAACATGTTGTAAATATATTGTTTAGATAACATCCATATATAACATTTTAATTAATCAAAAAAATTGTTAATAATAATAACATTATTAGTATCATATATATGGTTTCCTTGCGGACCTGTACGACACAGGAAACTTGCGAATCAATGAACTTACGGTGCAAAACTTTTTTAAAAATTTAAATCAGATTGATGTTGATACTTTGCAAAAAAAAAAAAAAAAAAAAAAAAACCACATATATTCATACCTTTTAGCTTCTTAAAAATCATGTAAATTGAAAAGTTGGACGTAAATGTGAAAAAATAGATTTATACATGCATCATGTGAAAGTATGTTTTATTATGATAGGTTCTTTTGAACATGCATGTTTCACATAGTTACAGACTCTCAACAAAAAAGAATGTATTCATTTGATTCTATATATGCAGGTTAAAAATAGCGTTTTTATACAAAATATGTGATTTGATTCCATCATTCTTTTATGATGCTAATGTGCCACATTTTCTAGGATTTTGCTAATGTGCCACACTAATAAAGTAGAGAACACATTCTTCCACCAAGAAATAGAAAAGTGAAAACAATCATTAGTTCCATTTTGCAAAATTCAACCACTCTCCCCTACATACACTTTAGTTTTGTGCTTAAATTGTGGTTGGGATTAACCCAAAATTGAAGTAATTTTATTCTTGTTATATGGTTTTTAGTTACTAATTTAATAATTTGAAAAATATTCTAACGAAATGTAACCTACTTTGTATCAAATTCTATATATGATAATGCACTTTTTTTTTGTGTTTTAAGGAAACTTATTTTTAAAACCTTTTTAGAAAGGGAGGTTTTCCCAATTCTTTTCATGGAAAACATCAAAACACAGTCATTATGCAAATGTGTTTAAGTCGTGTGTTTTCAAAAAAATTAAATTCAAATCTGAGAATTTATAACAGGAGCTTGAAATCCATGCATTTTATGTTTACAATTTATGTTTTCATTTAAATAGTTCTTAAGTCTTGGTTCATGACAAGACCCTTTCATCTTTATTAAGGGTCTATAGTGACCGATTTGCCACTTCATATGCAACCAGACCACCACCATATTCCCTACACTATTGTTCACACACAATTGACTAGAGAAATTGATCATTATGTTAAAGAAATCGACAAATCTGTTGACTATGTAGTTTTTCTTGCTCTCCCTCTTAGTTGCATCATTGATATGTTGTTTATATCTTCGACTTTGTGTTTTTCATAATTGATTAGCAGGTTACCGTTTTTTAAATTATTGATTCCCCGTGTATTTAAACATGTTTTCTAAATCAAAAATGTTTTTCTAGAGATATAAAATAGTTTTTATTCTTTTAGAAATCAAGGTAGAAAATTATCAAAATTGTTCGTCAACTAAACCCCTGTATTTTTGTCGCTTGGTTAAAACAAAGAAAATAATGAATGATAATTGAAATGCTAAGCAATAATAATAGATATTATGATTATATTGAAGTTGTTTGGTTATGACTAAGAAATCATTATAATTGTTGCATATAGGATGAGATGAGATTGGGTAGATAGGATTGAATAGGTGAGGTAGATGGAAAGAAAGGGTATAATAGAGTGAGGTAGGATGGAGGTAGGTTAGGTAATGTTGGGATTAGGATGGGATGGGGTGGGGTTAGGGTAGGAATGGTAGGGGTAACGCAGATAAGGGTAGGGGTAAGACAAATAAGTGGGTGGAAGGGGTTAGGGTAAGGTTAAGTTTAAGGTAGGTAGTGTAAAAAATGGATGGAAGGCAAAATGAGGTAGGGTGTATAAGGTGAGGGTAAGATAGGTGCGGATGAGTTAGGTTAGGTCAGGGTAGGGTAGTGTGGGGTGGGGCAAAATAGAGGAGGTAATAGAATGGATGGGTAGGATAAGGAAAGATGTGATGGGATGGATGGGGATAGGATAAAGATGTGTGGTCGTGTGGGTTGGGGTAGGGCAAGATAGTGTAGGATGAGACGGGTCGATAAAGTATATGGTTGGGTAAGGTAAAGTAGTGATGGGTGAATATGATATAGATGAGATATATAGTTTTTTAATTTAAGTCAAAATCATGTGACGAGGATAATGAACTTTATCACCCACATTTTGTTAGAGAATGAAATATTAATGAGGTAATGAATAATTACATTATATAAAACCAACCATTACTTTTCATTATCATTGTTATTCCTTATCCCAACCAAACACTATTATAACCAACCACTACTTGTTATTCATTCTTATGTTATATTCATTACACCCATTTTTATTTATCTTTATAAGTTTCATTGATAAAATAATATTGTAATTTATATCTTTTAAAGTATCATCTATTTTTTACATATATATAATTTTTATCTTTTTTAGTATAAAATTAAATGGATATTTAATTATATATCTGGTTACACTATGTAAAAGTTTCTTTTTAGCTCATTTATTTAACATATAAAAGTAAATTACAAAAATGGTCCTTGTGGTTTGTGCAAAATTACAGAAATGGTCCCTCAACTTTCAAAGTTACAGTGGTGGTCCCTCAAACCACTTTTTACTTGCAGAAATGGTCCCTCTGTGTCTGAACTTTTTAAAAATGACGATTTTACCCTTTTATTAATTACAAGTTTAGTCCCTCAATTATTTAATTTACTTTCACTTTTGGTCCTTTTTCTTAAATTTTTAATTTTTTGACTATTAATATAACCAAACTATTATTTAAATTTTTATTATATTATAATTATATTTATAATAAATATAATTATATATACCTATTCATTTTTAAAAATATTTTATTTATTTATTAACAAAATTTTTATACTTATATTATTTAATATACGCGTTTTTTGATTTAATATATTTTTACGCTCATATATTTTTAATTAAATTTATTATTTTATTTGTTTGGATTTACATATTTTGTTATGCCCATACGTTTTGATTTCTATTTATTATTTTATTTGTTTTAATTTTAAATTTTGCTACGTTAATAATTAAATGAAAATTAACAAAACATTTAAGTGAAAACGAATAAAACATATAAATATACAAACTTGTAAGTCAAAAATATTAAAATACTATATTGAAATAAAAACATATTGACATAAAAAAATATTTAAAATTAAAAAAAATAAAATAGTTAGTTCAAATCAAAACGTATTAACGTAACAAAGTATATTATTTTAATTAAAATAAACTAAACTATAAATATATTTCATTATTTCTAATATCAATAAATATTAATAATTATAAAAGATAAATATAATATATTATTTCTTAGATATTTAAATGTGAATAAATAGATAAGATTTAAATTTACACCAAATTATATCTTATATATACTTATCAATATATCTAAATAAAAATATAAAAAACATATAAACTGTAACACCCACAATTCTCACACAAATGCCACGTCATTAATCAATCTTAAGTGGCAATAACGCAAACATCTCAAAGTACACATGTCACAGGATTAGCGGAAAACACTGACAATTTAAAACTTTAATACAAAGTTAACACGTCTCATGTCACATGTTGATACGGATACATACACAACTGAATAACTGATAATCACTAACTACTGATAGCTAACACAATGCTGATCAAAACAAAATACAGATAACTGTTCTGAAGTTCAGTATCAAAATACAGTCAGCATACACAACTCTAAACTGCCCCGATCTCTACTTTGGCTGCTGCGACTGTGACTGCGACCCCACGGTATGACTGCCTGAGACTCGGAAGACTCGAAAACATAAGCTGGACAGCTCATGAGTACGCGAGGGTTAGACGCTGCAGGTAAGCACATATAACATACACAACACATATATCTCATCACACATATGCAACTCGATGCATAGCACGTATCTCTGCTCAAAAGGGGACGCCGTTCCCCAGCTAACAGGCCGCACACAGCAGCGGTTAGCTACTCAGTAGGCACATGAGCGACTTGGCAATATCACTACTGTATATATACAGTCTCATATCTTGTGACTGGTTAGGGACAGTCAGCCTGCGCGATCACATATCGCGGACACCTGCAATTCAAACACATATAGCACGTATAGGGTAGAGAAACTCATACCTGCGCGCTATCACAATCTCATACACATGTATATCAGAATCACATAGACAACACGAAAGAATGCACATGCGTTTTAAAAGAACTCGAGTACTCACCAACTACCCGATTTCGACTTGAAACCCGGAACTCTAATGCGGCTCGGCACGTGATCGGCTAGAACCTTTGGAGCTTCAAGAACACAAGATGAGGAAGAAGATGAAGCTAGCTCTGCAATTCCACACTCAAATCCGAATTTGCAGCTTAAATCTGTTGGAGCTTCTCACAATTCACACACAAAACACACACCTTTAGGGTTTCTTCTCTCAATTTGGATAAGGAAGAAGGGAACAAAGGAAGCAGGGATCAAATATATATATACATCTCTATCTTTATCCGGTTCCGAACCCATTAACCCGGACCCGATATCACTTTATCAATATTAATATCATTCGGACCCAATTAAATCCACGATCTCAATGATAATAATTATCCACTAATTATTAGCTCGGAGACACGTATCACTCAATCTTGACACGTTAAATCCACGAAACGGAATTTAATTGGAACACGCAATAATTATTAAAATAAAGAGCCAATAAATTAAATCCACGTACCAGGCTCAAATTCGGGATGTTACAAATCATCTCCTCTTAAAAAGATTCCGTCCCGGAATCTAGCTCGGATTCGGGAACATCTGCGGATAACGACTTCTCATCTCGGCCTCGGGCTCCCAGGTAGCACTAGTACCCTTATGATGCCTCCACTGAACGAGTACTAGCGCAATCTCTTTGTCCCGCAATCTCTTCACCTTTCGGTCGGTAATCGCCTCAGGCTGCTCAACATATCTCAGATGATTATCCACGGTGATCTCAGATAACGGCACAAACTGATCATCCTTGGCCAGACATTTCCTTAGATGACTCACATGAAATGTATCGTGGAATCCGGCCAGCTCGAGGGGCAACCTCAATCTATACGCCTGATCTCGGACTCTGGCAACGATCTCGAACGGACCGATGTATCGCGGACTCAGCTTACCTCGATGTCTGAATCTAATAACTCCTTTCCACGACGATACTTTCAACATCACACGATCCCCAACACTGAACTCGAGATCAGTCAGACGACGGTCGGCATAACTCTTCTGCCGGCTCTGTGCTACTCTCATATGCTCGCGGATAACCGCCACCTTATCGCTCGTCTCCTGCAACAACTCGGGCCCACTGATAGGTCGCTCGCCGACCTCGCCCCAACACACCGGGGTTAGGCACTTACGCCCATACAGTGCCTCGAACGGAGCCATCTTGATGGAGGAATGGTAGTTGTTGTTGTACGCAAACTCGACTAACGGCAAGTGAACGTCCCAACTACCACTGAAATCGATCGCACAAGATCGGAGCATATCCTCGAGAGTCTGATTCGTCCGCTCTGTCTGAGGTCTATACGCTGTACTCAACTGAACTCTAGTCCCCAGCTCGCGCTGAAAGCTCTGCCAGAACCTCGAAGTAAACCGCGTATCTCTATCGGAAGTAATCGACATCGGAACGCCGTGCCTCGAAACTATCTCACTGATGTATAACTGAGCCAACTGATCCATAGTAATGGTGCCTCTCACTGCCAAGAAATGAGCACTCTTAGTCAACCGATCTACAATCACCCAGATCATGTCACTGCCTCGAATGGTGCGCGGAAGTCTAACGATGAAGTCCATCGTGATATGATACCACTTCCACTTTGGAATCTCTAGAGGCTGCAAATGCCCGTGAGGCTTCTGGTGCTCGGCTTTGACTCGCAGACAAGTCATACACTCCTCAACATATCGGCCCACATCTCTCTTCATCCCTGGCCACCAATAGAACTCGCGCAGATCTCTATACATTTTGGTGCTCCCGGGGTGGATGGATAATCTCGAACGATGCGACTCATCTAAAATTAACTGTCGCAGATTACCGACTCTCGTAACCCACACCCGATCATGAAACACCCATAAACCTCTGCTATCTCTACTTAACATCTCAAGCTGTCCCGCAAGACGCTCTCTTTTCAGATTCTCTGCTCGCAATCCCTCTAACTGAGCATGCCTCAGACTCTCCACAAGAGTCGATGTAACCTCGAGCCTCGCTGCTCGGGAAATCACTGTCTGACCGCACGCCTTACGGCTCAACGCATCGGCCACCACGTTGGCCCTACCCGGATGATACTGAATCTCGCAGTCATAATCTTTCAGTAACTCGAGGCTGCGCCGCTGTCTCATATTTAGCTCCTTCTGACTGAACAGGTACTGAAGACTCTTATGATCAGTATATACCACAAACCGCGAACCGTACAAATAATGACGCTATATCTTCAGAGCGAACACTATCGCATCTAACTCAAGGTCGTGCACGGTATGATTCTCCTCGTAGGTCTTCAGCTGTCGCGACGCATACGCTATCACCTTACCTCGCTGCATCAGAACACAACCCAAACCGGTACCTGACGCATCACAATAGACCACGAAATCCTCTGTACCCTCGGGCAATGCTAACACTGGAGCCTGACATAACCGGGACTTCAGCTCCCTGAAGGCCGACTCCTGCTCATCGGACCACACGAAAGGAACGGACTGCCGTGTCAATCTCGTCAACGGCCTGGCAATCCTCGAGAAGTCCTGAATGAAGCGGCGGTAATACCCGGCTAATCCCAGGAAGCTACGAACCTCAGGCACGGTCTTCGGCGGCTCCCAACTCATCACGGCCTCTATCTTCGCCGGATCCACTGAAATACCCTCGGCGCTCGCAACATGCCCCAAAAACTGGACCTCGCGCAACCAGAACTCACACTTGGAGAACTTCGCATACAATCGCTCCTTTCGCAGCTCGGTCAAAACCTCTCGCAAGTGCTGCTCGTGGTCCTCGGCACTCCTCGAATAAATCAGAATGTCGTCGATAAAGACAATCATGAATCGATCCAACATAGATCTACACACCCTGTTCATGAAATCCATGAATGCCGCGGGTGCGTTAGTCAGTCCGAAAGGCATGACTAGGAACTCATAATGGTCGTATCTCGTCCGAAACGCAGTCTTCGGCATGTCCTCGTCTCTGACTCTCAGCTGATGATACCCTGATCTCAAATCAATCTTCGAAAAGAAGCTCGAACCCTGCAGCTGATCGAACAGATCGTCGATACGTGGAAGCGGATAACGGTTCTTCACCGTCACTCTATTCAACTCTCGATAGTCAATACACATCCGCATAGAACCGTCCTTCTTCTTCACAAACAGCACTGGAGCTCCCCACGGAGACGAACTCGGACGGATGAATCCACGATCGAGCAACTCCTGAAGCTGCGACATCATCTCTCTCATCTCGGTAGGTGCCAGCCTATAAGGCGTCTTCGCAATAGGCACCGCTCCAGGGATAAGGTCAATACGAAACTCGACCTGACGATCTGGCGGTAACCCATGCAACTCCTCTGGGAATACCTCAGGGAACTCTCGAACTACGGGTATATCCGCTAGGGTCTTCTTCTCTAATCTGGTGTCGACAACATAAGCCAGAAAGGTCTCACATCCCTTCGCAACATATCTCTGAGCTCAGGCCATCGAAACAATACCGATCTCGCCTCGGCGCCTCTCGCCATATACTGTCACCGTCTCACTGTCTGAAATGGGTATCCGGATCATCTTCTTCGCGCACAGAATATCGGCCTGCCTGGCTGTCATCCAGTCCATACCCACTATCACGTCAAAACTGCTAATCTCTATCGGCAGTAAATCGATCAGAAACCGGTGAGCATCGATCTCTAAAACACAATCTCGGAATACTCGACTTACTAGAGCTGTACTACCGTCTACTCTCTCAACAACTAACGGCACAGGTAAAACAGTAGGAGGCACAGAAAAGTAGGCACAAAACACAATAGATACATACGAGCGGTCCGCTCCAGAATCAAATAAAATACGAGCACTAAGCCCGTTCAGGATATACGTACCGGAAACCACGACGGTAGACTCGCGGGCCTCCTCTGCCATGGCCTGGAACACTCTGCCTCGGCCTCTAGGTGCTGACTCTCGACGGCTCGAAGATGAGGGCTCTACTCTGGTCCCGCTAGTGCTCGCTCCCTGCACTGCTGGCGGCGCATCCGGACAATCTCTCACAATATGACCTGGCCTCCCACAGCGGAAGCACAGGGAATCCCTCGAAGTACATGTAAAAGATGTGTGGCCATACTGACCACAGCGATAACATCTGGGCTGCTCCGGTATGCAAGGACCGGAATGGCGACGGCGACACCTCGGACAGTCTCTCTCTCCAGCTGAACTGTCTGCCCGGCTCCCTGATGGCTGGGACCCCTGTCCCACGCTGCTCTGACTCTGACTGGGAGCACTATATCGGGAAGTCTGCCCCTGACTCTGACTGGCCGCCCCGGACCCCTGATACTGTCCCGACCTCCTGGACCTACGATCTCTGCTCTTATCTCGATCTCTACGAAATCCCGAACCCTGCCCCTGAACCTGCTGCTGCTCAGGCTGTCTCTCTCTCTGAAACTCCTGGGGCTCTCGATAATAGCTACTGGACTGCTCGGACGTCTCTGTCCTCTGTCTCTGGGATGGAGGCTGACCCCTCTGCCTCTCTATCTCCCTTTCTCGGACTCGGGCTAACTCTAATGCTCGCGCAAAGGTAGGAGTATCATGAAGTCCAACGAACTCCCGGATATCCGATCTCAACCCATCGATAAAAGCATCAGCCTTACGGACCTCTGTATCCACGTGCTGGGGTGCGAACTGAGCATACTCATTAAAACGATCTACATACTGCTGAACCGACATACTGCCCTGCTGGAGGTGCAAGAAACGGCGCTCCATTTCCCGGCGCTAATCGCGGGGAATATACTGCAACTCAAAGATAGCACAAAACTGATCCCACGACATAGCATACGCTGCAGCTATAGTCATAGACGACTCAATGGACTTCCACCACTGTGAAGCCCCTCCTTTCAGCTGATAAGCCGCATAGCCGACCATATCACGAGGATTGACATGGGCAACTCGAAATGCCGCCTCTATCTCTCGCTCCCAAGCCATAGCCGCACCCGGCTCACCACCGCCTCGGAACTGAGGTGGGACTCCCGCCATAAAGTCCTTAAAGGACCCACCTCGCGGAGCAGAAGAAGAAGATGCCCCAACCCCCGTCTCAACACTAGTAACTGGCGGCGGATCAGATCTTTGTCGCTGCTGATCTCTCTCTCTATCCCTCTCTCTGTAGAACTCAGTTAATACTGCTAGCATCTCTGATCGACGGACATACTCATCTCCCGCTGGCCTCTCTGGCCCAGATCCCTCGCCATGATCTGCCATAATCACCTGCACATATCACAAAGGTAAGATAACAGATCGACCACCCAGCGTTATACAATAAGTTAGGCCAGTTAATTCCGCTAAACTCAGTCTCAGGGAAGAATCCCACGGATCTGAACACGGTAAGAGCTCAAGCATCCACTGATACTCAATACTGAAACCACAAGCTCTGATACCAAGCTGTAACACCCACAATTCTCACACAAATGCCACGTCATTAATCAATCTTAAGTGGCAATAACGCAAACATCTCAAAGTACACATGTCACAGGATTAGCGGAAAACACTGACAATTTAAAACTTTAATACAAAGTTAACACGTCTCATGTCACATGTTGATATGGATACATACACAACTGAATAACTGATAATCACTAACTACTGATAGCTAACACAATGCTGATCAAAACAAAATACAGATAACTGTTCTGAAGTTCAGTATCAAAATACAGTCAGCATACACAACTCTAAACTGCCCCGATCTCTACTTTGGCTGCTGCGACTGTGACTGCGACCCCACGGTATGACTGCCTGAGACTCGGAAGACTCGAAAACATAAGCTGGACAGCTCATGAGTACGCGAGGGTTAGACGCTGCAGGTAAGCACATATAACATACACAACACATATATCTCATCACACATATGCAACTCGATGCATAACACGTATCTCTGCTCAAAAGGGGACGCCGTTCCCCAGCTAACAGGCCGCACACAGCAGCGGTTAGCTACTCAGTAGGCACAGGAGCGACCTGGCAATATCACTACTGTATATATACAGTCTCATATCTCGTGACTGGTTAGGGACAGTCAGCCTGCGCGATCACATATCGCGGACACCTGCAATTCAAACACATATAGCACGTATAGGGTAGAGAAACTCATACCTGCGCGCTATCACAATCTCATACACATGTATATCAGAATCACATATACAACTCGAAAGAATGCACATGCGTTTTAAAAGAACTCGAGTACTCACCAACTACCCGATTTCGACTTGAAACCCGGAACTCTAATGCGGCTCGGCACGTGATCGGCTAGAACCTTTGGAGCTTCAAGAACACAAGATGAGGAAGAAGATGAAGCTACCTCTGCAATTCGACACTCAAATCCGAATTTGCAGCTTAAATCTGTTGGAGCTTCTCACAATTCACACACAAAACACACACCTTTAGGGTTTCTTCTCTCAATTTGGATAAGGAAGAAGGGAACAAAGGAAGCAGGGCTCAAATATATATATACATCTCTATCTTTATCCGGTTCCGAACCCATTAACCCGGATCCGATATCACTTTATCAATATTAATATCATTCGGACCCAATTAAATCCACGATCTCAATGATAATAATTATCCACTAATTATTAGCTCGGAGACACGTATCAGTCAATCTTGACACGTTAAATCCACGAAACGGAATTTAATTGGAACACGCAATAATTATTAAAATAAAGAGCCAATAAATTAAATCCACGTACCAGGCTCAAATTCGGGATGTTACATAAACATTATAGTTTACGTAAAATTAAAATTTCAAATTATATTGACTAAATATATATAAATTTAGGAATAAAAAGTATAAAAAATGTAAAAAAAATAACTATTGTTCATGACTATTTATAAAGATAGATAAATAACATATATTACTAATAATTGTACTTTTTTTATAAGAATTAATATTAAATTATTCAATTTATGTTTACATACATTTCAGTTAACCAATTATTTATTAAAAATTATTTACGTAATACGTGGGTTCATAAACTAGTTCCATATTAAATAACTTGAATACATAAAAAATATGTAAAATAAAGAAACTAAGTATAAATATTTTGTTAAAAAATGAATATAAAATTATTTTTTAAAATAAATAGGTATATATAACTATAATAATAATAGTAATATAATAAAGATTTAAATAATAGTTTGTTAAATTAATAGTCAAAAAATTAAAAATTTAAGGAAAATGTACCAAAAGTGAAAGTAAATTAAATAGTTGGGGGACTAAACTTGTAATTAATAAAAGGGCAAAATCGTCATTTTTAAAAAGTTCAGGCACAGAGGGACCATTTCTGCAAGTAAAAAGTGGTTTGAGGGACCACCACTGCAACTTTCAAAGTTGAGGGACCATTTCCGTAATTTTGCACAAACCACAGGGACCATTTTTGTAAAAGTAATGAAACTTTTAAATAAAAATGAAAGAATAGTAATATTACAAATAATCATAATATAAAAGAATCAAAATAAGTTTAGAAGAAAAAATAAATATCTTCTTAAGAAAATAAATACAAGAACCTAAAAGAGTTTAAGTTAAAATATATACTAAAAATGTGAGAAACATTATGATTTATTGGCTTTGTACATTAATATAAAATAGTAAATCAATGTGTAAATAATTATATCACAAATTCAGAAAAATAGACTCAATATGTAAATTTTGTGAATGGTAAAATTAGATCATGTGAATGGTGTGAATGATAATTCACTTGTGTAAATAATTATATCACAAATTCAGAAAAATAGATTCAATATGTAAGTTTTGTGAATGATAAAAATAGATCATGTGAATGGTGTGAATGATCATTCACTTGGATGACAATTTACATACATGTGCATGAACATTCACATAAATTTGAAAAACAAAAAATGTGAATGCATGTGAAATTCATATATCATGTACATAACGTTAATTAAACATGACTATGAAAAAAAAAGATAATAGAAAATGTTTTTTAAGTTTGGTATCTTCAGGTGCATTTGATATATATATATATATATATATATATATATATATATATATATATATATATATATATATATATATATATATGTATGTATGTATGTATGTATGTATGTATGTATGCATGCATGCATGCATGTACATGCATGATATATATATATATATATATATATATATATATATATATATATATATATATATATATATATATATATATATATATATATGGTGAGGATAAAATGAGGACCGTGCTTAAAATGAGGACGGTAAGAACCAATGAAATGACTGGATTTTGTGAATCAACCAATAGGATTCAATGTGGCAAATTTGTAATTATTTAGACTTTTATAACCCTTTTAAAACATGTAGAGGGTAATATGGTAATTTGTGCACTATTATAGTTTAGGCAAATATATCCCATTAATTAGCTAAGTAGTTATATTCACGGTTTTGTGGTTTGAGAGGCGATTCACAGCGGCGCTGGTGGGTTTGTGGTTCACGGCGGCACTCGTGGTTCACGTAGGCTCTGGTGGGTGGCGATTCACGACAGCATTGCTGGCTTACGGTTCACGCGGGCTGGTGGTTTGCAAGTCACTGCGGCAGGTTGGTGAATCAAGGGTTTCAGGCGACGGACGGCGGTGAGAGGGGTTTTGGTAGTTGTGGGTGTGGTTCACGGGGACATGCATGGAATAGGTGGGTGGTTCACGGTAGAATGCGAGTAGAAAGCAGAGGGGTTTTGGTAGTTGTAGAAGACGGTTCACGGTGTGTAGGAGAGTATACGTTCAGAGATTGGATTGTGGAGTGGTTCACGACGGTTCACCATGTGGTTCATGAAGACTTTATAGGTTATCAAAATAGGCATTAACACAATGAATGTTTCATATGAACCATTCAATTTCGTTTACCATTCAATTTCTGATTCACAATTTCGTTTACAATACAAAACGATGTGGTTCACAATGACTGTTCACCAAGAAAAATTATGAATCATTCATCGTTAACGACATATTGGATGATGCACATTGTAAATAGTAGGCGTACATGTAAAGCAACAAATCATCTCGTTTATTTCTATAACAAATAAAAGATTTGAAACGTGGAAAAAAATTACTTACGTTCATATTCATCCATGATTGTTCAAGTTCTTTGTAATACTCGAGTATATTCAATTGCGAAATCTTGATAAACAAAACAAGTTATGATATTTATAAATAAAAACAACTAATTTAATAAAAATACGATTTTTTAATTTTTCGATTTGGGTGATCGAAATATATACTTTTGTGTTGACTGATATTTGAAGAAATTTGAAAAAATTTTCCAAATATATGTTTGAGTGGTGTATAATGGTTGGAGATTTGACAAAGATTTCAAATAGCTGTGGATTAGGATTATGTTGATTTGAAAAAATTTGACCGAGATTTGAATAGATTTGGAGATTTTTTTTTAAATAATAAAATTAATCAGGTTACCATATATAATAATCAATTAAATGTTCATAATGCCATTCAAGGAGAGTGAATAAACTTGCTTATGTGGCGATTTTTTATTGGTTCTTACCGTCCTCATTTTAAGCACGGTCCTCATTTGATCCACTCCCTACAATGGAAAACCACTATGAACCTGAAAACTATGGAAACCTAAGCAAACCGTCCGATTTGGTGCATTTCATGAAAAACGCGGTGGCATGATCGTAAATAAGATGATGCATCACGCGGAAAATTTGATGCATCGCGCGGGATTTTGATGCATCGCGTCGAGAATTTGATGCATTTGTGGTGGTGCATTGCGGTTTTCACAAGTTTTCAGATGCATGGTGGTTTTCCATTGATATATATATATATATATATATATATATATATATATATATATATATATATATATATATATATATATATATATATATATATGTATATAGCGTTTGGTTCAATGGAAAACCACTATGCACGTGAAAACTATGGAAACCTACGCATACCGTCCGATTTGGTGCATTTCATGAAAAACGCGGTGGCATGATCGTAAATAAGATGATGCATCACGCGGGGATTTTGATGCATCACGAGGGATTTTGATGCATCACACGGGGAATTTGATGCATTTGTGGTGGTGCAGTGCGGTTTTCACAAGTTTTCCGGTGCATGGTGGTTTTCCATTGAACCCCCTCTATATATATATATATATATATATATATATAGAGAGAGAGAGAGAGAGAGAGAGAGAGAGAGAGAGAGAGAGAGAGAGAGAGAGAGAGAATGAATGCCATAGGGAAGGTCATGAAAAAGAAAGCTATGATATTGGAGTTGTTTGATGATTGTTTCCATTCATTTGGTTTAACCAATATCAAAAGAAACAAACAAATATATAATTTAGGCTCTCAAATACATTCATTTTTATTTAATTCTCATAAACCAAATATGTGAATCATTTGGTATTTATACTACCATTTTCTAAGTGTTTTCTAGTAACATTTTTAATTCTTTAAGACAACTTTAAAAGAATTTAATTTATATAAACAAATTAATATGAATTTTCGTCTTATTCATTATCACCAACAAAAAATCATCTACATTCTGATGAGACATTCCATCATTCTAACGATGCATCAATAGTTTATCAACAAAAACATCCACATTTGACGATACATGATATATTCATCAATATCTTGACGATGCATATTCATTTTAATCGTTTTTTCTTCTTCATATTCACCTACAAAAAATCACCAACATTATGATGATGCACTTCACTATCCTAACGATACATCAATAGTTCATCAACAAAAAACATCTACGTTTAGTCGATGCAAATATCTTCATCACTATCTTGACGATACATCATTATTTCACGATCAAAACAACGATGCATCAAATCGACTTAAAAACATTCGAAACAAAAACCAAAGCACTAAATCAAGAAAACGTTTTAGTTTTTGGTGATGGAACAATGCATTCGGTAATGGAACAATTTGACAGCATCATCTTCATCATTCACGGAAGATGTGAATGCATTATCGGTTCAGATTTGACGAATGCATCCGGTGATGGAACAACGAACCACTTCGATTCAGTTGTCGCTTTGACAAAAAAAAACTTATAGCTTTGATTGAGAGAGATATATTGAACGTTTGATTGTTGGTTGGATATTGACCAATTTATTGATTATTGATCCATGCTATAAGTTTAAAAATATTAACACAAATATTCAATGTTGGAGGCTTGGAAAATAAATTAACATTTAAAATTGGTAATTTATGATGGACGACTGAACGAAGGAGGAAGAGAGAATGTTTGATTCATTATATACCAAATGTAAAATTAGTGAAAAAAAAGATTGATCTTAGTAATTTATTAAGTTACTGAAGTGTAAAAATGAAAAAGAATGACAATAGCAAAAAAAAATTTGACATTTTCAAAAGAAAATCATGTTTTAAATAACATTACAAAGATGATAAATAGATTTTATACACATTCTAAGTGAATGAAATCATGCATCACATAAATGTATGTTTACATACATGCAAATTTATGTAATTATACATTCACATTATTGTTAAGGAGTTAGGAGATGTGAATATGTATGAAATTTACATGTCATCTTTATAATATTAATTAAAACATGTTTATGAAAAAAATTTAAAAAATCTTTTTAACGATGGTACCTTCTGATACACTTCATAACGAGTAGTACTCTTTCTAACAAAAAAATAAAAACATAGCCGTTATTCCATTTAACTTAGTTACTAAATATTATAGTTTGGAGGGCATAGTTTTTGTTTCCTTTAGTGTAATGGGTAAACTGACCCTGAAGGGCTCTCGGCTTTGCCACTTAGGATGGAGGCCGATGGGCACACCATCTCCCTCTTGGCCCCAGCTTCACTCCCCCCCCCCCCCCCTTCGTAGGCCTCTCTCTCCCCTTCAGCTTCTCTTTCTCACTCGAAACTAATGGGGCAAATTAGTATTGGGATACAAAATTAAGAAATGTATGTATTTCCAACTTAGAAAGGTGAGAAATGTGGAGAAAAGAAATCTGACATTGCGATGAGGGGTACAGAAAGACGAGATTTGGAGAAGATGAGTTTCTCATCGCCCTTAATATTGATTCTTATAATATTCTTTTATATCTTTTCGTCTAAATTTTTACCATGATTTTATTAATTAAGAAATATAATTTTACATCTCGTTACAATGCAAGGCTATGCAAAACTAGTTATTCACTTATTGTACAAACTATACACATAAGGAAATAGAACGGAGCTTAAAAATATAAAACTCATAAACTATCTAGATACTAATCATATATATAAAATGAGATTGCTAGCTCATTCAACTCCCATTGACTCGTCCCATTGTTAACGTTGTATGCTATAAAAATACCAGTTCATGAAAAATTATAATTAATAAGAATAGTGTTCTTTGCACTACTAAAAACTGAAATATTTGCTGAATCTGTTGCCGATACCTGTTTTTCTTGTAATGTTGGCTTTTTAGAAAAAAAAAATAACAACCATCATGATTTTAGATGGTAACCTAAACTTGAGATACAATGAGAATTGTTAGTTCCTCTATGATGACAAGATGCATGATACCGATGTTTCCGGTGAATCAATCAAACTCCACCACCGACGGATTTGAGAATATAACGATGATCCATCTTCATCAAACATCTATTTTTCATATTCTTTTTTCTTTTTGATCTTATTAAAAAGAAACAATTAGATAATAATCTTGAAAGTTTCTCCAACTCTTTTTTAGACCGACCACCAACATCTGATATCAAACCGCACCACATGGGTTAACCGGTATATAACTTAGTATTGATTAATCAACGTAAAGTAATTTTTTTTAATGTTGTGGATTTTACAAAAGGCAAATTACCAATAAAGGTAATATAAAATTCCAAAATTGACAATAAAGGTAATGTAAAATTTTTTTAGGTCAAGAAAGTAAATTTTTAATTTTATGCTCCATTTTTTGTTTTAAAAAAAATAATATTTGATTATCTTTCTTGGCCTAAAATTTGAATTTCATGTCCTTTCTTGGCCAAAATAGAATTTTACATTATCTTTTTTGGGAAAAAAATTTTTACAATACATTTATTGTAAAATTTTTTATTTTATATTATATTTCTTGGTAATTTTTCTGTTTACAAACAATAAATTATGCAAAGGGTATGAAATGAATTTTAATATAAATTGGAGGGGCCTAAAAGGAACTTCTCAAAAGTAAATGATAGTTGATGTGGGCCCATATAACTAGCGCTGGACCTTGCCACTTGTAATGGAAAATTGGCAAAATTTTCTGTTCTTCAGTTTTCACCAAATTCAAACACAAATCACTGAATCAGACAGACATTACATTAAATTTACTAACCGCATTTAACATGTGATCTGCACCACTCTTTTCTTTAATGATTTATTCTTAAATTTTCACCAAATTCCCATCACCCCTTTGACTCACTGATCTCTCCTATGGCTATTGTGGTCGCCTGCTTACACTTCTCCTCTGTAACTCTCTGATTTTCTCTCTTTATAAATGGAAGTTTCTTTGTAAAAAGCTATGAACTTTTTGACCTTTTTTACGGGATCTTAATGGTTTTCTTTTATTTGTAAATCAATTTCTTTTTGTTCTTTACTTCTCATCCTGAAATTTGAGCCTGATCCCACATATGGGTGTTATACATTTTATGTTTTTTTTTTAAAATCTTTTGAAGATGCCTACAAGGTGTTTGATGTATTTCCTGAACCAGGTTTTATCAAACTCATCGTGTATTTGTCACTCGGTTTAATTAATGGTACTTATTTTTGTATTATTTGAGTCAACTGCTTCTACTCTTATTGTTTCATGTATCTTTAACATGTGATTATATGGTTTTGATCAATCTTGAACCTCAAAAACTTATATTCTCACTGTGTTAATTTCAATTACAGAGTGTTTGTAGCTTAGAATTTGGAATATGAAGATAATGACTATGAATCTAGTTTGGGGATTGCTGGTGGTGTTGGTTTTCTTCACTGAACAGCAGGTATGGAAGTTCTTAACTTCAAACATTATTTTATTGTAAAAAAGTCTAAATTAACCGATCTGAACTAATCAACTTTGAGAAAGGTGGTAGGCTGAAGAACTTGTCCAAATTGCATGCAAAAGGAATGCAATTTCAGTCCATTTCTATTTAAGGAATAGACCATCATAGTCATGATAAGTTTGTAATCAAATATGGATAGATCATATATTACCTAAAGTAGAAATCAACTTCTGCCTAAATTTATTTTATAAATTCCTAATCAAATAAGATAGTTTGTAAATTGTTAGTAAAATTGTAGGTACCTGTTTATTACTTCATTAAATATGGTAGTTACACTAGTTTGTAAATTTCTGAATTTTAGAGCATGCTTTTCTAATATAAAATTGACTTAAAGTATGTTTCTTTTGTGTGCAATTCAATTGTAATTGTTTAAAGTGAAATTCTTTTTGTTGTTCTAGTACATAAACAATTCTTTCTTTGTTTTTTGTTAATAGTAAGTGCATATGCTGTTTCAGATTTCTGGATTGGTCGCTACCGAGGATCATAGCAATGCTAGTGTTCCTTCAAGACCGGATGTTGTAAATATTGGATCCATTTTGACTTTTGATTCTATCATAGGGAAAGTTGCGAAAATCGCATTAGAAACTGCAGTAAAAGATGTGAATTCTGATCCAACGGTTCTTAATGGAACGACGCTGAAGCTGACAATTCATGATTCCAATTTTAGCGGTTTTCTAAGTATTATGGAGGGTATGTCTCTAAACATTTGCTTATGTTTTTCATTCTGTATATATCCGGATCAAGACTCAGGGGTTGTTTGTTTGCTTCTTAATGGAATCATTAAGAAGCCACTTAAAGGTAAAACGACTTCTTAATGGTTCCATTAAGAGGTAAACAAACAGGGCCTCAGATAAAGGTGTCCAAAAAGGAAATTCTTATGCATAGCTAGTTAGAAGGGCACTGACATACACACTATCTAGATAGAAAAGTGAGATGTTTCCGAATGCATTTCAATGGGTACACTGAGTCCTATTATATATTGAAAATTACTAAATTTTAGCAGGTTGGCCACATCCAAAGTTATGTCTACTATGCTAAAATTCCATAGCCAACACCGTGTGTGATTAACAGAAGTATACAGTTCATGGTTTTCTTTAGAAACTACGATAAAAATGGAAAAATCTTGAAATCTGGTTAAAATTTGAGATTGCAGCCGTAAATGTTGGTATGTGGGCCAAAAAAGCCGAAGGCTTGAGGCCTGTTAAACCATCTTGTGGATTAGATGCAGGTAGGGATGTGCAGAATTTCAAACACTACCGAAAAATTGTTGGGACGTACTAAAACAGAAACAAAACTATATCGAATCAGGACTACATGGTGCGGTACACTGTACCAAATTTACCACTAATTCGGTTTCGGTATGGTACGATACTAGTAAAAAAATAAAAAGATGGGATGAAACCATATGCGTACCGAACTGGGGCTATATGCCACGCTACACGGTACCAACTTTTCTGCAAGTTCGGTTTCAGTACAACACGGTCCGGTTTGGTTTTGTCTTGTAGGCACAGTAACTCCACTTATATGATTACATCAAAAGTTAGGAACTCATGAAGTGGTGCTTTATTCACAAATTGTGTTGGTTGGTCCTCATCAGATTATTGTCTTGTGTGGTTTAAATTCTATTTGTTGCAACAGCTTTGCAATTCATGGAGACTGAAAGTGTGGCGTTAATCGGTCCCCAATCATCGGTCTTAGCTCATATGATCGCCCATGTTACGAACGAGCTTCATGTCCCTCTACTATCTTTCACGGCTATGGACCCGACCCTATCCCCGCTTCAGTATCCTTTCTTTATCCGAACAATTCACAGCGATCTATTCCAAATGGCTGCCATAGCTGACATAGTCGAGTACTATGAATGGCGACAAGTGATCGCCATTTACATCGACGATGAACATGGGAGGAACGGAGTAAGTTCATTAGCTGATCAGTTAGCCTCTAAGAGATGTAAGATCTCCCATAAAGCACCTATCAAACCCGAAGCAACTCGTGCTGAGGTAAAAGATGCCTTGCTTCAAGTTGCATTCATGGAATCAAGAGTTCTCGTTGTTCACACATACGCCGATTCGGGATTAGATATACTCGATGCTGCTCAACATCTTGGTATGATGGATAGTGGGTACGTTTGGTTAACAACGGATTGGTTATCTACTGTCATTGACATAAGCTCACCACTCCCTACGAAATCGATTTCTGCTATGCAAGGAGTCATTACGTTAAGATCATACATAAAAGATTCCGATCTTAAAACAAAGTTTGTAACCAAGTGGGAAAACTTGACGACATTTGGTCTGAGTACTTATTCTCTGTTTGCGTACGACACTATTTGGTTGCTCGCTCATGCTCTCGACAATTTCTTTAACAACGGTGGGAACATCTCTTTCTTGAAAGACCCTCAACTGAAGGACATGCAAGGTGGATTCTTGAATCTTGATTCATTGAGTATCTTTAACGGAGGGAAGGAATTGCTTGAGAACATCTTACAACTCAAATTTAACGGAACAACAGGACCAATTGAGTTCAATCCTGATAGAAACCTGGGTTTTCCGGCTTATGAAGTTATTAATGTAATTGGTACTGGCTTTAGGCGAATCGGGTATTGGTCAAATTCTTCACGTCTGTCGACTTCTCCTCCCGAAACACTCAACACAAATTCTCCTAACCAATCTAGTTCATCTGAGCTGTTGTATAGTGTAATTTGGCCTGGTCAAACCGTTAAAAAGCCTCGTGGATGGGTTTTTCCGCAGAACGGGAATCAGTTGAAGATAGGGGTTCCAGACCGAGTTAGTTTCGAGGAGTTTGTAGAAGAAGTTAAGGGGAGTGATTTATATAGAGGATACTGCATTGATGTATTTACTTCCGCAATAAACCTCTTGCCATATGCTGTTCCGTATAAGTTTTATTCATACGGAGATGGTCGTAAGAACCCAAGTAACACCGATCTCGTGAGCAAGATAGCTTCTGGTGTGAGTACTCCTTTCTAAGTTCTGCAAATCAAATTGTTAGTCAATTTCTATTTAGATAATCGGGTCTGTAATTTGATTATAAACTTATAACACAGGCCCTTAAACGTTGATTTCAAAAGTAAGTTGTCTAAAATAGAGATTAGCCGAAAGTACGTTCTTCTTTACGTGTGATTTCCCTTCTAACTTCAACTTTTTCAATTAAAAGTTGTTAAAATTCTATGCACTTTTGCTGATTAATGTAGGAATTTGATGCTGCGGTTGGCGACATTGCTATCATCACTAACCGGACACGAATGGCAGATTTTACGCAGCCATTTACCGAGTCTGGACTAGTCGTGGTGGCACCGGTTAGGAGGCTAAACTCTGGAACTTGGGCTTTCCTCAGGCCATTCACTGCTAAATTGTGGTGTATCACCGGGATCTTTTTTCTAGTTGTGGGAGCCGTTGTTTGGATCCTAGAACATCGCAAAAACGACGAATTTCGTGGCCCTCCTAAACAACAGATCATCACAACGCTATGGTAAATGTGTTTTCGGCTTTTAGCGACCAGCATGATGCATATTACGTTTTATTTTTGTCGCTAATTATCATTTGTTTTGATCTTCGCAGGTTTAGCTTTTCTACTTTATTTTTCTCACACAGTAAGTTACTCGACTGTACTATATCGCTTTTGATACCATCGTAGTCGATTTGTGTTCTTTGTATTAAATTTTAATACAGTCGCTACGTCTTTCTCTTAGAAATCATATATATTTCGAAGAGAAAACAGAATCCGAGCTGACTTTCCAAGTGAAATAAGGGAAAATTGCAATAAACAGCAACACACTTTTACGTCATTTTTAATTTAGTCACCGGACCTTATAAGTTCTGTTACCAAAACCATTCAAATTTCAGAAACCGCCATAAAGCTTTTCAAATTTCAATAACCGAATGCACCCAGAATTTGAAAACCGTTATCGAAAATCAATCATTCAGGCAAACATGTTACAAGTTTCTTGGTCAAAATCATCTAAAATAATCAGTTTGGGAAAGTCTCACTGGTTTTAGTAACCATTTCTGATGGCCACTAATTGGCCAGTGACCATAAATTAGAAATGAAGTGAAACTCAGTTGATATGTAGTGCAGCATGTCCATTTTTTACGGGTTAACAGGCCGACCCATTGGGATGTGCAACCTGGGCTACCGCCCTAGGGCCCAACAGCCAAGGAGGCCCAAATATTTTTTTCCTCTGATACCTAGGCTAATACTAATAGTTTACTTGTTTTGCTAGTTATTTGATTGTGATATTTACTTACATGTTTACATGGTTGTTTCCTTTAATCTTTAACTGTTATATATAAACACATGTTTAGAGGACCCTTTTATAAGTTTTTGCCCTGGGCCCAAAAAACGATGAAAACAACCCTGCGGGTTAATTGCGTAAAAAGTTAAAGTGCTTATGTTTGCCTCCGTAGAAAGGTATTGTACTTTTACCAAATTGTGAAAATGATCAAATTTACCTTTTTTACGTTACCGTTCAATGAGTGCAAGCATAATTTGTTACCTAAATTAATAAAAACACCTAAGTATATTACCTTTATATGCAATTAACCCTTTGTCTAATACTCTACTATCTTACTTAACCATGCTTGATGCAGAACAGAACATGATGAGCACTCTTGGTCGAATCGTATTAATTCTATGGTTATTTGTGGTTCTGATAATCAGCTCAAGTTATACCGCTAGTCTCACCTCAATCTTAACGGTACAGAAACTTTCTTCGCCTATCGAAGGGATCGATAGTTTAATGTCAAGGAAAGATCCCATTGGATACCAACAAAGTTCGTTTGTCCGAAACTATCTCGTTGAAGAACTTGGCATTTCCGAAACTAGACTTGTTCCTCTTAACTTGCCGGAAGACTATGAAAAAGCCTTGAAAGATGGTCCTAACAATGGCGGTGTCGCTGCCATTGTTGACGAACGTCCATATATTGAATTATTCCTTTCGACCCGCTGCCAATTCAGCATTGTTGGCCAAGAATTCACCAAAAATGGATGGGGATTTGTAAGTATAATATCATTTTCATGATACATTCTCTTTATGCAATGTTTGACTTTGTAGAGTCAAACAAGATCACTTCTAAATCTCCAATTTGATTTACGGTTCGTAGTTTTTTCAAAACGTTTCGCTACAACGATAAAGTTCCGAACATATAACATCTAGTTTGATCAACATTAATTTCAACTTGCAGTTCTTTTGCATATTGATGCTTGTAGTCAAACTGAGGAAGTTAGGGCCGGCCCATTGGGGTGTGCAACCTGGGCTACTGTCCAGACCCAACAGCCAAGGGGGCCCAAAAGTTTTTTTTTCCTCTGATACCTAGGCTAATACTAGTAGTTTACTTGTTTTGCTAGTTGTTTGATTGTGATATTTACATACATATTTTCATGATCGTTTCCTTTAATCTTTTACTGTAATATATATACATGTTTAGAGGGCACTTTATAAGTTTCTGTCCCGGGCCCCTAAAACGATAGGAACGTCCCTAAAGGAAGTTTACTGTTTGACCTAATAACCGGAACTGAAAATTTGATAAAATCAGAACCAAGAACTGGACTGGATGGTACTGTTATCGGTTCGGTCTGAATCTAGTTAGATTCCTATCCGGTATGGTCCGTGTTTTTACCAACTTTTACGAAAAAAAAATCGAAAAAACAGACCAAATTAGAATCTAAACCAAAAACTTTTAAAAAAAATCCTAACAAAGAAGAGGACTGTTTGGTACCGATTTTATAATGGTCTGGTTTCCGTATGGTTTGTCGGTTTCGTGGTCAAGTCCCGAGTTTTACACAACCTTAGTTTAGTGCAACTGATTTAAGATTAAAATCATAGTTGTGTTCATTTGTTGTCTATGATCTAACAAAGGGAAGTTGACAATTTCGGCTTCTTAATTTCTTATAGGCCTTTCCGCGGGACTCTCCTCTTGCAGTAGATATATCGACTGCCATTCTAAAACTATCGGAAAACGGAGATCTACAACGGATCCACGACAAGTGGCTAATACGAAGTGCTTGCAGTTCACAAGGAGCGAAATTCGAAGTTGACCGGCTCGAGCTAAAGAGCTTCAAAGGTCTCTTTTTCATATGTGGACTTGCTTGTCTTCTCGCTCTTTTCGTATACATGATTCAGATCATACGTCAGTTTACGAAACACAAACCTGATCTCTCCGACTCATCTGGACGTAGCGTCCGATCAGGACGCCTCCAGACGTTCATTTCGTTCGTTGATGAAAAAGAAGAGTCGGTAAAGGCCCGATCCAAGAGAAGGTTTAGAGAGACGAGCTCACGTATAAGTAACGGAGATGATTTATCGGCGAATGGCTCTAGAAGCACACCACGACGAGAATCGTCTTCGGACACACCAGAATGGTCACAACATGCATATCGATCGTAAGAAAACGTCACAAAATAGACAACGTACTTTTGTCGTCGATCCATTTTGGTAATTAAACTTTTAAAAATGGTCCGTAATAGTAATTTCAAAATGAAAGAGTTTAAAACGTCCATTTTAATAATGGTTTAATATGAAAAAAAACCAATATGTTTTTGCGGTTTCATCCTTCCATGTTATTTTTTCCAAGAAAGTCCTCAGATTAATGTTTTTATTTTGATTTTCGGAAAAGTTTTGAATTTTTTCACAATCAACGTATGTTTTTTCATAAAAAACCAACATGTTCTCACTTTTTTGTCCCGAAAAGTCCTAAAACTTAAAGACTTTTTTGGAATAAAGTAAAAAATTCCGAAAATCACAAATAAATAAATAACTGAAGGATTTTTTTTGATAAAAAATAACACGATGGGACTAAATCATAAAAACATGTTGGTTTTTTCGTATTAAAGCCTTTTAATAATTATACTTTTAATTACTAAAATATTTCACATGTTATAGTTATCAATTCAGACCGTTTTAAAAAATAATTACAAATATGGACCCTTTTATAAAATGTAATTATCAAACCAGACGAAAAAGTACAATTATTAAAATGGGCCAATGATAAAAGTACATAGCTATTTTTTGCTTTCCTTTATATATGAAAATTACTATAAATACTACAAAAGGGGTTTAAGTTTGTTGTATATAAGATTATAAAACGCAACAATTGTAAAGTGAAAGTAAAATATAAAGTATTTTCTTATTTTTTGCAATTTTTTAACAAATAAAATTTATAAGTAATTTACATGTTGATCGGGTTGGGAAACAAATCAAAACCTTATTCAAAGTCTCAAACTGTGTAGAAAAATATCATATTGGAAAACTAACAAAGGCTTGCGTTTAGGTGTTTTTCAATTTAGTGGTTTTATAAATCTTTTGCATGCATTTCTTTATTTTAGTTTTTATTATAAATTATATATGTAAATAACTCAAATATGCTTGAATTGATTTGTTTTAAAGTTTATTTACATAAAGTTTTCTACTAAAATTACTATTTATAGTTTAAACTTAATAATCTTTTAGGAACTTGAAAAACCTGATTCCCCGACGGGGATCCCCGGTCCCCGATTGGGACGGGAATGGGGATAGAAACTCATCCCCGACGGGGATGGGTGAGAGAATTAAGAAGCGGGGATAGGGATGAGAACTGAGATCGCCGTCCCGCCCCATTGTCATGTCTACCTCTCACTTACATATCCACTCTATTACCAAATGGGCTAAAACCCGTTGGTCTCAATATCTTTAATGTGATACAAAAATCTTTAAAAATACTGAGAACCGTATGGATATTAATAGCTAAGCAAAATATGGTTTTAACCGTATGGATTAGTATTTCCAATATTCATATGTTTCTTAATGGATTTTCTGTCTACAATATATTATATATTTTTTCATATTTTATTTTTAAATAGATAACATTGTATATTTATGATTTATAGATTGAATGAAATCGTGTAAGGGTGCATGTTCTTATGAGTCAATTTTCATGATGTTGACTGATATATAATTTTAATTAAATGCATGCAAAATATTAATTAAAGTTTAAATGTGTCATGTTGGGTAGATAAGAGAATTAAATACAAGTAGTAGGCTCCATTATTTTAACGGATACGAAAAATATCTTAAACCAGAGCCATCAACATTGAATAATAACATCAAATTAACATTGGATACACACTCATAAATGAAATTAAACTTCATTCCTTGTTATTTTTCTATTTAGTTTGTAAAGTTGATGTGATGAATAAGTGTACGATAGCCGGTAGGTAGGTAAGATTGAATGGAGTAGGTAGGGTTGGTAGAGTAGGTGGAGTGGGTATGGTTACGTAGGGTAGGGAAGATTAAAGTGGGTGGTAGTATGGGATGAGGGTATGATTAGGTAAGGTATGGTGAATTGGGTAGGGTAGATTGGGATGGGAATAGGGTGGGAATAGGGTGGGGTGGGATGGGATAGGGTAGGTGGGTGGGGTAGGGTGGAGTAGGATGTGTGGGTGGGGTATGGTAGGTGAGAATAGGATGAGATTGGAATGGGTGGGGTAGTGTGGTGTGGTGTGAGGTAGGGTATGATTAGGTAAGATACGGTAAGGTGAGTATGTTTAGGTAGGGTTGGTGGGTGGGTGACAAGGGCGGATTTACTTGGGGGGTTTGGGGGTCAAATGACCCCTATAAATTTTTTTTTCTTATTTTTTATTTAGTGGAAAAACTTTTGATCCCAATGAATTTTAAATTTCGACCCTCATATCTTAATTATCTTTCATAAAATTTATATATTAAAATTTTGTATTAAAAAATCAAATAAAAACGTACAAACTTAATACTTTGTTATGCATTTAGCTAATATTAAAAATATACATAAACCTGAGTTTGGGTTTGATAATTTATTAAGCTCTCTTGAGTATTATTGACTTTAAACTAGGATATATTCTATGAATCATTTTCTTTTTCTCTTCTTTTTGCTCTTATCATTTATCGTTTAAGTGATTAATTAATTATCAAATGTAAAATACTAGACTAATAAATTATTATTTGTTTAGCACTAAATAAATGTAAGTGAGAATGTTAGATTAGATTGTTATTGTTGATTTGTTAATATAAATACTATTAAACTTTTTATTTTATCATATAACTAGTTTATAACCCACGTATTACGTGGATATTTTTAATTAAATTTATTTATATAAAATGTATATGAGTAAAAATAAAAACATACAAAAATAATAATTGTATTTATTTTTTATTATTTACAAATTAAAAAATAGAGTATATTTATCTTTTTTAAAAATATTAAATTGTATTTATCTTTTATTTTTTATAAGTTGTAATTATCTTTTTGGTGAACGTAGAGGTGACACGTTACGTTTGATGTTTTCCTTTATTACACATAATAATAATAATTTCCACAACTAATTCAAATTTTTACATTTGGATCTAATTATGATTATTATGGATAATAATGATAGATATTTATTTTTGGTAAACATTAAATTTAAATGTTACAAAATCTAATTTATTACTAATTAATTAATGAAAAAATAAAGTCAAAATCTAATGCAATTAAGTTAAGGCGTTAAATTTGGAAAAAGACGTGGAAAAATAAAATTTTCTTGTATTGTAGAAGTGACATATGACATGAATTGTTTTGTTTTATTATAATACTAGTTTTTAACCCACATATTACGTGGATATTCTATGAATACATGGTTATTAAAAATCTATACAAACATAAATTACATATAAAATTGTTTATTTTCCTACAAAAAATATTATTATTTTTAATTACTAACAATAATTATGTTTTTTCTATGAATAGTACTTGCCGTATCTTATCTTTTTAAAAAATTTTACTTTTAGATTTTTATACAAAAATTACAATTTTAAATTTTATTTTTTACAAAAAAACACAATTTAGGTAATTTATAAAACATTTTATTACAAAGATTGTATTTTTTTAATTTTAAATGTATAAATAGTCTTAGTTAGCTAAAATTAAGAGTTAAGTAAGAATATTATTAAAATCATATAAAAAGAATATTAATTTTTTATAAAAGTTAAATTGGGTAGTACTTAATTATATCTTTTTATTATTCTTTTAATATAAATAGATAATTAATTAAGGAGAATTATATATAGAAATCTTTTAATATAAATATATAACTAATTAAGGAGAATTATATATGGAAATTGGGCGGGAAATTTTTTTTTTGATTAAGTAAGAAAGCGACACGTTTGGCTGAACATTTTCTTTTATTAATATATATAGATAAGTTGTAATTATCTTTTTGGTGAACGTAGAGGTGACACGTTACGTTTAATGTTTTCCTTTATTATACATAATAATAATAATTTCCACAACTAATTCAAATTTTTACATTTGGATCTAATTATGATTATTATGGATAATAATGATAGATATTTATTTTTGGTAAACATTAATTTTATATGTTACAAAATCTAATTTATTACTAATTAATTAATGAAAAAAATAAAGTCAAAATTTAATGCAATTAAGTTAAGGTGTTAAATTTGGAAAAAGACATGAAAAAATAAAACTTTCTTGTATTGTAGAAGTGACATATGACATGAATTGTTTTGTTTTATTATAATATATATAGGTTATACATGGGTTGATTTAAAAAATACATATTTTTTTATATTTTAATAAATTATTATAAAATATATATATGATTAAAATAAACAAAAACTGAAAGCTAGTTAAATTAAATATAAAAAATACTTAGTTTTTTTTATATTAAATAAAAAAATATTATTATATTGTATTATTAAAAACAGATAATATGCGTTTGCAAAAAATGTTTCTTTTAATTTTTATTAACTTCAAATATTAAATATCAATATAAGAAACAAAAAACTTCAATTATGTGAATGTGTATATATTTTGAAAATGATAAAATATAAAAATGGAATATCTGAAAATCAACAGTCAAAATTTATCATATTCACAATTGAAGTTTTATCAATTAAATTTTAAATCTTGTTAGCAAAATAAATAACAAAAAAAATTTAACTTTATATACTACACTTCTACATTTAAATCCAAATTTTTACATTTGAATTTAACTATGATCATTAAGGATAATAATGACACATATTTATTTTAGGTAAATGTTAATTTAATATTAATTCATTAATGAAAAAATTAAAATCAAAATTTAATGTAGTTAAGTTAAGGTAGTAAATTTGGAAAATGAAGTAAAAAAAATGACATATGTATAATTATTGATTTTAATTGAGGGTATAAGAGACATTTCAAAAATAATTATGAGTTGTCATTAATCTGGACCATTGATTTCTTTCCATCCCAATGGTCCAGAAACTTTGAAGTGGTTTTCTTATTTTATATAGTGTAGATAGATTAACTTCAAATATGAAATATCCATATAAGAAAAAAAAAACTTCAATTATGTGAATGTGTATATATTTTGAAAATGATAAAATATAAAAATGGAATATCTGAAAATCAACAGTCAAAATTTATCATATTCACAATTGAAATTTTATCAATTAAATTTTAAATTTTGTTAGCAAAATAATTTACAAAAATTTTTAACTTTATTTACTACACTTCTACATTTAAATCCAAATTTTTACATTTGAATTTAACTATGATCATTAAGGATAATAATGACACATATTTATTTTAGGTAAATATTAATTTAATATTAATTCATTAATGAAAAAATTAAAATCATAATTTAATGTAATTAAGTTAGATAGTAAATTTGGAAATGAATTAAAAAAAATGACATAAATATAATTATTGATTTTAATTAAGGGTATAAGAGACATTTCATAAATAATTATGAGTTGTCATTAATCTGGACCATTGATTTCTTTCCATCCAATGGTCCAGAAACTCCAAGTGGTTTTCTTATTTTATATAGTATAGATATGGATCAATTTTGAAAATAAAGTTATCAGGATCCAAAAAAAAATTTGTTTGTCAATGTTTCAGACGATAATCTAGTAACCCGTTTTCAAATTATGAAAACTCGTAGAGGACAATCGTAGAATCTAATTTCTTTGGGTTTGTAATTAATTTGTAGCTTTTACTTATTTGTTTTTAAATTTAATCAAGATAAACTGATTCGAAGTTTCAAAGTCTGAAAATTTTTTAAAGAACCACAAATATTCGTGCTTTCGTAGTGTTGTTTTCGACCCCTGTAAAAGAAATTTCTGGATCCCCCACTGGTGGGTGATGTATGGTAGGTAGTGTCGACTGGAAAAAACGTATCATGTGAATGAAATCTTAATTATTTGCCTTTTAAGTGAGAAAATAGATTTCAATGTAGGACGAAAATTTTAAGCCATAAGAAATTCTTTTTCCTTTTCATTTAGCTAGCCAGACATACAAATGAATGAAATTTTGATTCCAATTCCACTGATTCCTTCAGGATTCTGTGAAACAAAAGACTCTTAGTTTTGAGCTTGATTTGCTAAATCAATCTCATTTAATAACCCCTGTGTTTATGTAACGACGATTCATGTTTTAATCAATTTATGCAACGAAATCATTTGAAACATGATTTATGCAACAACTTTTGCATTTCTTATCAAAACATGTAACCACGTTTTCTTTTATTTAACAATTGATGCAACGTAATCATTTTTAACATTATTTATGCGATGATATTTGTACTTATTATCAAAACATGTAATGATCTTTATTTTACCAATGTATGCAATGAAAAGTTTTCTAACACGATTTATGTAATCACATCTGAATTTGTTATAAAATCTGCAATATCTACGTATACAAATAATTAATATTGAGTTGGATCTATATATGTTGTATATGATATTATTATTTTTGAAGGAATATATATTACATTAAAGTTTAAGTTATACACACACGCATACCTCTTGAAATAAATGCATTTGAATGTACCAACCTTAAAAAACTTATTATTTTTCTTTTTCATAACCAAGTTTAAATTAACGTTATAGACATGATATATGAATTTCATATATATTCACACTTTGTTTGTCCTTAAAATTTATGTGAATGTTTATGCACATTTATATGAATAATCATTCACACCATTCACATGATCTTTTTTACCATTCACAAAGTTTTAATGTTGATAATTTTGATAAAAAATCTTATAATGTTGTCTTATACATGTCTATGCAATATATATATATATATATATATATATATATATATATATATATATATATATATATATATATATATATATATATATCTGTGTGTGTGTGTGTGTGTGTGAAGATCATTCACGATAAAATAGGCTGAAAAACATGATTTCATTTATATATATAAATTATATGTTATAATTATTTGATTTTGATAAAAATCATCTGGTTTTACGGTTTAAACCGGGTTCTTAAGGTTTGTTGTATCTAAAGGTCAAAGTCTCGAAGAAATTATCAAATGATATTTAACAAGTCATTTGAAAAGTTAGTTTATCCACAGGAGAATTAATAAATCAAAATTCAAAGAAATATAATTATTTTATTTATTATTAATTTTTTAGGTTGTACCACGCATTTTAGATGACACCTTTTCAATAGAGTATAGATTACAAGTGTTTTTCAAACCATTCATGCTAAAAAGACATCTTAACTATATAAAAACAAGGTTGTTGACTTATGATTATCAAACGGTTTATTATAAAAAAAAATCAACATATTACGGTTTTACGTTTTGATCTTTTCATGTTTCTTTTTTCAGAAAAGTACTCAAGTTAAAAAAAATTCTTGAGTTTGTGAAATATGACTGTTAAAGCATGTTTATAATTGGTAAACTGAGTTTTTAAAAAGTAATAACAAAATAATAGAGTACGGTACCCAACAAAACAAAGCAATAATTATCTTTTAGGTTGTACAACGCATTTTAGATAGCACCTTTTTGGTAGAGTTCATAATATCAAGCTTATCAAGATCGAAATTTGTAAGGTCTGATGGGATCGTAAGATCGTACTACAAAAAACTTAGTTGTAAAAAAAATTTCCTAGGTACTATAGTTTATAATATAATATCATAAACAAATTATATAATATTTTAAAGAAATATTTATACATTAAATTAGATAACAACATGCGTTCATGTTTTGAATATTTACAGTAATGTAAAAAAAGTCAACCAATATTACAATCATAGCAGCTAAATGATTTGATCTAAGATAAAATGTAGGATTTGCTCAGTAAACGATCCTATGATTTTCGTGTGATCCTACGATCTTGAAAACGTCCTATGAAAAAACCGGGTAAAAGATAGGATCGGACCGATGACTGATTCTACCATCGATCCTACGATCTCGCTTACGAATCTGCTATTTAAAGATCATGTACTGATCCTGATCGAAATCAAAAAATGGGATCGTAGGATCAATCAATCCTACAATCTTAACTATGATCTTGATAATCATGGTTCATCAAAGTGTTTTTCAACCATTCAACAAAAGAAAATAACTATTTTTTTTAGGTTGTTGACTTATAATTATTAAATTCTCTTACGTTTTTAGTGTCACTTCTATATTTACTATATTATAATATATAGTTTAAAAATATAAATGTGTAGTGAATGTTTTCTGAATACAAATTTTAATTCGTTCACCGATTCACCCGTTATTTAAGTTTGTAATTGCCTTTTGTATCAACGAAAAATATAAATTTGAAGTGAAAATAATCTTATTTTTCATAAGAATTTAATAAAATATCGTACATTTTTATGATATTTTATGCAACTTATCAAATTATTAAATACATTTTTTATTAATAAATAAGTATGTTAACGTGAATCTCTCTAACTATAATAAAATATTAATTTATAAACGAGTATTACTAAAATGTACAAGACAAAATAAATCAAACACTCTTTATGAATTGAATATATGCTAAAATGAACTAAAAGAAACTTTTTAATAAACATAATCTATGTATGGTTTTACTAACTTGTACCATTTATTATTCTACAAATAATTATTTTTTACTTAATTTAAATCTAACTTTAACTTAAAGGGACGTCTGAATTTGCATTTGAAAATGTGTTGTAATATTTTTAAAACTAATAATCAGATAACAGTTGTAACAAAAAATGTTGCTGAAAACTTAGGAAGCATTTGGTTCGCAGATTTTTTCTTTGGGATTTGCATTTTGTCAAAGGATTTGTATTATGGATCACTTGCATTTGTCAGAATTTTATCAAAGAATCTGCATTATCTTATAGAATAAATTTATTAATATGAAGAATGCAAGGTAACTGAGATTTAAAATCTTAGGGGGGATGTTGAGTTTTTAAATAATAATAAAGAAAAGGATTTATAAATCTTGAGATTTTATATCCTTACTGAAATCTGCGAACCAAACACAAGATTTTAAATGCAAATCAGAGTGAATCCCAGGATATCCGCGAACCAACGCCCCCTTTGTGTTTAACTTAACTTTTGTTGTAAACTATCACAATGATCAAATAATACAATTTTAAAATGTTTGGATTTGTATTTTAAGTTATAAAATTACCAAACAATCATTTATTAAACAAATAAACTATATTTTTTTAGCTTTAAAAAAACCACGATAGTATTATTTTAAACTCAAATAATCTATTATTATAAACATTATAATTCAAATATTTAAAATACATTATTTACGTTATTATAAGACAATAATCTTATACACAGGAACGGATTTGGAGTGGTGGTACCTTAAATAAACACTTTATAATGTAACAGATGACTATATTATGGATAATTAGATACATGTCTTGCTTTTTTAATATGGAGTACTTTTTATTTATATAAACTTTAAATTTTCTTTGGATTCTTATGTATTAATAAAAATTGATTTTAATTTTTTATTTGATTTAGCATTTTATTAATATACCTTTAATTTATTACATTATTTATATATTTTTAATTTTAGTTGCTTTCAATTTTTTTTCAAAACCCAAGTGTATATTAGAGCAAAGGGAGTATCGGAGCCGCGCCCAAACGGCCTTGCCACATCACCCCCCCCCCCCCCGGCGGCTACACCCCCCCCAGGCGGCCCCGCGGCTTCCCCTCCCCGCTCCACCCCGCTCCTCGCTTTGTCTTTTTGCGCCCAACGGTCAAATGACCGTTTGAAAATAATAATAAAAAATTTTAATACTTTTTTTCCCTATAAATACCTATCTTCGTACACATTCATATTCACACACTTTCATCTACATTCATACACTTTCATCTCTTCCACAAAAATCTCTCAATCTTCATACTTTTTATTAAACTCATGGATCGAAACACCGGCAAACAACCAGCCGCAAGTCGAAAACGCGGCAAACAACCGGCTTCTCAATCAAACCCTTCTTTCCGCCCACCGCAAAGATAATTCGGCACCATACGTACCACACTTTTCACCCCTCAATCCACAATATTACCAACCATCCCCACCCAATCCACAATATTACCAACCATCACCCCCCCAATCCGCAATATTCCTCGCAAGAATTTCACGAGGGTTTCGAACCATTTTCTTATCGGGACCCCGCATCTAGAGACGAGGACGACGAGGAGACGGTACCCGAAACTCAACCCGTCGATTCCGACAATGAGACGATTCCGGTAAACACCGCGGCAACCGGGTCTACAAGAAAGGGTCCAATGAAACCGAAAATGTGGACCTCCATCGAAGAAAAGGCTTTGGCGGAAGTCTGGATTGATATTTCCAAAGATCCAACTACCGGAAATAATAAAAAACGTTCAAATTTTTTGGGACGAATCCTCGAAAATTTTGATAGCCGAGTTGGTGGAACTAGCCGCACCACCCACCAACTTAATTTAAAGTGGAAAGACATGAACCGCAATTGCACAAAATTTGGCGGCATGTTTAACAACAATACGATGCAGCGACGGAGCGGGGAAAACGATTACGACGTTTTCAACAACACCCAAGAACAATACAAGACCCTCAATAAAGGTAAGCCGTTTCCACACCAATCGGTTTGGGAGGTGCTTTGACGTCATCCAAAGTGGAACCCCGTTCCACAAATGGATGATTTTGTTGAGCCGCAAAGAAAGCGGTCCAAAACTTCCGAATCTAACACGATCGGAACACCGTCTTCTGATGCGGCATTTTTAGGTGTTGACATTGACGAAGATGACGAGGGCGACGCGGATCTTCACGAGCTTGAACGACCACGCCGCAAGGGGAAAAACCAGCATCAACATCAGTCGACCCAGAGATGCAATCAAAATTCGAAAGGATTTCAACATCTCACGAGAAAGATGTTGAAGATAAATTACGTTACCGAGCACTACTTGCAGATTTGAAACGATCAAAACAAGAAAAAGAATTGGAGTTGAAAGAGAAAATATATAATGCGTACATTGCGTCACTGAATGAACAACAACAAGAACGTGACTTGGATTTTTTCCTTCGGCCACACGACCATCTGCAAGGTACTGCTTTGGAAGCCGTATTGGCCCGCAAACAAAGCATTGCGGAGCGTTGGGGATGGCGACTATAGTTTCGTAATTTTTTAGTTATGTAATTTTTTTAGATTTTAGGTTCGTAATTTTTTTAGTTATGTACTTTTTTTAATTTTTAGTTTCGTAAGTTTTTATTTTTTAGTTTCGTAATTTTATTATGTAAACTTTTAAATATTTATGAAATTAATTATTTTAGATTTAATAATTGTTTTCTTAATTAAAATGTTTAAAAAATTAAGAAAGATAGAAAGGTTAAGAAAGTTGGGTAATTCCTAGTTAGAAAGGTGGAGAGAGAAAAGCTGATGTGGCGCTGACGTGTACAGAAAGATGGATTTCGGAAAGGGAGGTACTCCCTTCACTCTTAGTTCAAGATTTCAATATGTTTAGTATAGTTTTAATATATTTTACTTTTATTTTATTATAATAATTTAATATTACTGCAATCCCAAATTTTCTTATTTATTTATTAAAAAAAGATATATAGTTTCATCCTATCATTACACGTTGAGTGTATTTGGATTTGCGTTTGAAAAAGTTTTGTAGCATTTGGAAACTAACAATCATATAATTGTTGTGACAAAAAGTGCTGCCGGAAATTTAGTGTCTGGATTTACATTTTAATTTGTAAAATGATCAAACAATCACTTACTAAGCAAATAAACTACATTTTTTTAACTTATGAAAAAGTATGGTAGAATTAATTCTAAACGCAAATAAGCATTTATTAATTAATATAATCCAAACAATTTAAACCAATTATTTACGTTATTGTAACGTAAGAATCTGATAATCTCAATGATAACCTAATACCAAACCCCTTGTAAAATAAGAAATTGTTTATGTAATTAATAAAAGTAATAGACATTCCTGTAAATTTGTGTAAACTAGAGGGATAGTTTTGTAAAATTTGCTCTTCAGAAATGTAACTTTTTAGTGACAACATTAAAGATGTTATGGTATACATCAATTCTAGGTATTTAGTTCCGTTGACTTTTAGTCAATATTCGAATATTCAAGAAAATGTTTTTTTTTTTTTTCATTTTTCGTAAAGATAAGATGGTTAATTTATTTATTCCACCTAATAAATACCACAACTAAACATTGACAAGTTGACAAAAATATTCTAGGATCCAAATATTCTAAATAATTTTAAAATAAGAGGATGGTGGAGAACTATCACACGGATAAAAATAATTTAAATTATATATAATGTGATATATGTGTGTGTTTAGATTCTTGAAAGTATCATTTTTTTTTACAGAATACTAGAGGTACCATCAAAGATGAATTTTTTTTTAGAAAAAAATTACATAAAAATATGTAAAATAATATTATAAGTTAATATAAATTAGTCACGAGTTCTTATAAAGGAAAATTACAAAAAATAATAATAATAATAATAATGTGAATAAATGAAAACTATGGAAGTAAATGACACAAAACTCATTCGTCCACAAGATTTTTTTTTGTATTTTACTTGATAAAAATTTATGATACCAATTTATATTAACTCATAATGTTATTTTGTACATTTTTATGACTAAATTATATATATATATATATATATATATATATATATATATATATATATATATAATGTGCGAAGAGCACACCTATGATTATTTAACTGAGTTTAGGCACGTTTTAGTGTGGAGTCGAGGGGGTTGTGCCCCTGTAGGGGATAGAGCCTCTAACAGTAGTTTTGCTGGCCGGTCGACGAGTTGGAGTTCAGGAAGAGTAGTTACCCTTACAAAGCTCCATGGAGCATCCTGAAAATATAACGTAAATTGAAGCGTTGTTTACTAGAAATTTTAGTACCAAAAATAATCAACAAGTACATATGTCGTTGATGATGCTCAATGTGTTCTGTTGTAGATGTTGAAATTTATTAAAGTTGCGCCAGCATATAACTTCAGCATGTAACTTTGGTTGTTACAACAAGCACTGGACCTAATAGTTTCTAATTTTCATTTTGCACCTGCAGATATTAATAGTTTTTGCTAAAACCATTTTAACAATGTTAATGACCCTTTTTAATACCAATTTTAGAGGCCTAATTAAATTCAACGGTTTAGGTTGGAAATCTCTTGTTAATACATGGGATTGATTCCATTTATATATATATATATATATATATATATATATATATATATATATATATATATATATATATAGATGATAGACAAATACTTATAGAGATATCCTCGATTACATATTAATCGATACTTGAGTTTGGTATCTTATTATTCTAAATTGGATTTCATGTAACCCTAAACTGCGTAAATAATGTCAAAATATTAATCACGAAAAGTAATTGATATACAATACAAGTGATTGACTTGATCACTACAGCAAGTACCTTGTTTTTCTAAAACTTATAATTATTGAAGTTGGCAAAAATATACCACATGACAATGATGATGTTTATATTGTTTGTAGAGTAAGTTTTAAATCTTTTATGTAAGAATTATATAATTGGGTAAATTATATCTATCGTTCACATGGTTTGGTAAACTTATGGATTTAGTCTCTAGACTTCATTTATTACACCAGTCGGTAGATTCTATTTTAAGATTTCATTACGAATTTGATAATTTGACCTCTAAAAATTTGTTGAACTTTAAAAAATGTTCATTTTATTCTCTATTACACTTTCAATCCCTAAAGCTTGTTACTAATTTAAAATCTTTAAATCAAATAAAAAGATTAAAACAGTTCTGGTATTTTCAAAATATAGTAAAACAAATGAATTTATACATAATGGATCCCAATTGGTTTGTAAACAAATAAAAATCGATGGATAATGGGTCTGATTTTTATTTCACTATAGTTTAACGTCACTAAGTCTTTAAATATGTATTGTAATTACATCAAAGATTAATGTATGCCGAAATTGATAAAATAATTTAATATTATAACGATAATTCAATACAACTTTAAAGGATTTTGATAATATAATTATATCATTAAATATATATACATTTTGATAAACTCTAGAATTTTCTGAAAATTATATATATATATATATATATATATATATATATATATATATATATATATATATATATTGCCGACGGAGCAGAGAGAAAAAATGTTCACGTGGCGCAATATTAGTGGTAAAAATTCAGAAAATTAAGGCTTATTTGGCGCAATATAATTGGTTAAAATTCAAAAAATTAAGGCTACTGATTCGATGCATTATAATTGGTTAAAATTCAAAAAATAATGGGATTCCCCCCCACAATTTTAGCTCGATGAGATTACACATAGTTATCCAGATTTTTCTACGTATTTTAATGTTTCTGCAATTCAAATATGTAGATTTTCCGGAAAAAAATAAAAAATGACAATAAAATTTCAAATTTTCACTATTGAAAATAGTTGCAATCTTATTTATCAAGTTAAATAAAAATAACAAATCAGATTTAATCCGCTAGAAAATTCTAAATTTGCACTACTGGAAATGGATGCAATCTGATTTATCAAGTTAAATAAAAATAAGAAATCAAATTTTGTCGGCTATAGTATAACTGAAACATTAAGATATGCAGAAAAACACTGGATAATATCATAACTGAATATGTAGGAAAAAAATTTCAAACCTGAATAATAAATATTCCCAACTGCATATTTATCAAGTTATCAATTCTTTATATAATTTGAAACCTGATAATTATTAGATGTTTAAATAACGAGTTAAATGCAACCAACTATGAGATAAAACATGCTTTATTGAAGTTACGTACTATTACACACACACACACAAATACATACACACAGAGTCAGTAGGCATAATCAATATTGATAAAAAACTACATCAGCAGTGTCTGCGTAAAGAAAACTATATCGTTTCAAGATGAACTTCACGTATGCTAATCAACCAGATGAAGAGTCGAAGACGTTTTTAACTCCTGCAGAAAAAAATTGTCAGTATTTTCTTTAATATTCTTTCAATATTTTGAAAATGATGTGCATATATATACTATAATACACATAGCATATATATATATATATATATATATATATATATATATATATATATATATATATATATATATGTTTGATACTTATGCTGCTGTTGTTTCAAACTTTATTTCTGTATCAATTCAATGATCACACAGAGATTACGAGACACACAACACTCCGAGACTATTTAGTCTCGGAGCCTGACTTTAACATGCAAGCACACAGATTCAAACACATAATCGCAATCTGCACACACTCACAACTCATATCTTTATGTTTTTAACTTTTTCAGCAGCAACATAAGGTAAGTTAAATGGCTCTTGATACATAAATTGGTCAATAAACATCGTTGCTAATTAAGTTGCCAAGACCGAAGGCCATTTGACCTTCTTGCGCATTTTTACAGACAAAACTTAAGCTAAACACACATGGACAACACTAATACTGCACTTATTTTCTGTTTTGATCTTATTTTCCAGCAGTAGAAATGCAAGGATTAATGACAATTAATACTTGCATTTGAATCAACAAACCACATAGAAATCGATTAAAGTGTAGGCCGAAGGCCAATTGGGCTTCTTGGCCATCCATTCTCGACAAAAACAGGAACTAACATACACATATGTAATTCACGCATAACACAAAGACTTAAACATTCTGTCTTTTATCTAATTCAAGCAGCAAAATCAAATAAATAAAGGGCGATTTAGACGCACAAATGATCAACAAACACTCCAAGATAATTATGAATTCCAGATTGGCCACAAACAATGATGTAAAATTATTGAAAATACTTGAGAAAAACATTTAACAAAATAGCAAGGTCAACAACTTGGCAAACCATTAAAGAAAATTAAATTGAAACTAAGAACATGATATACGAGTAGTTGAGTAATACAAGTTACATAATTTTGTTTACGTAATAAGTGTCTTTCTTGTATTTGAATTGCATGTTTTTTTATGTTTTAAATTAGTTTGATGTATATTCTTAATTTTAAACATAGAAAGGAGATATCATAACAATATGTTGACTTTTACCGAACAAAATATAACAGTTTTAATAAAATATAATGTAAGGATTAAAATGATAAAAAAATAATATTAAGAGATCAAAATTATATAACATGAACATTTAATGATTTTTTACAATATTAACCCTAATATTTACGATAGATGAAACTAAGTTTAGATATAGCAAGTACAATATGAAATGTGTTTGATGTTGTATTAAAACTAATACTGCAATGTAAATAAAATAAACTGACATCCAATATATATGTGTGATTATAATGCATTTTTATTAGAATATATTAAAAATAAAACAATCTTAACAATATCTTTAGGTTTTCCAACATAAATTATTTAAAAAAAGGTTAAAAATAGAAACTTATAACCCCTTATACCAATAAAACTGACAATATTGGAGATTATAAAATTTTAAACAAACAAACCTCAAATGTAATTACTGTTAGTGGACCTTTAGGCATATGTATTTGTATTTTACCTAGTTTGACCCAATGGCCCACCTAAATGTTTATTTATTCTTGTGTTACTCAATGAAAGGGACAAGACAAATTATCCAAATAACATGGTATCAGAGAAATAACCCTAACCCTAATTCCTACCCTCTCCTTCTACATCTCCTAACCCTAACCCTAAAAACGGCCGCCGCCGCCCTGCGCCGCCTTCCGCCGCCGGCTACCACCTGTCGCCGCTGATTCTTCTCCCTTCCTCTCCTTTGCGGCCGCCAACTGCTCACCGCCGTTGTCTCTCTACCGAACCCCTCTCTGTCTTCCTCTCCCTTGCGGCCACCACCTGCCGCCTCCTGCTCACCCTCCTCTCCTACTGCCGCCGCACCCCGCTCCCCTGAAAACCCAGCTGCCGCCTGTGCAAACCCTAAAACCTAACCGTCTCCGGCCAAATCCAGCCACCTGCCGCCGCCACATACTGTGAAACCCTAACCCTAGCCGCCTCAAACCCTAGACGACTCAAACCCTAGCCGCCCCTAAACCTACGGCCGCCGCAAAACCCTAGCCCCCTCAAAACCATAGCCGCCGCCATCTACCTCCTTGGCTGGAAACCCTAGCCGCCGCCGCCTCCTGCTACCGTCTTGCACAGCAGCCGCCGCCTGCCTGCCTACCGGCGCCGTCTACGCCAACATCTCCTTCTGCGGCTGAAAACCCTAGCCGCCGCCTCTTCATTCTGCCTGCCTACCATCCTGCGGCCGCCTCCACCTAAACCCTAATCGGTTGCTACCGCCGCCTAAAAACCCTAATCGCCGCCTCTCTCTTGCGGCCGCCAACACTAATCCCCGCCTCTATATTGCTGCCGCCGCCGACCCTTTACATCTTTTTCTCCTACTCCTCTCAATGAGTAACACCAACCAACCTAACATCTCCCACAATCCCACCCCCTACCCCTCGGCCAACCCATATCCGAACAACCCTACATACCCTACACCATCACCCTACCCCACTGCCCTAATGCCTTACCCCAATACCACCACGCCACCCCACCCCACTCAACCCTCACATACTCCCAACAGTTTTCTAGGCTCACACCCTACAAACCAAACCAACACCATCCCACCACCACCTCAACAAGGCTTCTGGACATATGTTCCCCACCCATACACTCCTCAAATAACCACTCTTCCCCAAGCCTTTAGCACCATGTCTCTCCAACAACCAAATGCGGGCCTTGATGCTAGATGGTACATGGACACCGGGGCTACCTCACATCTCACTGTGGACACAGGTAACCTATCTACTATTTTTAATAATGCATTACATTCATCTATAATTGTTGGTGACGGAAATTCCATTCCCGTTACTAATTCTGGGCATAGCATATTTCCAACATCATCACGTCCACTCCACTTAAAAAACGTCCTTGTTGCTCCTAATATTATAAAAAATCTTGTGTCTGTTCGTAGTTTCACTCGCGATAATAATTGTACAGTTGAGTTTGACAAATCTGGATTTTCTGTGAAGGATCACCCGACCCGCGAGGTGCTCCTTCGCTGTGATAGCTCCGGAGACCTATATCCACTCAAAACCAACGCTCCGGTCGCCCTTCTCTCTTCTACCCAGTCCACGTGGCACCAACGCCTTGGCCACCCTGGCGATGACGTGTTTTGTTTTTTAGCTTCTCGTAATTTCATTAAATGTAATAACACAAAACCTTCGGGTCTGTGCCATGCTTGTCAACTTGGCAAACACACAAAACTTCCTTTTCATAGCTCTCGTACTTTAGTTTCTAGTTCTTTTGATATTATTCACTCTGATTTGTGGACCTCTCCGGTTGTAAGTGTTGGTGGTTTTAAATATTATGTCTTATTTCTTGATCACTATTCTCATTTTTTATGGGTTTATCCACTAAAACATAAATCCGATGCTTTTGCAAAATTTCTACAATTCCGCGCATATGTTAACACTCAATTCAACAAAGAAATAAAAGCATTCCAATGTGATCATGGGGGTGAATTTGACAACATCTCCCAACATACCCTCTTTAACAACACGGGTATTCAGTTTCGTTTTTCTTGCCCCCAAACATCTCAACAAAATGGAAAATCCGAGCGCATGATTCGCACTATAAATAATCATATTCGCACGCTCCTTTTTCAAGCTCATCTCCCCCCATCCTTTTGGACCGAAGCATTATTTATGGCGGTCCATCTTCTAAACATTCTTCCCTCCTCGGCCATCTCCAACCAAATTCCATACACAAAACTCTTCAATAAAATACCCACCTACTCTCATCTACGTGTCTTTGGTTGTCTTTGCTATCCGTACACCAATACCACTCACAAACTCCAACACCGATCCACTCCATGTGTCTTTCTCGGTTACCCTACTAACCATCGCGGTTTCCGGTGCCTTGATACAAAAACCCACAAAATAATAATTTCCCGACACGTCAATTTTGACGAATCCGCATTTCCCTACCAAACACCTCCTTCTTCCTCTTCAGACTATACATTTCTAGACGACTCCTCAAACTCTTCACCTATCGCCCGCTCTATTCTTACCTCCTCATCTAAAATCGTCACACCCTCACCCCCCCCCCCATCCATCGATGCACCAAACCACTCCACCATCCAACCTACCGACTCCCCAACTCCAACCGAGACCACACAACCCCCTACCGTTGTGGCCTCGCCATCCATTTCCACCACTAATAATATCGGTCCATCTACTTCTACCGCGGTCCAAAATCCCCAACCTCCATCTACATCGCAAATTCCATCCCACCCAATGGCCACCCGCTCCAGATCCGGTATAACCAAACCTATCACTCGTCTCAATCTTCATGTCTCCCATATATCTCCTCTTCCAACCTCTCATCTTAAAGCTCTTTGTGATGACAATTGGAAAAATGCTATGCAAGACGAATTTAATGCGTTAATTAAAAATGGTACATGGAAACTTGTCCCGCGCCCAAAAAATGTGAATGTTGTCCGGTCCATGTGGTTATTTCGCCACAAAATGAATTCTGATGGCTCTCTTAGTCGCTACAAGGCCAGGCTTGTTGCAAATGGCAAAAACCAATTACAGGGAGTAGACTGCCATGATACATTTAGCCCCGTTGTTAAACCAGCAACAATCCGCACTGTGCTTAGCCTCGCTTTATCTCGAGATTGGCCTATACACCAACTTGATGTTAAGAATGCATTTCTTAATGGCCTGTTGGCGGAGACGGTTTACATGCACCAGCCACCGGGGTTTCATGATCCGACCCACCCCGATTACGTCTGTCTTCTGCAAAAGTCCCTATATGGTCTTAAACAGGCACCTCGCGCCTGGTTCCAAAGGTTTACATCGTTCGGCACCAGGGTTGGTTTTACTCACAGCAAATCAGACGCATCTCTCTTTATCTTTCATCGGGGTTCGGATACAGCATACCTGCTTCTATATGTTGACGACATTATTCTCACAGCATCCTCGTCGACTCTTCTTCATCGCATTATGGGTCTCTTACATCGTGAGTTTGCTATGACTGATCTCGGATCCCTCAACTACTTCTTGGGCATTTCTGCAACTCGCAACAACTCTGGGCTCTTTCTCTCTCAGTCAACTTATGCTATGGCAATTTTAGAACGAGCACAAATGGTTAATTGCAACCCCAGTCGCACTCCAGTCGATCTTGATAAAAAACTTGGACCAGATGGTCCTCCCGTCTCCGACCCAGAACTATATCGGAGCCTGGCAGGTGCACTTCAGTATCTCACATTTACTCGACCAGATATTGCATACGCCGTTCAGCAACTATGCCTGTATATGCATGACCCTCGAGAGCCTCACCTTAATGCCATGAAGCGCGTTCTTCGATATATACGCGGTACCGCAGATTTGGGTCTTCAGTTATTCAGTTCCTCTTCATCTCAGCTCACTGCTTACACTGATGCCGATTGGGCTGGCTGCCCTGCAACTAGAAGATCGACATCCGGTTATTGTGTTTTTCTTGGAGACAACATAATCTCGTGGTCTTCCAAACGCCAACAGACCACCTCCCGCTCTAGTGCAGAAGCTGAATATCGCGGCGTCGCTAATGTAGTTGCTGAAACGGCATGGATCCGCAATCTCCTTTGCGAACTATGTCTTCCTCTTTCTTCTGCATCGCTAGTCTATTGTGATAACGTAAGCGCGGTGTATCTCTCAGCAAACCCGGTACACCACCAACGTACCAAGCATATCGAGATCGACATTCACTTTGTTCGAGATAAGGTTGCCAAAGGCGAAGTTCGTGTTCTACATGTCCCCTCCAAGTTTCAATATGCTGACATCTTCACCAAAGGATTGTCATTTCATCTCTTTGCAGATTTTCGCTCCAGTTTAAGTGTCCGTTCGCCTCCCCCTCAAACTGCGGGGGACTGTTAGTGGACCTTTAGGCATATGTATTTGTATTTTACCTAGTTTGGCCCAATGGCCCACCTAAATGTTTATTTATTCTTGTGTTACTCAATGAAAGGGACAAGACAAATTATCCAAATAACAATTACGTGTTGTAATTTTCATGATAAAGTTAATAATTTTTTTTTTCTTAACAAACAATGTATAAGAGTATATATGTATAGTCTTTCAAAATTAAATATTTTTTTGTGTAATTGTTTACTTAAAAAAGTATTAATTTTGAAATAAATCACCCGAGCAACGCACGGGTATTCAACTAGGTATTGTTATTGCACAAATTAGATAATTAATACATATGTTTACCTTTTTATTTAATAAAATGGAATCATTTATAATTATTAAAAGTTTTAATTTACATAAATATAGGAACGGATCAGATTGAAACCTTAAGATCCTACGATAAATATTTAAGATTCTGACTAAGATCTTACCCACAAGAAATCGTACTAAGGATCAACTCGTTTTTGCTAGCCATCTCAATATTAAGATCAGGATCTTAGTAACCATGATATCTACTATATGTAATTAATTTGTTTAACTGTATTGTAATAATATTAGATTTTTTTTTTGATTTTTTTATTTATATAAAGTTTTTGATGGTATAAGGTGTTATGTGTGGTAAATTTTATTTCGTGGAATGGAAGCTTAAAACCACTATAAACTATTGTTGGATCCATCTAACGATCATTAAACATTAAATAAACATACATTGTTGTAATTAGATCAATAATGCTAAAAACGGATGCTTTTAAATCTACCCGTGATGTCGTCGGTGAACTTGACGCTAGATATCAATTCGTGAGGATCCTACTTAACCGGATGACAAAAAAAAAAAGAGCACCCTAATGATGTGAGGATGTTATGGCCGATTTTTTACAGCCATGGATGCTCCATGGCCGACCATAAATACAAGGAGGGGATGAGAGTTGGAATTCTATCTTTTAATCCCTTTAATTATCACCGTTGGACAATTTAACCCCTTGCAAAACTGAAACTTCGAGAAACCGCGCCGAACTGCTTAATCCAAAACCGAAAAACTTAAACCGACATATGACGGAGCTGTTTAGGTTTTATTTTGAGAAAACCATTGGTAACCGAATCGAATTGATTATATAAGTTAATAAGTTCTATTTATAATTTTATTTAGTCGTTCGTTAAATACTTGGATTTTTATAATGAATTTTTTATTTTAATTGTTTTGTTAAATTTGTTTAGTATAACTTTTGAGATTTATAATCAAGTAATTTGCTATTACTTTGTACTTAAAAAGAATTTACATTTAAAAAAGTACTATTCTTAAAATGTTCATTATTTTAAAGTATATAGCAGGTAGCCATTTTTAATAAACGAACCGACCTGTGCACCACCCGCCCTAACAATAACTAGTTGAATACCCGTGCGTTGCTCGGATGATTTATTTCAAAATTAATACTTTTTTAATTAAACAATTACACAAAAAAAATATTTAATTTTGAAAGACTATACATATATACTCTTATACATTGTTTGTTAAGAAAAAAAAATTCTTAAGTTTATCATGAAAATTATAATACGTAATTACATTTGAGGTTTGTTTGGTTAAAATTTTATAATCTCCAATATTGTCAGTTTTATTGGTATAAGGGGTTATAAGTTTCTATTTTTAACCTTTTTTTAAATAATTTATGTTGGAAAACCTAAATATATTGTTAAGATTGTTTTATTGTTTATGTATTCTAATAAAAATGCATTATAATCACACATATATATTGGATGTCAGTTTATTTTATTTACATTGCAATGTTAAATTTAATACAACATCAAACACATTTCATATTGTACTTGCTATATCTAAACTTAGTTTCATCTATCGTAAATATTAGGGTTAATATTGTAAAAAATCATTAAATTTTCATGTTATATAATTTTGGTCTCTTAATATTATTTTTTTTATCATTTTAATCCTTACATTGTATTTATTAAAACTGTTATATTTTGTTCGGTAAAAGTCAACATATTGTTATGATATCTCCTTTCTATGTTTAAAATTAAGAATATACATCAAACTAATTTAAAACATAAAAAAACATGCAATTCAAATACAAGAAAGACACTTATTACGTAAACAAAATTATGTAACTTGTATTACTCAACTACTCGTATATCATGTTCTTAGTTTCAATTTAATTTTCTTTAATGGTTTGCCAAGTTGTTGACCTTGCTATTTTGTTAAATGTTTTTCTCAAGTATTTTCAATCATTTTACATCATTGTTTGTGGCCAATCTGGAATTCATAATTATCTTGGAGTGTTTGTTGATCATTTGTGCGTCTAAATCGCCCTTTATTTATTTGATTTTGCTGCTTGAATTAGATAAAAGACAGAATGTTTAAGTCTTTGTGTTGTGCGTGAATTACATATGTGTATGTTAGTTCCTGTTTTTGTCGAGAATGGATGGCCAAGAAGCCCAATTGGCCTTCGGCCTACACTTTAATCGATTTCTATGTGGTTTGTTGATTCAAATGCAAGTATTAATTGTCATTAATCCTTGCATTTCTACTGCTGGAAAATAAGATCAAAACAGAAAATAAGTACAGTATTAGTGTTGTCCAGGTGTGTTTAGCTTAAGTTTTGTCTGTAAAAATGCGCAAGAAGGTCAAATGGCCTTCGGCCTTGGCAACTTAATTAGCAACGATGTTTATTGACCAATTTATGTATCAAGCTTATCTTACCTTATGTTGCTGCTGAAAAAGTTAAAAACATAAAGATATGAGTTGTGAGTGTGTGCAGAGTACGATTATGTGTTTGAATCTGTGTGCTTGCATGTTAAAGTCAGGCTCCAAGACTAAATAGTCTCGGAGTGTTGTGTGTGTCTCGTAACCTCTGTGTGTGATCATTGAATTGATACAGAAATAAAGTTTGAAACAACAGCAGCATAAGTATCAAACATATATATATATATATATATATATATATATATATATATATATATATATATATATATATATATATGCTATGTGTATTATAGTATATATATGCACATCATTTTCAAAATATTGAAAGAATATTAAAGAAAATACTAACAATTTTTTTCTGCAGGAATTAAAAACGTCTTCGACTCTTGATTAGCATACGTGAAGTTCATCTTGAAACGATATAGTTTTCTTTACGCAGACACTGCTGATGCAGTTTTTTATCAATATTGATTATGCCTACTGACTCTGTGTGTATGTATTTGTGTGTGTGTGTGTATTAGTACGTAACTTCAATAAAGCATTTTTATCTCATAGTTGGTTGCATTTAACTCGTTATTTAAACATCTAGTAATTATCAGGTTTCAAATTATATAAAGAATTGATAACTTGATAAATATGCAGTTGGAAATATATTATTATTCAGGTTTGAAATTTTTTTCCTACATATTCAGTTATGATATTATCCAGTGTTATTCTGCATAATATTTCAGTTATACTATAGCCGACAAAATTTGATTTCTTATTTTTATTTAACTTGATAAATCAGATTGCATCTATTTCCAGCAGTGCAAATTTAGAATTTTCTAGCGGATTAAATGTGATTTGTTATTTTTATTTAACTTGATAAATAAGATTGCAACTATTTTCAATAGTGAAAATTTGAAATTTTGTTGTCAATTTTAATTTTTTTTTGGAAAATCTACATATTTGAATTGCAGAAGCATTAAAATACGTAGAAAAATCTGGATAACTATGTGTAATCTCATCAAGCTAAAATTGTGGGGGGGAATCCCATTATTTTCTGAATTTTAACCAATTATAATGCATCGAATCAGTAGCCTTAATTTTTTGAATTTTAACCAATTATATTGCGCAAAATAAGCCTTAATTTTCTCAATTTTTACCACTAATATTGCGCCACGTGAGCATTTTTTCTCTCTTTTCCGTCGGCAATATATATATATATATATATATATATATATATATATATATATATATATATATATATATATATATATATATATATATATATATATATATATATATAATATGGCCAAAGTACAAACTTTTGATAAAATGTAAATTATCTTTTTTCGAAAACATGTAATTCAATGAAATTTTATGAAAGCATATTTTATAAATTAAAAATAAAAATAAAATATTTGATTTTTTGAACATTAACAACCAGCAACAAAAAAACATAGAGCATGTTATCATTGAATGTGGTTGCATAAGCACAATATTGGTCATAAGATATAATACCAAAATAATTATTTATATTTAAACCATAATATATAAGTTAATTCCATAGATGGTTTTTTAACTAACTCCAAATTGTAAGTTTGGTCATAAAATATAATAACGATAATTATTCATCCACAACACCACCTACTGCCATCACCAGATTTCGCTCCACCCCCTGAACACGCAGCACCACCCACAACCCCTGTCGCCATCTCTGCTATAGAAGCGATAGCCACAGTCACCTGACCACCGCTGTCGCCAGTCACAATCGCCGCCACCGCCGCCCAAAACCCTAGCGACCAGAAACCTCCTTTTTCAAACCCTAATCACCAGTGATCTCCTGCAATCAATCCCCGCCCCTTTTGCCACCGCTCACCAACACCTCACCCCTCTAAAAGAAAAACCTTACTGTTGTTGCCACCCTACTAGCTGCCTTCCCCGCCCCTTCCGCCACCGCTCACCAACACCAACACCAACATCTGTAGGGTTTTGGTTCTAGAATTTGTTATAATAATAATAATAATAATAATAATAATAATAATAATAATAATAAAATTACTCCATTGATCCTTTAAGTTGATCAATTATGACTGGTTCAATCCTTCAACTTTTGAAATCACTCTGACAATCCTTTAAATAAAAATTTTGAACACTAATGGTCCTTTATTCAAATGGATGTTTAGAAAAATGCAAGATCATTTAACATTTTTTGTATGAATAAAGGACCATTGGTGTTCAGAATTCATATTTAAAGGATTAGCAGAGTAATTTCAAAAATTAAAGGACCGAACAAATCATAATAGATAAACTTAAAGGATCAACAAAGTAGTTTACTCTAATAATAATAATAATAATAATAATAATAATAATAATAATAATAATAATAATAATAATAATAGTCATAATCATAATCATAATAATAATCTTAATGCAAATAATAAGAAAAAAAATTACAAAAATGGTCATTTGTCATAAAAAAGACTAAATTGCCCACGACTTAACCCCATTTTAATGGATTTCTTAAGAAATGACCATCCTTGCAATTTTTTGGTAGTTAAAACACAGTCATTGCAACTTTATAAAAAAAAAAAGACTAAACTTGCAATTTGGGGTTAGTTAAAGGATTATCTATGCAATTAACTCTAATATATATCTAAAATAAATAAATTGAACCAAGATATACAACTTATTACTGGTTGTTTCTTGTTTCGTCTTCTTCGGTGACATTTTAATTTCATTATTATTAATAAATTTGTTAAATTTGGTTTTCTTACACTATAGAGGTTGTTTGTTTACTTTTTAATGAAATCATTAAGAAGTCATTGAAATGTAAAATGACCTCTTAATGATTCCATTAAAAGGTAAACAAACAATATTGTCAGAATTTCAAATTAGGTGTTGAAAACCAAAAACCAATTTTTTGAACACTCATAAGGAGGTTAATTTAATATTGGGATCATTATTAATTTTGAAAAAAATATAAAATACTGATTACTGCCATATTTTTCTGAATTTGGATAACATATAAATGACACGTCGAAAATATAACATATTGATTACCGTCATATTGTTATGATTAAGTAAACGGTAATCTTTAGAAACGTCACGTCAGGTTGCTTGGTCACATGACACGTCGAAAAGTTTTGCTGACCAGACAAAATAACTATTATTTTAACACAATTTACTTTCTATTCTAGTAATATAACCTACATTGATGTGTTCTCATTAATATAATTCTCTATTAAAAAAAATTAATATGTTATCCAAAATAAAAAAAAGTTGACAATACTTTACATTATACTGTAATTAACCCTTACTTTTTATTGGGCGAAAATAAAAATAATTTTATATAAATCTATTTTTGACAAAATATATCCTAACTTTATACTTAAAACAATAAGCAAAAACGTCAAGACAAACTAAGATACATATAAATGAATATTAAATAAAATTAAACTCAATAAACAAATAATCTTATTTTTATTTTAAATTTTTTTGATAACAAATAATCCATAAAACTGAAAGAGCCCTTAGTTCTGAATCTAAAAGATTTAAATTATCCGAATTTTAGATATCAGATAATCTAAATATTTTAAAGATTGAATGAGTTAGTGAACCAATAAACTAATAAAGTTAGTACACTTTGAAAATGTGAAAAATCAATGGAAAACACATGTGGTTTTAAACTACCAATGAAAATTACATGTTTATTGCTCCTCTCTTGTTTGGCAAGCACATGATACTGTGGTACATAAACAAAAAGTCAAAAACCAATAAAAATGACTTAAAAAAAATAAATAAAAAAAATCATGTCAATTGATGAAATAAATTTATGATTAAAAAGTAGGGTTAGAGTAAAGAAAAATCAATTAAATTGTGATATAAAATATTAAAAATTTTGAATTATTGACTCAAACATGTTTTAAATATATTGAATCATTGTTACTGTTGTTTTAAATTTTTTTAATGGTTCTTAAATATGAAATTTATAATATTTGAACCATTGGTTCAAATTAATTATCATAAAAATATTTTATTTTTATTTTTCTAAAAGTTTTAAATTGATAATTCTAAAAAAAAACAATATTCCTAAAAATTACAGGGAAAAAAACATTTTTTTCTTTAGCATACCTAGATTTAATTTATTATATTTGGAAAAAAAAATATACATTAAAAAAATTTAACTAATCCAGCTAATTTAACCTTTATATTTAGGGTTAAATATATACAAATGCAACATACTTTTTTCAATTTACCTAAATGACTAATTAACCTTTTTATTTGACCAGATGGTACTTGTACTCCAAATAACTTATCGATATGATATGTGTAACAAGTAACCATGCTGATATGACAGTTTTTGCTGATTCAAATGACGTGTCACATTTTTAATAACATGATGCTTACGTGGATTTACGTGGATTTTGATTTATATAAATAATTTAGAAAATCCACATAAACACATGAATCCTTTTTAATACTTCTAAAAACACAAATATAAGATCTTTACCAATAGATATGGTAATCGGTAATCAAAAGTATCATCTCAACAATAAATTTTAAGTACAAGTACCAATGGGATAAAAAATAACTAGATTAGTCATTTGAGTAATTTCAGTAAAGTAACATACATTTGTACAATGGTAACCCTTATATTTATAGATGGTTATTATCTGATCCCAACTATATATGTGTTTGTCGGTCAACCCTAAAATTCTTTTACATACTATGTGATTTTGTATGTATGCTTTGAAAGATAAATAATCATGAGAATTGTAAAATAGAAATTGTGATATTTATAATTTTTATAAAATTAATTAAATTTTAAAAGTAAGTTAATTAGTGTGCAAATTTTGTGAATCAATATGTTTTCTCATAGTTATTTATCTTCTCATTTGACCATCTATGTGTGTATATATCCAGTTGGCAGTTTCGACCGAGCTAAAACATTTTAGTCCATTTTGAATATGGTAAATTTTGATTGCTGATTTTCAGATATTCCATTTTTATATTTTATCATTTTCAAAATATATACACATTTACATAATTGAAGTTTTTGTTTCTTACATTGGTATTTCATATTTGAAGTTAATAAAAATTAAAAGAAACATTTTTTGCAAACACGTGTTATCTGTTTTTAATAATACAATATAATAATATTTTTTTATTTAATATCAAACAACTAAATATTTTTTATCTTTAATTTAACTAGCTTTCAGTTTTTTTAATTTTAATTATATAAATTTTATAATAATCTATTAAAATATAAAAACATATGTATTTTCTAAATCAACCCATGTAATACATGGGTTGATTAACCTATATATTATAATAAAACAAAAGAATTCATGTCATATGTCACTTCTACAATACAAGAAAATTTTATTTTTCCACCTCTTTTTCCAAATTTAACACCTTAACTTAATTGTATTAAATTTTGACTTTAATTTTTTTTCATTAATTAATTAGTAATAAATTAGATTTTGTAACATTTAAAATTAATGTTTACCTAAAATAAATATCCATCATTTTTATCCATAATAATCATAATTGGATCCAAATGTAAAATTTTAATTAGTTGTTGAAATTATTTGTAACACCCTCGAACTAATCCACAATGCCACGTAAATAACACATCATCCGTGACATAATATAATAATCCCTACACTATTCCCAAGATACATATATGAAAACCCGATAATTTTAAAACATTAATTACACAATAACAGTTACGGAAATCCCTGAATATAATACAACCTATCCGAAGTATATATAAACAGTCCACAAAATATAACTACCTCTACAATAGGTAGCTAACTCCCCGATCACAACAGAATGTAAACCTACTTCGGTCCAACAGGCCTACTAGCAGTCCGGTCACCTGAGATACACACAACAACACACACAGGTCAGCTAAAGCTAGTGAGAATGCACGGGTTAGTGTACGATTATAAACTCAATAAATAAACAACTTGATAATAAAACGTTTAGCATTATCTACTGAACAAATATATGAGATCCCACAAAGTAGCTCGATAGGTACTCAACTCGTGTGGATGAATCCACGTACCCAAATCCCTAGACCACACAAAGCAGTCGTCAGGACTCAAAAGGGAATCGGGAGCGACCCAACCCCTGCCCAGCCGTACGGTTTAGTATCACAACAGCTCAAGTGTCCCAAATCTCATATTTAAAATAAAGTTCACAATAGCTCAGTAATACATGCATGATAGTATCTCAATAAAAACTCGTAAGAAAACTCATGATATCTCATAAAAAGCTCAGTAAAATATCATACAAGTATTAATAAATAATCGTACAAGTATCTCAACAAAAACATGCAAACTCACCTGCCCAGCTAGCTATACTAAGTCTCGGTTCCCTGCCCTTTCCCTACCCTGTCAACGCGAGACCCTGAAAACACAATATCATAACTCAATATCACAATCTCAACCCAACAACTCTATACACAATTCTCAACAACTCACGAGACCCCAAGGATCCAAACACAAGATTCACGGAACCCGAAAACCCGACCCGAAACCCTAGCCGCAGCGCGGTCGCGGTGACCATCTCGGTCGCGGCCGCACTCAAAATAGACCGCCTGCGATCACTCAAGAACATCGCGGCCCGCGATCAGGGGATCGCGGCCGCGCTCACGGACGAACCGCAGCAGGCATGCTCTGTTTCTTAACAGCCAGGGGATTTACCCCAAATCATCACTTCAACTCGATTTCAACCATAAATATATACTCGAATTCACTTATAAACATAATTAAACTCAATTGAACTCCTTTTATTACAACTAACATCATCAATCCAAGAATTGAAGCTCAAACTTACCTCAACAATCAAGAAGGAAGATGATGACTAAATTTGGAGCTTTAATCCTCAACTCAAATCCTCAAATTCTTCTATCTTCTGTTGGAATTCGATTTCACACACACAACACACTTAGAATCTGATTTTTTTTTAGATGAAGAATGAAAGCAAGCATCCAAGAAGGACACACATATATACGTTTTGGACTAAACCTGGTCCGGTACCCAAAATCCGATCCCGATACCCCAAAATACAAATTTATATCCCCGGGTCCCAAATTAAATAATTAATCCAATGAAATAATTCCACGTACCTATCTCAAAATCGGGATGTTACATTATTATTATTATGTATAATAAAGGAAAACATCAAATGTCACGTGTCACCTCTACGTTCACCAAAAAGATAATTACAATTTATAAAAAATAAAATATAAATACAATTCAATATATTAAAAAAAGATAAAATTCAATATTTTAAAAAAAGATAAATATACTCTATTTTTTAATCTGTAAATAATTAAAAAAAACATAATTAATTATTTTTGTATGTTTTTATTTTTACTCATATACATTTTATATAAATAAATTTAATTAAAAGAATCCACGTAATACGTGGGTTATAAACTAGTTAAATTTTAAAAGTAAGTTAATTAGTGTACAAAATTTGTGAATCAATATGTTTTCTCATAGTTATTTATCTTCTCATTTGACCATCTATACATACGTATGTGTGTATATATCCAGTTGGCAGTTTCGACCGAGCTAAAACATTTTAGTCCATTATATATTTAACCCAGGATTTCATTTTATGATTTTATCATTACTACATTTAAATGAAACATACCTTTCTCATTTCTACCTTTACCTTTTTATATTATCATTCATGTTAATATAATTTTTTTTTTCTTTGAAAGTGTCAAGCTTAATTCATTTGTAGATTGAATGTAGAGTCTACTTAATAACTAGGGGTGTGCATGAGGAAGTTCGGTTCGCTTTCTGTCTCAAATCAAAAATTTTGATTTTTGGGTTTTTCGGGTTCGGTTTTCCAGTTTGGATCATTGGGTTTTCGATTTCAACCCATGGGGGTTTTTGGTTTCGGTTTTAAAATTTTGGTTCAATTTTTTTAGATTAAATCCAAAAAAAATTGGGACTTTTTTTTTTGTTAAAACTGAGTTATTTTTGTTAATTACTAGTTAATTATGTACTCATTTAGACTATATAATAATTAGTTAATTATCGTTAGTAACATAACAAATCCAATGATCCATATCAAATATCAGGTAGTAATATAATATAAGTAGTCTAATAATCATGTATATATCAGTTAATTAGCAATTTAGCATCAACCAATCAAACATGATCGAAGTCATATACTCATGTGTACATAATATTATAAATTTATAATAACTAAAAGAAAGTATTCATCTCAAAGCAAACAGTTCAGTTTAGACACAATATGAACCCAAATCGTCTGAAATGGTTTTTTCAATTTGGGGTTTTTTTGCTTTTTTTTTTTGGTTTGGTTTTGCTAATTTTTTTTTTCTTGTTTTTGGGTTTTTGGTTTATTTTCTGTTCACCCCTAATAATAATGCTTATTTGTTAATATATTTGTTTAAACGATTTTATAAATTTAAGAGAGAGAATGCAACTAAAGTTTTCTAAATAAAAAGAATGTAGTAGTGTTTTCGATACCATTTAATTCTACTAACTAATTTGATTCATTCGAGAACAAAACGAACAAAACTCAGGCCATGCCATTGACTACATTAAAAATACCTTTGTTTAGAGATTACACATACCTTCTAAAATCCTACTCTTAAATTTATACCTTATATTCATTTAAGACTCAAACTCTTGAACTGAAGTCCAGATTTATGCATTAGTACCGTTTACATGCTCTTAATTGGTATATAGATAGTGTACTTTGCTAGTACACACCAAGTGGAACCTTGGCTAGTAAAATGTCATAAGGAGCTTCAAGCAAAAATTAGTTGAACAAAATGTCACTTGTCTAATAATATCAGAAGAGGTAATAGACTTAGGAAACGTTTGGTTCGCGGATTTCCTGGGATTCACTGGGATTTGCATTTAAAATTTTGTGTTTGGTTTACAGATTTCAGTAAGAATTTCAAATATCATTTTTTCGTAAATCCCACCATTTTTTGTTATTTAAAAACTCAGATTCCCCCTAGAATTTTAAATCCCAGTTGCATTGCATTATTCAGATTAGTATATTTTCCTTAAAAGATAACGTGAATTCTTCGACAAAATCCTAATAAAAGAAAATGTTGCACAATGTAAATCCTTTAACAGAATGCAAATCTCAGAGAATAAAAATCTGCGGACCAAACGCCACTCTAGCTAGACCAAGTTTGACTTTATATGCAAGTTGCCTTGTAGAGATGTAATTAGGTTACTATGACAACAATAATGGAGTTTGGGATCTAGATTTTGGTAGCCAGTTACATCAATGGATGGTTCTACATGGCATATGCATGGTCATTAACATATGTGAGCATAATAATAATAATAATAATAATAATAATAATAATAATAATAATAATAATCAAGAAACCGAATTGAAATCGAAGCAAGTAATTCTGATCCATAATAACCAAACTGTTGTTAAAACATATGGTAAAGTTTTTAAATTTTGATTAACCGATTATATTGGTCCATTTTTTATTTTTATAAATACCAGTCAAATTTTAGTTGAATTATACTTTTTATTATTTTTATATTATAGTTTAATTATTGAGTCTTTTTTTTAAATATATTTTAAACATTAGAAGTTGAATATTGTCGTTTATTCACTTATTTTTCTATTTTTTCAAAAGTATGATCGTAAGACCTTAATGATATATTTAAATTGATTCGTAGGCCTAAATATCGCGACTAAAAAACACTATTTGTTATAACATATTAATTTTTTGTATTGGAATTTGATCATTTTTACGATTTTTTTTCTTTTTTGGAGCATTTAAATATTGTTTATTAGTTATTACTCGTTCATAGATTATGTATAAGGGTTTAAAAAAAAAAAAAAAAACCAGCAACAATCTTACTTTTTTAACAATAATAGCTTCTCAGATTTTTTATTTCTTTTAATGATCAACTTCCAAAAAGTATTCATCTTCTTACAACCTTTTCATATCTTCATGATGACTTTAAATAAGCAATTCTATTTTTTCAAGCTCGAAGGTGACCATAATGTGAAGATCAATTAATGCTCATGACTACATTTGACTAAAAATTTCTTGGCCCTCGTTATGTTCCGTGATCAATTAATTTTTTCTTGAACGGCAAACTATCCTACTCTTATGTCTAAACTAGGCCTTAAACACCAGACTCACTTACTCCACCTAAATATCAAATTGCCTCCGACGGGGATCGAATCTGTGACCTCTCGCTTACAACTCCTCACTCTTACCGCCAGGCCAAAGGCCTTTTGGTCCGTGATCAATTAATGCTCATGATTAGTAAACTTAATATTCCCCGATGAGAAACCTATAACTTGACTGCGGTTTTGACGGGGGAATCTTCGAATTAAAATAAATGATTTACATTTGGGGTTTTCTTTAGGTGGTATTTGTTTTTTAAGAGGTTAAACGTCTGAAGTCTGAAAACCATGTCTGAAATTAAGAGGAGGCCTTCAAATCTGAAATTAAGAGACTCTGAATTTTAATTCAGACTAGTCTCTTTCTCTTAAAATTCAGAGAGGAATTCAGAGGTTGTAACCTCTTAAGTCTGAATTTAAACAAACAATACAAATTAGGTTAAGATCTGAAATTCAGACTTCAGACCAAATTCAAACCCTCTTAATTGAAAACAAACACACCCTTAATTGGACTTTGATTTATTAAGCTAATTTACAACTGTGGTTAATAAAAATTAATGAATTAATTATTGTTGTTAATACGTAAATGTGCTTAGTTGGTTGCTATAAAAATAAATATATCAGTTTGATGTTATGAACACTAATTAAGACATATTCATAATTTAGAATGATAAAAAAAGAAAGTTATTTTTTTTAAACGGCGAACTATCATGCTCCTACTCCTTAACCTCAAGACTTGCTTTCTCTACATAAATTTCAACTTGCCTCCGATGGAAGTTGAACCCGTGACCTCTCACTTACATAACCACATTGGTACCGCTAGGCCAAAGACCCTTTGGTAAAAGAAAAGTTAGTTTGTTGATGCTAATCTATCTATCTATCTATATATATTAATAAAACAAAATGTTTTTCGCCACATGACATCCTCTCATTAAAACAAAATCTCATTTTCCCGCCTAATTTGCCTAATTTAGTTTTCCATTTATACAAGTTATTTAATTGAAAGAAAAATACAATTATGACTTTTTTTTTTCTATTTTATTCCTTGTAACCATAATTATGGTAATTCATAATTTGTTTTAAAGTATCGTAAACTTAAATAACAAAAATTATGTTAAATTGTTAACACTGTATATAATTCATATCATTATATATTAATATTTTATTTTTAATGTATACTTAATTAAATATTTAAATATATCATTCAGAAATCTGTTTCCTTTCAAATTTTCTAATAAACTCTTATTTTTAATATACTATTAGTTTATTTCTTTTTATAATTAATATATTTTTCATGTAAAATATCTATGTAATACTTGGGTTTACAAACATAGTATCAATCAATGAGTAAATAATATGTCACGTGCCATGCTTTCAATTGATTCGTCATGTGTCGCACTCTCCTTTGTCATTTCATTTACTAAATTTAATTTATATTTTAAAGCAAATCAATTATATTCAAAACTGATCTTAATAATTAATAATTAAAATTAAATAATTTCTGTTATTCTTAAAATAATAAAATTATTATATTATACATAGTTATAAATATTTGGTGTTTAAATTAACTCATGTAATACATGGGTAATAATCTAGTTGATATATAGTATAATATAATAACTTAGAAAGTAATTAAAATATCTAAAAATTAATTTATTTTAAAAATCGGTTCGGTTTGGTTTTTTTGGTTCGTTTTCAAAGTACAATTCTAAACCTCTTATTGCAGTTTTTGGTTTTTCGATTTTTCAGATTTTTGGTTTCAGGTTTCCATGTTTTAGTTTTTGCTCACCTCTAACAAATGACTTAATAAGGAATTACAAGTCATTAAACTTATAGTTTTATGATATTCTCTAGTTGTAATTATGTATAATGACTTTCTGATGATAAAAATTTTCACCTTATTCCACATTAAATTTGACAATAAGTCGTTAGCAAAGAAGTTAAATAGTAAAACCAGGGATGTAAATGGTTCTAGTACCGGATCGAATCGACTCGGAACCGATTTAACCGAAATAACATATTGAAGATTGCAAGAACCAATAATCGTAGGTTCCGGTTTAGTTATGATACGGGTATTTCGGGTACGGAACCAATTATAACCGAAAATTGTAAAAAAAATATATACATCTATCTATTAAACAAGATATAAACAAAAAAAACATAAAAAATGAAATAAGAGAAATTTGATCATCATGTTTTCATATACGCTATATAGTTTCACCATCTCAAAATAGTTTTAACAAACGATCTTCACGGTTTTCACATTGTTGGTTTTTAAATCATTTTCTTGATTTACATGCTATGAACTTTTCAAATTCTCGGTTCCATGCCCGATAAAACCGACGCCCACAATATCATCATTAACCGAATAACCGATAACCAAAAAATTAAAGATTATAAGAATTGACAACAAAGCCGAATACTATAAATCGGTTTCGGTTTCGGTTCGGTTCGGTTTCAGTGAACTACTACATCAATTGATTATTGCCTAAATATAGTCTTTTAGAAAAGGTCATATGAATCAATTCGAATTTAAGGCTAAGACTTGTCTACGAAATTTAATATTTTGAAAATATTAAAATAACGCGCGCGCGCACACACACATATATAGAGGTGGGTTCAATGGAAACCTATATGCATCAGAAAACCCGGGAACCACTTTATAGCCATTGGATCAGGTGATGCATCACGCAAAAAGTCGATGCATCACGCGGGAATCGATATGCAATTGTGATGGTGCGTGGAGGTTTTCCAAGATTTTCCGATGCATGTTGGTTTTTCATTGAACCCCTATATATATATATATATATATATATATATATATATATATATATATATATATATATATATATATATATATATATATATATATATATATATAGGGTCGAGATCAATGGGGTACCATGTTAGACTGGGGAACCGGAGTCCACCCATGTTTGGTTATAAGTAAAAAGGGTAATATAGTCAATTAGGTTTATCTCAATTAATAGTGACAACTAATGAATTAATTAATTCCTTAATTATAAGGATTTACTTCCATAACAATATCTTTAATAAATTTCAAAATGTGTTTTAGTGAACATGTTCAATCGGATTCGGCAATGGATTTTAGTGAACATGTTCTGGATTCGACAATGGGTTTTAGTGAACATGTTCAATTGGATTCGACAATGGGTTTTAATGAACATGTTCAACCGGAGGTGTCAAATAAAGATATTTATTATTTTCATCAAAATAATATTGACGGTATTGAACATGTGCAATCGTGGTTTATTGTGTTTTTAGTCTTTCTAATCGTTTTGGTGATAAACTAATATTGACGGTATTGAACATGTTCAGTCGTGGTTTATGGTGTGTTTTCATTGCACATGTTCAGTATGGGTGTAATGAATGATATTAACTGAAAAAGAGATTTTCATGGGATACACAGAATCTTCGATTCTAATTTAAATATTTTCAATACCATTTTTACCCCCAACATAAATTAATGTGGGAAATAATTTTAAACAAAATTTATATTATATTTAAGGATTTTAATGACAAATGATTGGCTATAAATGGTTCCCCGGTACCCCAGTCTAAGATGGTACCCCATTGATCTTGAATCTATATATATATATATATATATATATATATATATATATATATATATATATATGAGCCTAAAAGGTTAGTGTTACGTCACGTGTCTAAAATGTAGACTTTAGTTAATTAGTTGGTATGAAAACTTACATTTTTTAGTTTTTTAATTTCAGATAAGACCTATGTAAAACATTTTTTATTATTAATATAATGGTCAAAGGCTTAATGGTTTGGTCAAACCAGATGATTAGGCTGCAATTTTGTTCATACTTAGCCACTTGCCCAACGCCCATGGTCAAATTCTTCCAAGTAAAAAACACGATTTCACAAAGAAAAGGAAGTTTATAAGACAAAAATTAATATTACTTAATTTAACAGCGTTTCTCATTTGGTGGATGTGTGGGGTTTCGTCATCACCCTCAAAGTGTCTAATAAAAATGTGCTAACCACTAAGGGGGTGTTTGATATTAACTTATTGGGCTTAATAAAAAATTCTCAGTCAGCCAAGTAAAACTAAGTTCAGTTTGATAACCACTTATTCCAATCCACCAAAAATTCGGTCAGAGATATCAATAAGCAGCTTGGATCTTGTGTTTCCAATTCAGCCATTATATATTTCCAAAACTACCCTCACCTTTTCACTCCACAAGCGGTTGCATCCCCAATATGATTTGCTTTTACATTTTGAGTGTTGATTATTGCTTCTAGATTTTGTGTTCATATTTTTTTTTGTCTATTCGGTCAGCACATTAATTCATATTTTTTTGATGATGTACGTATTTTGGATTTTTTTTAAGGGTTAATTGCGTTAAAAGGTAACATATGTTTAATCCAGATGAGCTAATTAATAAAAATAGTAACAACTTTATGTTTTTTAGCATTTATAACAACATTATTTATTTTTTTATCATTAATAACATCAATTTTTATATTTTCCATCATTTATAGCAAAAGTTGAAAAAGTTGTTGAATCGTTGGATTTTTGTGTATAATCAATTTATATATGCTTTTAAATTGTTGAGAGTTATACATTGATGTATATTATTAAATTATTAATTTTTATTAATTTAAAATCTTCATTCAGACCCTAATTTTGATTGAAAAAACAAACAGATTTTTAATTCAGACAGAAGGTTAAAATTGTCATTTTATTTCATTCAGACTGTTTAGTCAATGAAAAATCAAACAATAATTATCTATTCAGTTATTTCTCTAATCAGCATTACTTAATCCAAACAGCTCACTAAATCTAGACAGCTCTTAATGGAAGATACAATCAAACAGCCCCTAAGTCACTAACTTAAAAAAAAAAAATTTAACTAGGTATACATGTTCTCGCATTATGAGATAAATACGTGAATTATCTAAATCTGAATTAAAATAATTAAGAAATAAGAACTGAACCCCACACATCCACCAAAGGAGAAACGCTGTTAAATTAAGTAATATTAATTTTTTTCTTATAAACTTCCTTTTCTTTGTGAAATCGTGTTTTTTACTTGGAAGAATTTGACCATGGGCGTTGGGCAAGTAGTAAAAAATATATTGGACCATATTTTGAATCATAAAAATTATAATTCATTTGTTTTGAAAAATAAATGTTAGTAGACCAAATTAAAAAAAATTGTAAAATTAATTTTTAATGTTTAAAGTGTTTACATAAAACAACATAACAGAAAATAATTGTTCGCCTAAAAATTAAACTCAATAGGTCACCCTTAACCCAATAACTCTTGTTGAATGATGTTTTGATTTGTACAACCGCAAAAGAAATACATTATAAGATATGAATCTAATTGTATTCGGTCTTTTAAGATGAAAAAAATACATAAAACAATTATAAAAGGTAACTTTTTAACTTATTTTTAAAAAATTAATTTTGCATTCATATTTTTTTTTAGTTTATTTGATATTTTAATATTATTTATGCTATTTTAATTAAATATATCAATTTGTTGATCCACCTGACAAATCAGATTAATTGAACTCTTGAACTTGGAACATGACAACAAGTTATGCAATGGACGACCTCAGAACCTGGCTCTGCCGCTGTTTATAAAGTTCAACTATTTAATTATTTCTTTCATATGAAGTTCATGGACATGGTCACTCAAAAAAGACGTTTAGAGATTTAATCACTTGTTATTAGATGGTTAATGGTTTAGGGATTTAATATTTATAAAAAAAATAGTTTATAGACTTAATCGCTAAAAAAATGATGATTTGTAGTTTTATTTGAATTTTATCCATTTTATTAGCGTATATTTGGTTAAACTAGTATTTGGTAGACGTAGTTTTATAAATATAATTAGTAAGTAGTTGTAAATTATAAGTTTAAAATAATATTTATATATTAATTAAAAGTTTAGTTTGTAATTATTGAAAAGATAAAAAAAAAGTACTTTTATGAACAAAATCGTCAAGTTTCTTCTGAAAGTTACTTTGAGTAGCTTTCAAATTGATAGCTTATTTGTTATAAAACAAAATTTCAAACTTTTCAATTCAAACAAGACATTTTTTAAACAAAAAAATTTAACTTCTAAATCTCTTCAAAGTTACATGCCAAACATAACTTAAACAACACGAGATGACAGCACGATACCAATCAAATACAACTAATATTACATGAATCCAACATAAAATTAAATGGATCAAATATGTGTTTATACACTACACGGTTTGGTCAATGTCGATTTGATAACCCATTTTTCGATCGACTAAACCTATTTAACATAAAATTTCTAAAGTTTATCAACTCTTTTCTTGATTCTCAAACATCACGTAAGGATGTATGTTGGTCGAAGCATGAAGAATATGCGCATGAGATCTATTGTCCATTTTATGCATAAATCGTACATGATTAGGTGGTAAAACAAGAGGTCCAGACACATTGGATAACGGATCAAAACAATTCATATGAAACGAATCATTTTATTAAAAGGTTTGACATCAAGAGAATATATATATGTCAAAGTATAATTCAGATTCTTTTTCTAAAAATGTTAAACCTCAATCATTGGCTATTTGTTTAGCACAACTCCTTGTGTACTTTCATCAAATGCAATGAGAATGTTAATGGAATGGAAAGTTAAAAATAATCCACACAATATGTAATTATTTAAAGAATGATTTATTATTGTTTGACTACATGAATTACAAAGTTTTTGCCAAAGAACATAAAGAAATTTATTCAAAACATCTTACTCTAAATGACAAATAGTGATTGAAATACTATTCTATAACACATGAGATGTGTCTCAAATGTTGCTCAAACTCAGAAGCTCATTTATAAGTTAGGTCTTCGCTGATAGAGTAGAGTAAGAACTAACAAGAATGATTGATTATAAGGTGCACCAAGAGTAGTGAAATCGATAATTCAATATTGACTCTCACTTTGTAAGCAATTGATGTTATGTTTACAACCTATCTGTCGATCATCCCTGACAACCCTTGGATTAACTTTTGCTTTTTGGGTGGATCAAGAAGCAATGTAGGCATATACAATATTCTCACCTTTCATCATGTAGATCATCAGTCTCATATAACATTTTATCGTCTGGTCATATATATTCTTCTTCAAACCCTTTTTCTCTTTTTAGGTCAACAATATTTAATCCAGTCTCAAAAGGTTTTGTTGTTTCTTTTGTAGACTTTCTTTTCTTGCTTGGTTTCTTCTTGGCCATGGTCTTTGCAAATTCGGCATCAACTACATCTTGTCTTTTGCCTTTCAGCTTCAGCATCTTCTTGCAACATTTTATTGATAATTTTTGCATTCTTGTAACCTTCTGTTGATATGCCTAGAATGTCAACTTCAACATTATTTTCATAAGCACAAACGAATTTTGGATCACTTGATCCTTGACCATATAACATTTTGTCTTTTCCATTTAGCAAGGATGACTTGACTCATTTGTTCTTATCTTTTACGTCTCTCATTTCCCTCATTAGTCCTTACCAAACATGTATGTATTGTTATCATCATCATCAGAATCATTTGAGTCAGATTCGACAGTCGACTCAATTATTTTGCTTTTGCTTTACCACCCTCATTTGAAGCGTTTTCTGATCTTTAAGGAACTCTCGAATCATTGATTGGTTCAATTCTTTGCCCTTTTGAGTTGATCATTGAAAAGAAGAGACATATAATTCAAGTTTGGTGATAAAACAAGGATTTAAGAGGATTGTGTTTGAGTAGGTTTTGTTTGGGTTGAGATTTAAGTGGATTAATTACATAAATAACAATATACTTTTATGTTAGCACTTTTCAGACGCATTGTCATTGAAAGTCCTATCATGGTCATGTCATCACATTACGTTACGGAAATTAGGTTAATGATTGTATAAATCAACATAAAAATGCAAATATGATGCACTGTAAGAAATAAAATTTAGATCGTTGCTAGATAAGATGTAGAGTGTAAATTCATTGTTATTTTTTATAAGTAACCCTGTTTAATAATAATAATAATTATTATTATTATTATAATTATCATTATTATTATTATTATTATTTCATCCATTTTTTATTTATATAATAAATACTACATCTACATAAACTTCAAAAGTATCTAAAGAAATTGTAATTTAACTTGAAAATGGAACGATCAAAATGATTCATAGTACAAAACTAATCTAGAATATAATTTAAAAAAAAATAAAATTATAGAAAAATAACGTATTAAACAAATTATTTTTTGAAAACTTAAAATTATATTAAAACTTTTTCCTTTTGATTGTTGACCTTTTTCTTGAATTTTATCATCCTGCTTGAAATAAAGCAAAAACCTATTTGGCTGTTTGTAAACACTAAAAGCTATGATATTAAAAAGTTAAACATAAATCAACACGACATTGACGCTATAACAGATTATTACTATCACCAGAAAACACCTAAAAGGTAAACAAGTCAATGGTTTTATAAGTTCACAATTAGGGATGGCAACGAGGCGAGTTCGGGGCAGGAAATGTAAATACCGTCCCTGTTTAAAAAGCCGTGGGGACTAAACGGGGATCCCCATCGGGTACGCGGGGAATCGGGTAACCCATTTATAAATCAATGATATGAAATTTAATCACGTGGTTCATAATTTAAGCTTAAAACGTCCATGTATGTTAAAATTTCAATACTGATATTAAATTAAATTTGTAATGCCTATCAAATGATAACGAAGAAAACATTATTTCATTAAATTATATGTAAATAAATAAGTTTTTTAAATTATACGTCGTAGTTTTTATGTATAATATATAAAATAGATAAAATTATTCATCTTTTATATATAATATATATATATATAATATAAATAGCATATTCTATTAAAAGTAATCGGGGTATTCGAGGATTTAAACGGGTTATGTAATCGGGTATACGGGACGGGTATTAGCAATACCATACTCGTCTCGTCATCCATTTAACTTAATCGGGTTCGGAAAACTCACCCCTTTTAGATCGGTTTACCCGTCCGGTTCAGTTTTTTTTTTTTTTTTTTGACAGCCCTGTTCACACTCTATGGCAAGTTGGCAACCATGGATGGGGGGCTTTTAGGCTTACAGATAGGATAAAATTAACAAGTCACTTTTCCACTGATCATTTTCATTACCTTTTCTTCTTCTTCTTCTTCTTCATTCTTCTTTGCTGCTGGTGTCTTGACCAGATCAGAGTCAACAAATAAGAACCCTTCAATGCAAACCTTTGTCTCATCAAGATTCATCATCATTCATATATAACCAAACTTCTTCTTCTTCTTCTTCTTCACAGAACCCATGTCTCAAAATCTTTAATTTCTCAAGAAATTGTGTGTTTTTAGGGTAAAAATGGCAGGGGATGCAACAACTGAAGCCACAAGGAAACTTGATCAAACACCTACATGGGCTGTGGCTGGTGTTTGTGCAATTATAATCATCATCTCTATAGCTTTAGAGAAAGTTCTTCATAAACTTGGAAAGGTAATTATTTGCTAATTCTTGCTCTTTTTCTTAAGATATTTCTTGGGTTTTGTTCTTATAAAGTTTTTCCCCAAACTCTGGGTGTTTGACTTTGTTATCTTAGGTTAGAATTCCTGGATTTTTATTTAACTTTTTTCACACCCCACTTGAAAAGTTTGAACATTTCTTGCTTCTAAAATTTTCCCAATTACTTGAGTAGTAATTTGTTTGAACCTTTTTTTTTTTGTTGAAAATCTTGGATTTTGTTTAATCTTTTAGTCTACCCACTTGGGAAATTTACTAGTTTCTTGAAGAATTCTTCAAAATTGTTCTGAAGTTTCTCCCAAAAACTGGGCAGTAACTATTTGACTTTCTTTTTTAAGCAAAAATCTTGGATTTTTATCTAACTGTTTACCTTACCGAAATGAGAAAATTACTAAATTTCTTGAAGATTAATTCTTCAAATTTGTTCTTATGTTTTGCCCAAAAACTACTAATTTGCTTGACTTCTTTGTTGGCAATATTCCTAATTTCTTGAAGAATACCCAGCATAGGGTATTTGCTAATTTTTTTGAAGAATTCTTACAGTTTTTTGTTTTTTTTCCCCTCAGAACTGTTAGTGATCTGTTTGACTTCCTTTTAAAGTAATAAATCTTGGATTTTGTTTAATCTTTTAGTACTGTTTAGATTAGATATAGAATTTGAATAATTAATTAATATTTTATAATAATTGTTCAAGAATACTACATTTTTGTATTTGGAGGTTACTGAAAGAATGCAATTTACCATCAGTTTTTCACAGACAAGCACAAGAAAGCTTTGTTTGAAGCTTTGGAGAAGGTCAAAGCTGGTAACATTAAACAATACACTTTTTTTTCTTTCTTATTTTTAGATTTTAATTGCTTAAGAATTAAGTTTTGGTATTATTTTCTAACTCCTATTTCTTTGGAATGTGTAGAGTTGATGATTCTAGGCTTTATTTCATTAATATTGACTTTTACTCAATATTACATTGCCAAAATATGCATACCGGTTAGTGTTGCCAATACGATGTTGCCTTGTTCGAAGCAAGCGGATAAGAAAGAAGAAAAACACCGGTTGCTTTTATCATATGCAGAGCATAGAATTTTAGCCAGTGCTTATGAGTCTAGCTGCAAGAAGGTAGCTTCATTGATCATTCGGTTGTAGACAATGTGTATGAGCCGAATGTGATATTAAGATTCATGATTTTTGATTTTTTTTTAATAGGGGAAAGTGCCGATCATTACGGTTGATGGGCTACATCAATTGCATATACTCATTTTTTTTCTCGCAGTTTTACACGTTGCGTATAGCGCTATAACAATGACACTTGGGAGATTAAAGGTACATTATGTTTACTAGCATTTTGATTTATCCTTTAGGTAACAACTGTTGACTTTGTTTGGTGTGTTTGAGTTTCAAACTCGCAATTTTTAGATCTTTCTATGATACGTCATGAATTAGTATGAGATGTAAATAGACCTGCAATTCGTGTATTCGTGTCGTTTTCACATGTCATACACGAATTTGACACGACACGAATACACGAAGGGCAATAAGTTTTATCTCAAGATGTATTCATGTCGTGTCGTGTCTCTCACAAACTCGTGTATTCGTGTCTCCAATTACCAGGTCTAGATGTAAATGACCATGTTTGACCTTTTCTTTGTTCAGTTGCAACTTATTTTGGTCAATGTTGCAACTAGGGGTGCAGTCGAGATACATTGTCGAGCTTGAATTGACATTAAAACTTGAAACTTGAATCGAGCTCGATTTAACTCAAATCTATTTATAAAAAAAGAGGATTTAACATAAGTTTGGCTCGCCTTGATTTTGTATTTTCGTAAACTTTTTAAACTTGCTCTGATACCACGAGATTATGAAATTTTTGTATTTCATGTATTGATTGATACAATGGAACCACGACTAAAAATGTAAACCAATTTAGTAATAGCTTATAAAAATGTATTTTAAAAAATCTTTTAAAATACAAACTAGGTTAAGCCTGTAAAGAAACAGTTTAAACGTTGGTTGATATGTGTATCGGCTTTTTTACTTTGCAGATTCGTGGCTGGAAGCAATGGGAAGCCGAGACTTCATCCCATGACTATGAATTTTCCAACGGTATGTATGTTACTTTATACTACTTAGAAAAAAAAAAGGTAGCTAACGATTTCTATACAATCTTCATAAAACTTAATCCATTTGTTTTTTCGTACAGATCCTTCGCGTTTCAGGCTTACGCATGAAACGTCTTTCGTGAGAGCACACACAAGCTTTTGGACTAAAAACCAGGTTTTCTTTTACATTGTAAGTCCTCGAGGATTCGATCAAATGTTCATGTAAGAATTAACCTTTTACGTTATGTGTTCCTCTTACGCAACCTTCTTTCATGTAGGGATGCTTCTTTCGTCAATTTTTTAGGTCTGTTGATAAGTCGGATTATATGACCTTGCGACACGGATTCATAAATGTGAGACTTCTATCCTTGCTTCTTTACCGATCTTATTTATTTGGTAACAGGTCCCGTATTTTGTTATAAACTTATAATATAGGCTCTTAAACATTGATATTAATGGCTCGTTTGTTTTTTAAGTGATTAGACGTCTAATGTCTTAGTACATCTGATTAATAAAGAGATGATGTTAAATTTCTATTGACCAAACTAGAGATTAGAGACAATTAAGATATTAGACATTAAATCAAACAAGGCCTCTCGGAATAGAAATTGGTTAAGGGGTGTACTTTTTTTGTAAAAGTATGGATTCAAAAATGCTGCAGAGAAGCTCCAAATTCATGCTTTGATAAAAGGGTTAATTGCATATATAGATTTCCAATTTAGGTCACGAAAAGTTTGATTCCATCGAAAGACAATGTACTTTTACAAAACTGCAGAAAAGGGTAATCTTTTGTTGTTAGTGACACTGTTATTGACACTCTGTAGTGACATTTGCCACTAAAAAGGAGCAATTCTACAATTTTTAAAGAAGTATTAAAGTTCGTTACCTTTCTACGAGAGAAAACTTAGTTCGTTGACTGAAACAGTCACCCATAAGTATGTTACCTTTTTAAGCAATCAATCCTTTAACCAAGTGTGTTTTGGAGTTTTGACTCAAAAACAAAAAACTGTAGCAGAAAAGTGAATTCGTTTGCCAAACTCTTTCTTTATGAGTTTACAAAACATGAAAAAACGATAATCATCCTCAAAAAACAAATTCAAACATCCCCTAAAACTCTAAGGGGGCGTTTGGTTCGTGGATTTCCTGGGATTCACTGGGATTTGCATTTAAAATAATGTGTTTGGTTCGCAGATTTCAGAAAGGATTTAAAATCTCAAGATTTCTTAAATCACTTCCTTCTTTGTTATTTAAAAACCCAGCCTCCCCCCTAGGATTTAAAATCCCAGTTACCTTGCATTTTTCAGATTAGCAAATTTTTCCTAAAAGATAATGCAAATTTTTTAACAAAATCCTGGCAAATGCAAATGTTGCATAATGCAAATCCTTTGACGAAATGCAAATCCGAGAGAAAAAATCTGCGAACCAAACGCCCCCTAAAAGTATGTTACCTTTTGTTGCAATTACTCTGATCATAAACGTGTTTGTTCTTTTGATCCTTTCAGCTTCATTTAGCTCCGGGAACTAAATTCAACTTCCAAAAGTACATCAAACGATCATTAGAAGACGATTTTCAAGTTGTCGTTGGAGTCAGGTACAAATGACTTCTTTAACATATCTTGCTTACATTCCGACATTCGCCCTCAAGTTTCATAACGCCGAATGTTTCTCCATTTGATGTTTTGCAGTCCCGTACTATGGGCAACATTTGTGATCTTCTTGCTTTTAAACGTTAACGGTAAGCCATCACTACTTTCCATTCAAACCTGCCCGTAGGGTCGTTCCTATCGTTTTTGGGGCCCTGGGCAAAAATTTATAAATGGTCCTCTAAACATGTATGTATATATAACATTTAAAGGTTAAAGGAAACAACAATGTAAATATGTACATAAATATCACAATCAAACAAACTAGCAAAACAAAAAACTACTAGTATTAGTCTATGTATTATAGGAAAAAAAAATTTGGGCCCCATTGGCTGTTGGGCACTGGGCAGTAGCCCATGTTGCACACCCCAATGGGCCGGCCGTTGCCCGTTTTTCCGTTACAAATTTGACATCAAATTTGATACTAATTATTCGCTATTTGTTTTGCGATTCGTAATGTATGTTAGCATGTTTAATATCATCGTCAAAATGTTTCGCAATACGTTTACAATCCATTGCAATTTCAATATCAAAATGTAACAAAGTTGACATAAAAAGTCAAAACTGAAATCTCCCAAATGATCTTGCAGGATGGCATGCGATGTTATGGGCATCAATACTTCCGTTAATTGTAAGTGCGGTTTTTCCACTTTCTTTAAAGATCGATTTAGAAGTTCAGATTTGTGATGTAATTTAACTGCGCAGATTATCTTAGCTGTTGGAACGAAGCTTCAAGCCATCTTAACGAGAATGGCTCTTGAAATCACGGAAAGACACGTAGTCATCCAAGGGATTCCTCTCGTGCAGGCCTCCGATAAATATTTTTGGTTCTCGAGGCCACGACTAATCCTTCATCTCATACACTTCGTTCTCTTTCAGGTACGTGGTGAAATTCGAGACTTTGATCCTCGTTATTTTTCATCCTCGTGTCACTAACTGTTTTACTGGTTCTTTCGTGCTCGCAGAACGCTTTCCAGATAACTTACTTCTTATGGATTTGGGTAATAAAACTGCTTCAATTTTTTAAAAAAATGAACTTTTTTTAGTATGTTTAGAAGTCTCCGTGAACCGTTGATAACACAAGATTTTATCTGTGTGCTTTTGCAGTATGAATACAGTATCAATTCTTGCTTCCATGACGATATGGAACTTGTGATCCTTAAACTCGCTATCGGGTAAGATTTTTCTCTAATAAAAGTGGCTATAATATCGAACTGTGTCGTACTTCCGCCAATGTTTCAATGCATGTCATGTATTTTCTTTTATACTCATCTAGTCGTCGTAATAATTTTTTCCCCAAAACTTGGTCGTATCAAACCAGTTTCATCCGGAAAAATTAGGGTGTGTTTAGCAAGCGAGAGTTTTGGGTATGGAGCTTTTAATAAAACTGAAAACATGAGTTGTTGTTCCGTGGGATACGGACTCGACCCGCTCCTACCCACCTCGGGGCACCCCGACCAGGGATGGACATAAACTTGTAAGCTACCGAGGGTAGGGATAATCGTCCAGATCTTCTTGTGAAATTTTTTATAAAAACACATTTTGGAGATGAGATCGTGTTTAGATGTGTAATGTGTTACATATTTTTTGCGTTTTCATTTTTCACTCACATTTTTAACATAGATTTGGGTGATTGATTGAAAACCTCAAAAAGGTGTATTCAAGTTTACTAGTAAATTTGAAAGCTAAAAACTGAAAACATCAAAAAACAATGGATCTAAACACGTTTGCGTTTAGTTAACGAAAACTAGTCTTTTTTCAATTTCAGTTTTCAGGAAAAAAAAAAAACAATGGTTTCTATAAAAAGTGAAAACTTGTTTAGATGATGAAGTTTTAGTTTTAAGAAAAATAAGATGGGTGATTATAAAATAAAAAAAATAAGATAGGTGATAGGAAAGTAAGAGAGAGAAAGAGAGCATTATAAAAAATATAGGGTAGATAATAGAATAGTAAGAGAGAGAGAGTGTGTGTGTGTGTGTAAAAAGTGGTATTTTAAAGAGTGAAATGAAAATTTATGAAATTGTTGTTAAGTAAACATGTTTTCATTTTTTCTGAAAAGTAAAATGAAAATTTTGGAAATTTTCATCAACTAAACGCAACCGATATAGACGGTAGGTCATCGCTAAATAGGTCATGCAAGGGACTCTAGCTAGTTGACACCAAAATATGTATAATGACTAAATGAATACAAAAAAAGTACGTGGCATAAATTGGAATATTGGCGAAAGTACATAGCTATTACATGTCATTAACCTCTTCGGATATTTACTGTTTCCTGATGGAGTGATTTCTACGTAGGGTTGGAGTTTTGATCTTGTGCAGCTATATAACGCTTCTGCTTTATGCGCTTCTTTCCCAGGTTCGACATTCCTTTCGTAATTTGATTCCGTCCCTTGTTAGTTTTGAAACTAACATCTCTCGGTCTCGTGTCACAATGCACTAATAGGGTTAGTTTTATATCGTCTAGTTTGAGTCGCATCTATTTAGACTTTGGTTCTAACAGTTTTGGTTCCATCAAATGCATGAAATGCACAAAATTTAACATGAAATGTATAAAATGTATCGAATTCATAAAAATTTTACATAAAATGCATAAATTTTGTCAGCAAATGCATGAATTTGTAAATAAAATGCATAAATATTATAAAATTAACAAATTTATAGATTAAATGCACAAATATAACATCAAATTCATAAATTTTAAGGTGGTTTTCACTTTTTCACGAATAAATGGTTCTCAGGGAACCCAAACATTTCTTACAAATATTTGATTTCTCATTTGTTTTCATACATACATTTATGGGTTTTTTATGAAATAAACCAACATGTTTTCACGTATTTTGCGTTTTCGTCCCTCCATGTTATTTTTTTCCATAAAAATCCTCAAGTTAATTTTTTATTTTTGGTTTGGTGAAAAATTTATATTAGAACCCGGTTTTTCAATATCTAAAAACCCTGTTTAATAATTACAACCGGGGTCTAATAGTCAAATTTCACAAAACAAAAAAAAATTACATTGAGGGACAAAAGCACAAAAACCGTGAAAACATGTTGGTTTTTTCCATAATAAACCCTACATTTATATACATATGATTGAGATTATTGCAGAACTTAAATTTGGTGCAGAACTGTAGAACCATATATTCGATGTCGAATGTTCAAATTTATAACGTTTATTCGATGTAATAATATATAAAATTAAGAGGATTCAATGTCGAATATTTAGCGGTGAATATTAAAAAAAATTTTGAAAAAATATAAAATAACCAGTCACGTTTTAAAGATAATTAAATTCTTGTTTTGATGGTGTAATATTTTTGTTTTAAGAAGTAATAATTTTTATGTCATTAAATTTTAAAGTTGATTCTGCAATTCTATACCAAATTTAGTTTCTGCAATTCTAAACATGATAGTTGATGCATTTGTGGCGTGTGCAGATGGGGTCGAACATGAAAAAATCGATCTTCGATGAACACACAGCCAAGGCCCTGAAGCAATGGCGAATGGCGGTTAAGAAGAAACACGGAGGCAAATCTCCAACCCGATCAACCGCAGGTAGTCTTGCTGCGAGTCCCGTTCATTCGATGGCATCCACCGTCCACCCGACAGCTGCAGCAGCTACCCTTCATCGTTTCAAGACAACCGGACACTCAACACAATCTTTCACCTACGAGGACACCGATGCATCAGATTTCGAAGCTGAACCACTTACTCCCGAATCATCAACTAGACGCTTGCTTGACGTACGAGTCGATTATCATAGCGATAACGAGATCGATGTGAATCATCCGGAATCGGATTCGAGAAACGAAGATGAATTTTCGTTTGCTAAACCAACACCACCATTGTAATAAGAGTTAAAATTGAGATATTATAAATCAAAGCTTAAAAACTGCCCCATTTTGGGGGGAAATGTATCATTTAAATTCACAATTTTTATATAATTAGTTTTTGTAGTTTTATGTAAAGGGGAGAATTTGATTGTTTAATAAATAATATGAATATCGAGAAACGAGAATATCTAAATGGTAAATGAATGTAAATTAATAAATTCTAAATAATTTATTTCTGAGAAATTAGAATAAACTGATTAAAAATTAAAAAATTAATTTTGTTTTAATTTCGTTTATTAACTTGTTTAATTTTATTAGAGAAGTTAAGTTAGATACCTATGTATATTTTAAAAAACAAATATTTATAAGGATATTTAAATTAATTATAAAAAATTAGATTTTAATTAGTTATTTATTAGATTAGAATATATTGAATTGGATATATTTAAATTTTATGTTATATTTAAACAAAATAAATGACGCGACAAGAAAAACATTATGACATGTGACAACATTAATGAGGTGCTAACACGTGACATATAATTATTTGTGACTCTTTTATTAGTTTTATAAATATAAATATAGATGTAGATAGATTATAGATACTTATGTTTATTTTATTCTTTTTGTTATCAACTTGAAAATCATGAGAGGTTTTTTTATACGAGTAATGCAACTTTTAAAGGGTTAATTATTTTTGCATTATATAAGGTAAACAAGTTTGTTTGCAATAGAAAAAGAGATCAAATTTTTATTTTTTTATTATTTATGATAACCAAGTTTATTTGAATGGTAAATATGATTAAAATAAAATATGATCAAAGTTTTATTTTTTAATCATTTGAAATTACCAACTTTATTTTTCTTTTCATCATTAAAAGAAACCAAACATCCATTTTATAATCATTTAGGTAACCAATTTACCTTAAATGATAAAAGTAAAAGTTTAGTTTTTCTTATTACAAACAAATTTGGTTATTTTAAACAGTAAAAAAATGTCAAGCTGATTACCATTTTGACAATTAACCCATTTTTAAATCATTCCATTTTTTCCTCATTTCTATTCCTTACTATTCCAATCTATCAAATGTGTCCTAAAAACCTTAAACCACTATCATGGAAAAGGTGACATTTGGTTTGCGAAATGGAATTCAAATTTAGTTTGTTTAAAATTTTTGCTAACAAAGATAGATAGTCAAATTTTATTTGTTTGACATCAAATTCTTTGTTTCAACATACATTTTTAAACCAATACCAAAAATCTATTACCTTCACCATCAACACACTAACAACCAAAATTTAAATTCCAATTCATTCGAATTACATTTCATAAACCAAAAACCACCTACATCACTATTGGAAATACGTTAATGGGAATCAAAAACTCAAAAAGAAGTGGAACCCTACACATTGCCTAGCAGATTGCAACTTGAACATGTAAGTTGCAATCTGCCAGGTGTGTCGAAATCATGTGATTTCTTCTTTAGAGCTTTGGTACACATGGGACAACTAGGGCGTGTTTAGGTTCGGTTTGGTTCAGTGTGAATTGTGCTCAACGAATGAGCATCCGTTTATGCATATATGAAACAACACGGTCCACCAACAATTTAGATCGCAGTTACCTGAATTAAGACATGACATTTCGACACACAAACAAGTCTAACATTTTACCTCAAAAATGGTAATTTGGGTTTACCAACAAAAACAAAAATCATCATAGATTAACAATAATTCAAAAGTTCCTACAAATTGATCACAAGAAGCTCACCTTCAAATTTCATGATGAAGCAATACTAACATAATGAGCACATGCTAGAATACAAAACCGGATGCTCGACTTCCTCTTATACATCCACATCACAACTAAATCTCATCTAAAGCTAATACTACAAGCATCATCTATCAACGCATGTTACCCTCACGCAAAACATCAATCATGTCGTATATCTTCTTATCTGCTTTTGATTCGATCTGCATTTGATATATTACGTTAGATGGATCCACTATCGAGCATTTACCTAGCTGATATTTCAACGGGTTTAATATCAAAAAACCCAACATGTTTTTCACGTTTTTACAGTTTAGTCCCTCCGTGTTATGTTTTACCAATAAAATCCTTAAGTAATATATTTGTTTGTGATTTTTGGAATTTTTTTATTTTTTCAAGAAAGTCTTCAAGTTTGTATACTTTTTAGAGAAAAATAGTGAAAATATATTGGTTTTTTTTTTTGGAAAAAGACAGTTGATTATGAAAAAAAAAACAAATTTTTTCCAAAAAACGGACTGAAAACAATAACTTGAGGACTTCCTTAGGAAAAAATAACACAAAGGGACTAAATCGCAAAAAACATGAAAACATGTGGTTTTTTTCATAAACCCTATTTCAACCCATCTACATGATTCATCTATTTCTACAAGGGTCAATCATGTCGTATAATTTCTCGTCAGGTTTTTGGTTCCACTTGTGTGAAATTTAGTTAATTAGTTGGGATTAATGTTGTTTTGGGACGAAGGGAGTATGATATAATCCTATCTAAATAAATTATCGTTTTAAAATGTTTTCACTATGAACTTTCTGTTGATTCTTATTCACTTCATTAGGCAGAGAAAAGGATTAGTACCTTCTTAGCAAGAAAAAGTGCAGCATCGATAGCACCCTCTGCGTAGATTGATCTCCCACAAACATTGTGCTGAAACTCGAAAGAAACTCTACAGATTGAGCAGAAAAAGAAAAAAGAATTAGATTGCTCGCTTAGAAAGATTCAAAAGCTCATCTCAATTCGAAGATAAGTGAGAATCTTACGTTCCATCAGGGGATGTGAGATGATACATATGGAATGCATGTCCATTGATGTGCTCCTCAGGAACACCAACCATTTCGATTTGTTGACTTGGATCTCGTATCAATTGTATCTATTATGAGGTTTAAAGATTGTTGATAACAGGAAATTAATATATATACATATGAATAACTTCAATTCAGGTAGAAAACTAGAAATAAATGATGCTTGGAAGAAACTATGATTAAAAGACGAAGATATGTGTTTTAAAGTTACCAAAAAAAAAAAAAAAACAAAACAAATCGGTTCTTGGTGTTATTATGTCATGAAGATGATTCTGGTCTAAAAGAAGTCCCAAACATGTTGTATATTCAACCCAGGATTATTATTACTATTATTATTATTATACATTATGTATAACAGACAAAAGAGAATTTACTTGTAGCTGGAAAAAAGAATAATTGTGCAAAAAACCCTCAAGTTGAACCATTTTTGTGATTAAAATCCCTAATCGGCAAAATCTCATGGAATTGGGATATTACCGGTTGTAACCGACTAAAAGTCGTAGCCCACCGTTGACAAGTCATTAGTGACCACCGGGATTTCGCCGAAAAATTAATTTCCAACAAAAAGACCCAGATGTATACAAAAAAATCAACAAGATATGTGAATTCGAATCATAAAACACAGGCAAATGAATTCGCCAGAAAGAAGGTTCTTTGGAGACGAATGGTTGGTTAGCAGATTGCAATCGGTTCATCAGATTGCATGTCATTTTTTTGGAAAAAAAAACTTATTTTGATAAGTTCAGTCAGTTGAGGGTTTTTGTGCAATGAAAAATGATTAGGGATTTGAATCACAAAAATGGTCCAACTTGAGGGTTTTTTGCACAAATAACACTTGGAAAAATCCCAATCGATCGAACATTGTTACCATTTGACTTTTAACTTCTACAAAGGAAAGAAAAAAAAAAACTCCAGCCAGATTTGGGCAAAAATGTTAGTATTTTGCAAGTAGTTCGTCCAGCCATCCCAATATAAACACGGGATAAAAACACATAGTTTTAGAAATCTATGATTAAAACTATTTTTAATCAACCAAACAAGGATTTTGCCCTTAAATATTTATTACTATTAAAAAGTCAAATATTTTAGACCTCATAAGGGTGTAGTTGGAATCATATAAGTTAAAACAAAGTGTTTATGAGAATGAACATTTATTTTAGGACAAACTAGAAAACAAAGATGGAAACTTATTTTGGGATAGAGGGAGGGACTACATAGTTTTTTTGGATTTGGTCATTTTTTATACAAAGTGTCAAGTATGATAATTGGTAGTTACAAAGTAAATTACTCTGCTACTCAAAGAGTCAAAGATAACAGTTTTCATCTATTATAAAAATTAGTAGCAAATCTTATTATCCAAGGCAATCTTGATACAAATTATAGAGGAATTTATAATACTGGGTAGGGATGAGCAGAAACCCGTTTTACCCGGACCGGGCTGGATATTTTCAGGCCAGTTCTCGGTTCCTATAGTTCCATTAAATCGGTTTTCGGTACCTTCGGGTTTGGTTTTCGATTTTTCTTTGTAAAAGTCGGGGAAAAAACGGGACCAACCCAGAACCGGACTGAATATTTCAGGCTGGTTCTTGGTTCTTAATTTTGGGCATTTTTTGTTTTTGCTTTTTTCGGGTTCGGGCCTGTTCTGGAACCGAGCTCATCCTAATGTTGGGTAAGCACTTTTCCCTTTTGTTGACAACAAATGTAGTTTGACATACCTGATCCATGTCGAAGGAGACTCCCAGTTTCTGAAAACAAGAGATGACAGCTTTTGCTGTTCCCGATGCATCCAGTTTTGTAGCTTGATGAGATTCCATCACCTTCAGGTTTTCAAAAGTACAAGATCACAAGAAGGAAAAACTGAAAAAAGCACGAAAAGTTTTAAATTTAAAACAATATATACAATATGCGTGTTTTTCCAAACTCAAATCAAAAACAAAAACAATATGAAAAACAAATGAGAATGTTGAAAAGTTTATTAACAATCAAAGATCAAGAACTCTGCACATGGGGGATTCATGTCTACATTATTACTTATGCACACACTAATGACCCTATTGAGTCATATACTCCTATTTATACTATTCTAACTAATTACACGATTAGGAAAATACAATTTCACCCTTAGAGTTTCAAGTCATTACTCAACAATACGCTAGAATTTTTTTAAATATAAAGGAGTCATTAATACCAAACACTTTAATCACATTAAACAAACCAGAATACTAATTCACTTACTGTTTTTTGAATGTTCTTCAAATATAGGTGATGTTTGATTTTTAGAGGTTAAAATGTCCAGAGTCTTATATCAAATTATCAATATTGATTTACAATAATCACAATGAACATCCACATTACTTTGTCAACATGATTTATCAACTTTTAAAATATGATTTACATCAACAATTATGTGCTTAATTACAATAGTTACTTTTAAGAAGTTGTTTGGTCTCTTAAAAAAGGAAATTTAGAGGATTTAAGATTTATATATAAAAATAAACAATATAATAGTTACATTTTACTTTTCCTCAAAGTAGATTATTCTAATAACAATATAAGGAGTGATCCATTGTGAAACTTGAATGTTTAATAGCAGGGCCAAAATAATTCTAATATTGTATTTATTATTTTTTTTAAGTCTTTGGAGGAGCCAAATCATCTGCCAATGGCAGCCATGATTCGAGAAATTAACAATTAATTGTGCATATTTATTTCCAGATTCAAATATACATCTAGAACCACTATACCAAACAAACAAACAATTAAAAGCTCCTGTCATTCATAGGGGAGATGGAGAAAAATACCTCGAGTGTATATCCAGAGAATGCTCCAGGAAATTGCTTGGCCATTATTTCCATGGCAGCAAGAAACGCCACAACCTAAAAAGAGCAAGTGACCAGGAGACTTAAACAACCCATGAAAATAAAAAAACAAATATATTCAACAAACGATATGATAAACACTATTCACCTGTTTTCCCATTTGAGGAGAGATCACAGCATAAAGCTTCGAATCTTCCACGGTTTTATACAAAAGATCCCTATCTCCACCTGTTGTTCCCATCACGAAAGGTACTCCAGTTTTGCAATACAATTCAGCATTATCTGCAAAGGTAACATTGTGGCTGCAATAAAATACTATGATAATGTAGATGATTTACCGTCTCTGTATCACAAATTACATATTTACCGTTAACGGCATTTGGTACTGTGAAGTCGATAATTATCAGATTTGGGTATTCTTCAACAAGAGATGCGAGAGCAGTCTCTCTATCAGAAGGACCATGCACTTGAATATCTTTGCCTCCAACTTGAATTGTTTTCCCAGCATCTTGTTGGATGCCAAATGATGCTGGAACAATATGAAGCCCAGCAGATACTCCTGCTTCAATAACTGCCTGCCCCATTTTCCCCATACAACTATTGACCTACAGAAAATTCATAGAAAAAATATTAGCTAGAAGAAATATAATAATCACCAACAAAATGGAGCATTGTTGGAAAAGAAGTTAAGTACCATGATTGGGAGAGCAACATCATTTGCACGAGCCAAATGCTTCTCATCAATGCTCTGAATTGGCGTGTTTAGCGTAGCTGATATTGAGAGTACACACCTTTCTTTTCTAGTAAAAGTAGTGCAGTGTGATGATCTTCTACTCCTTGAGAATGAGACAAGATTCTGTTGTCGTCCAAGTAGATTCACCGGCACTTCAAGAACGAAAGCCATTTTGTTTGTCTTTCACCAACCCTACTTACACAATAGGATATATCTTAGTTCCATTAACAATTCAAGTAAAATTGCAAGGGCTTTATAACATAACTATCCTGATAGCATTCTTGATGGCCTTATAGAATCTAAAATACTCTTTGCATTCTGAAAATAATTATGGACATCATGATCTTGAGGTCAAACCTAATTCAGTAAACAGATTGATATGGTTTTTATTTCAATTCCTCACACCAACATAATTTGATTTCAGTCACTTGCTCTATACATCAATATAATTGTTATTTTCTCGAAAATCTTAAAACCCATATCAATTCTAGGGTTCAAGTTACATCAATTGACACCAAAGTCAAGATTAAGATCTTTTAGTGGGAAAAACATGAGTTTTAGGTGTTGTTCTTTTAGATAAATCGATATGTGACTACAACTAAGTGCAGTTTATGGAGCTAAAGGTGCTTTTCTTTAACACAAATGATAAGTGACTAAAAACTAAGTGTAGTACCTACCGATAAGTGGTGGCACTAAAGATTGAAGCTGAATCATTAAAATTGTTTCTTTTGCATACCTATATAAATGGCTAAATTTGTACTATCACTTTAGTTCCTAAAACAATGGTCTGTATTGATTTATATAATATACAATTTAACCAAAGATAAAGAAAAGAAACAAAAACACCGTGTGGCTGTGACCTGTAAATTTAGCAAAATGAAACTACAGTTAAAGAAATTTTTATACAATGAAACATAGATCCAAGTGCTATAACTCAGCTTGAGAGCAACTGATACAAAATTGAATTATTTGCATTCCAAACTTGCTTAAAAACATTCCCAAAATTGATCAATATATGCCTGATGATTAATTAATCCAAAAGCATAAATAACAACCATACTTTCTATCCAATTCAATAGCCAGAACATGAAATGTGTAATAGTCCTAAGAAACAGACACAATATTCTGAACAAAACCAGATACAATACCAAAATAGATTCAAGTATTCACTATTCTACATGAAATCAAATACAATATAATGAGAAGTGCCACATGAGCAGCAGTTCTTGCCACCCACTATACAATAGAACCAACAAGAATAAAACCAAAGGAATCAAATCCAACAAGAATTTGACAAAATTATAAGTCATAATTGCATCCATGTCTTCTGCAAACGAAATTAAAACCAACAAAATTGAAATTTTCATAAAACGGAAGCAACCCAATAAAGATTTGTTACATAAACACAACAAAAAAAAACGATTTTTAAAAGGATTCAATATCGGTTTCATATGATTTTCAAGGTTACAAATCGATTTCAATCGTTCTCATTGTACCTGTCGTCGTTGATCGTAAGAGGGCTACAGACGGAAAGTGGAGACGATAAAGAGCCGACGACGGTGCCGACAATCTGTTGACGGGACAGTGAGAGTGAATGTGAACGTGAAAGGGGCAGATGTTATTAGGTTTTCTATCGAGTAACAGGTGCTATTTGTTTTTGTTTTTTTCAACGGTTTGCTGCGTTTTGATTAACGAAAACTAGTCATATTTCAGTTTCAGTTTTCAAGTTATAGTAAAAAAAAAACAAGGTTTCTATGAAAAGTGAAAACTTGTTTAGATGATAAAGTTTTAGTTTTAAGAAAAATAAGATAAGTGATTATAAAATAAAAAAATATGATAGGTGTTAGAAAAGTAAGAGAGAGAAAAAGAATATTATAAAAAAATAGGGTAGGTAATAGAAAAGTAAGATAGAGAATATGAAAAATGTTGTTTTAAAAAGTGAAATGAAAATTTATGAAATTGTTGTTAAGTAAACAAGTTTTCATTTTTGTTGAAAAGTGAAATGAAAATTTTGGAATTTTTCATAAACTAAACGCACCCTAAATGTCTCAAAATTACTTCTGTTTAAGTCTGAAATCTGAAATTAAGAGTTGATGTTAAGATTTTTTGTTTCGTAACATAAAACATCTGAAAAATAATACTTTAAAAATATTACATCTAATTAATTATATATGATAAATATGATAAATATTTTTAAATTATAATTAACCGAACTTCTATTTTAAATTTTAATCAACACATCAAAAAAACATAATTATAATAATTAATATGATAAATAGTTTTAGAGTTTTAAACTCGAAAGAAAATGCAATATACAAACTATTGAACAAATGCATTGCAGACCTTAGGTTTATTATTATACCCCGTTTATTAAATATCACTTTATATCCATCTATTCTAATAATGGAATAAATAATGTCCACTTGTCATTTAGTTAAGATGTCAATTGACATTTCCTTCATTTGACATGTGTAATCTATGGATAATTAAATTTAATTTTTATCGTAAACAAATCTATTCTATAAAAATGTAAGTTAATATATAAGCAACTACACTCCTTACTTGTGATGTCACGTGTCGTCACTGACAATTTAATAAGTTGAAATTTTAAAATATCCAATATTATTTAATAAAATAAATTTAAAATTTATCTTACTAAAAGTAAATTAAAATAAAATCTAATTTATAATTAATAAATATACAATCAAATCTAAATTTATTTTAAAATATTAATTAAGGATCTTTATTCAACTTATTTTATAAAAAAGTAACCAAACTTTTTTTTATAATTCTAAGCATTAGAATATTAGAAAGATATTTTCTATAATTAATTCTATTTTATAATTTTATTTTTATATATTTATACATTTAATTTCATGTTTATATATATTTTACCTAAAAAGTAATTATTATAAATGTAATACACGTGTTAATAAACAAGTATACTTCTACAAGAAAACCTTCTAGGGACACGTGTACATCTCACAGAGTTTCACATTTTATTTTCGCACTCAAACTTTCTTATTTGCCAACTCTGTGTTATCCTAGAAAACATTTTCGCTCATTTTCTAAGTGCTAAGTGCTAACTCTAACCAACATTTAAGATTGTTGCTAGCCATTTTATCCGACATCGAAATATCCTCATGTTGTTTTCACCATTGATTTTCCATGCCCTTCTCCCATTCGAGATTTTCACTTAACCATTTTCTTCCGCTATTGATTTCTCCCCAATTGACGACATGTATATCACGATATACTAAATATATAACGATCTACTTCATATATTTTTGTAATTTGTATCATACACATCTTTCTGTATCGAACTCTCTATATGACAATCTACTCCATTTTCTATTTTATTACAAATATATCATGGTTTGTTGTTGTTCTAGGATTGTGCTTCTTGCCGACGCTAAATGTCTGATTAACTTACGCTATTCAATATAGCAACGACTGGTTTTAGGTTCACGCAGACTAAATACTGCACCCTTCTGTTTTTCCTTCTAAAGTCCATCATAGGTGAATATACGAAGGTGTGCTTCCATATTTTTTGAATACCATTTCTCTCTTTTTCTTTCTCCCGTCTATATACGGTACACAGTACAAGAGATAAGTAATAATTACATCTTTTCATTTAAATAGATAAAACGTGATTCCAAAATTTTATAAGACTCTGATGTTGCTGGTGATGGTACCAAACGCACCAACCACCTCATATGATAGCATGACAATTTTGACCCAACGGGTCAAATGGACCGGACGGTTAAATTGACCCGTTGTAAAAAATTAAGCTAAAACATAAAAAAAAATTTCAAAATAAAACTTTATAAAATGGTGTATTAAACAAATTGTTCTTTGAAAAAAATTCAATATTATTTTAAATCATGACTTTTGGTCGTCAATACATTTGACTCGTTTGGTTGAATTGACTGAAATTGTCACCCTACGCTTTACTCATATCTCGTCCATCGCACAATTTTATGGATTTTCAAATTCCTTTGAAGTTAATGGTGAAGGTTTAAAAAAAGGGGAGGTTAATTAAAATAGAATAAGTAATACAAAAAAATTTTATGAACAATTTATTTGTTGCGAACATTGTGAATAATCATAAAATAGTTTTGAATCCTGTTGTGGATACTATTGAACCTTTCTATTAACATATGTATCTAGTTGGATTCTATTAATTTTATTGAATTCTGTGAATTTGTTAGATCTTATTAATCTTGCTGAATCCAATGAATTTTGTTACAAACACTGCTATAAATCCTTTTGAATGTTACAGATCTTGTTTGCGGACACTTTTACGAATCATTTGAATAATATGAATCTTGTTACAAACACTTGTTGATATACATGAATGCTTACATGTAATTTTGTTATTTGTTCACAATGTTCACAACGAATAAGTTGTTCACAATGGGTCTCATCTCTACACACACACAACAAATAAGATTTTAATCTAAAGATTGTGATATGGATCGAACCGGGATCTGTCAGAACTTGGGCCTAGACGATAACCACCACACCAGCCATTCAAAAAAATGAATATGATATAGTCATAACATCATAATTTTATGAACACGTACCTCTACATAGTTTCAATGTTTGTTTGCTTGTGATTTTCACACAATTTTACATTCAAATTTAAATATTATTATTAAAAATAATATTTATAAGGGTTGATTATGAAAAAGAAACCAACATGTTTTCATATTTTTTACGTTTTCGTCAATCCATGTTATTTTTTCCATAAAAGTGCTCAAATTAATTTTTTACTTTTGGTTTAGTGAAATTTGGACATTAGAACCCGATTTTACTATTTTTAAAAACTCGGTTCACAAATTATAACCGGGGTCTAATTTCCAAATTTCACTAAACCAAAAATAAAAAAACTTGGGGTTTTTTATGGAAAAAAATAGGGTTATATGCCAAAAATAGCAACAACTTTTTGTAGTTTTACCGTTTGTACCCACATTATGTATTTTTTTATCATTAATAGAAACAACTTTTGTATTTTTTTACCAATTATACCAACTTTTGTCTTGGAAACCTGCTATAGCAGGTTACCATCCATTAATACCAACAACTTTTATCTTTTTACCAATAATAGCAAAAATGTTTTATATTTTTACCAATAATAGCAACAACTTTCAACTTTTTACCTGTAACATCCCATTTTTGGGATAGGTACATGGAATTATTTCATTGGAATAATTATTTAATTTGGGACCCGAGTATATAAATTTGTATTTTAGGATAATGGGACCGGGTATTGGGTACCGGACCGGGTTTAATCCGAAAACGTATATATTGGTTGTTTTTTTTTTGTTTCTTGGATTCATTTCAAAGTCAAAGCTGAAAGTGTGAGTGTGTGTATTGTGATTGCAGCAGCTAATAGCATCCAAGTGAGGGTGAATTCAGATTTAAGCTTCCAGAATTCATCATCATCTCCTTCCTTTGAATTGGTTCCATATTTAAAGGTAAGTTGAGCTCAAATTCATGGATTTAATGTTGTTGATTAGTGTTTATTGGATGAATTAAGTTTGTGGGTGTTGCTGAGTAAATTCGAGCTGTAATTGTAGCAAAAATCGAGTAGAATTGATGATTGGGGATTAATTCCCTGGCTGTGCAAAGAAACAGAGCAATCTGCTCCTGTTCGTCCGTGAGCGCGGCCGCGATCCCTTGATCACGGGCCGCGATGTTCTTGAGTGATCGCAGGCGGTTCATCTTGAGCGCGGCCGCGACCGAGATGGTCAGCGCGACCGCAACCGCGATGGCCAGTGCGGCCGCGATGCGGCGGGTTCTTGAGTCGGGTTTTTGGGTTTCGAGAGTCGTGTGTCCAGGTCTTTTGGGATTGCGTGAATTGTTGGGAATCGTGTATAAAGTTGTTGGGGTTGAGATTGTGATATCGAGTTATATGTTGTGATTTCAGGGTCTCGCGTTGATAGGGTAGGGAAAGGGCAGGGAACCGAGACTCAGTAGTGTGTCTTCAGGGCAAGTGAGTTTGCATGTTTTTCTGAGATACTTGTACGATTATTTATTATACTTGCATGATCTTTTACTGAGCTTTTTATGAGATATTACGAGTGATCTTACGAGCTTTTATTGAGATAATATCATGCATGTATTATTGTGTTTTATTGAGAACTGTGTTTTATAATATGATATTTGAGACACTTGGGCTGTTGAGATACTAAACCGTACGGCTGGGCAGGGGTTGGGTCGCTCCCGATTCCCTTTTGAGTCCTGACGACTGCTTTGTGCGGTCTAGGGATTTGGGTACGTGGATTCGTCCACACGAGCTGAGTGCCTATCTGAGCTACTTTGTGGGATCTCATATATTTGTTCAGTAGAGAACGCTGAACATTTTACTATCGAGTTATTCATTTTATTGAGTTTTATAATCGTATGCTAACCCTTGCATTCTCACCAGCTTTAGCTGACCTGTGTGTGTTGTCGTGTGTATCTCAGGTAACCGGAGCGTTAGTAGGCCTGCTGGACCGAAGTAGGTTTGCCGTTGTTTCTACTTGAGGAGTTGTTAGCTACCCGTGTAGAGGTAGTTATATTTTGTGGACTGTTTGTATATATGTACTTCGGATAGTTGTGATATATTCAGGGATATCCGTGACTCTCTTATGTAAAATAATGTTTTAAAATTATCGGGTTTCCATGTATGTGCCAGGGGGGATAGTGTAGGGAATATTATAATATGTCATGGATGATGTGTTATTTACGTGACATTTGAGGCTAGTTCGAGGGTGTTACATTACCAATAATAAAAACATATCAAATTAAAATTTCCTTTATCTTTAACTAATCATTATTTTAAAGAAACTAAATTTATGAATATCGAAATACAATCAAATAAGTTTATAATCAATTTTTTTGTTTAAATTTTGTTAAAAATAAATAAAATGCAATGTTTGCCTATAGAAGAGATAAAAAATATGTTTTCTACAGACATTAAAACATGAAGATTATTTTGATGTGTCATATTTTCATGCATAGGCGGGTTTTGTTTTATAAAAAATATAAAACATAAAAAATATGTTTTCATGCATAGCCGGATTTTGTTTTGTTTTATAAAAACTATGTTTTCTACCGACATTAAAACATAAAGTTGTTGATATAGCAGGTTTCCAGGTTAAAAGTTGGTATAATCGGTAAAAAATACAAAAGTTGTTATTAATGATAAAAAATAAATAATGTAGGTGTAAACGGTAAAACTACAAAAAATTGTTGCTATATTTGGCATATAACCCAAAAAAATAACATGGAGGAACGAAAACGCAAAAAAACGTAAAAACATTTGGCTTTTTTTTCGTAATAAACCCTATTTATAAAAGCAATTCCTTCTACATATGGTATCCTTTTAAACTATATTTATAATTGTGTTTGCATTCCTATAATATATATTTTAAGCACTTAAAAAATGATTTAAGTTCACCTTTACGATTTTAGTTTTTTTTTATTATTATGAAAATTGTGTTTTATTTCACCTAGAAAACTTAACACAACTAATTATATTTTGTTTATTGTTTTGCCAAGCATTTTCAGAGAGTTTCGAATTAAAATTTAAGTTGAAGTCTTTAATGTGTTTGACTTCATATTATAATGAATTAACGAGAAAAAGACTGTATTCTTTGAATTTAACCAATTTCAATAAATAGTGTTTGGTTTTGCGTTATGAACGAGATTATTAACTTATTACGTTACAACTTACAATAACACAAATATTTGGTTTAAAGTATTGGATTGCATCCGTTAATAAGTGATTATTTGCGTTTAGAGTTTAATCCTACCATACATTTCCATAAGTTAAAGAATGTAGCTTATTTGCTTAATAAGTGATTATTTGGTCATTTTACAAGTTAAAACGCAAATCCAAACATTTTAAAAACTGATTAGTTGATAATTATGATAACAAACAGCAGAAGCTAAACAAACACTGCATTTCCTGCAACACTTTTTGTTACAGTTATAATCTAATTATTAGTTTTCAAAACGTTACAACATTTTTTCAAACACAAATCCAAACACCATCTGAATGAAGATTCCTTCCTCTTGTTGTTTATAAAGAAATTTAGATTGTAGAAAGCTATAGCTTATAACTTTAGTTGACACCAATGTCGGAAACTTGAAATTCAAATTATTTTATAGTCTATAACGACTTATAACTTTAAGTGTTATTAATAATTGAAATATAAATTCTTAATGATCAATATATTGTTAAATTGAGTGTTCCTTCTTTTCATTCTTTTTCAGTTATATGTCTATCTTTATTTATACGTAACTATCATACGTGTAAACAAATTGTAAACTCGAACGGATTCATTTTTAAAAATGTTTCTAAGCATTATAATCCATAACTACACAACTTTTTTTTTGGTGTACGGCTCGAATTCGTATACCATAAAATTTTGATTCGATATCATGTATACTTAATGACCTCAAGTTTCGGGAGAAAATCTCGAATTCTATATATACAGTAGTCACACGTATATGCATATATACAAGACTCGATCGATAAAAACTCTAGCTTAATTAATTTTGAGTTCAGTTTTTTAAATTCGAGCTCGATAAAAGTTTGACTCAATCAAAGTTAGAATTAATTAGATAAAATGTCATGTTCATAATTTAATACAAAGTTTCTAGACTGACATCGTGTTACAAGTGGAAGAACCACGGTCAAAATACATCGATAATTCCAAATTCTTATCCCCGACATTTTTCAGAGCCAACCGCTCAATCTGCAAGTCTGCAGCTCTTAACAACTACAAGACAAATTTGCAGAGCTTCTCCGATTAACCGGAAAAATTATCCGATTATTGAAGAAATTTTTTACTGATTTTTTTTTTTGTGTATAATTATAGTTCACGGTAAAAATTCATTTGAGCTAGAGCTAGCATTAGCATGTCTACCTTTAATTTCTGCCGCCGGTTGAATTTCTCCGGTTGAAATTGTCGGAATATCGCCACACTTCCGACACCTTGTGATCACCAATACCTCTCTACACGACGGACAGGATGAGTGAGAACCGAGCCACGTATCAATACAACCGACGTGAAACCGGTGTCCGCACTGCGGCAAAACACGGATCTCGTCTCCGTCGGCGTACTCCGCCAAACAGATAGCGCAATCGCCGGCAGATAGCTTTCCTCCGTTGTGTTCGTTTTCCTTAGACGAATCATACGTGAACTTCGGAAGCGTTTGAACGAATTTCTTCTTGATTCCTTTATTGGCAGACGATTGACCATAGATCCGACGGCCGTTGGCCGTAGATCCGCTACGTAGCCATGCGCATCTAGCTACCGTGATTAAACCTACAACACAAATAATCGCACAAAGAAGAGCAGCGAGTATGACGACTAAGTCGGACTCGACGGAGACTGCTTGAGGCGGTTCAGCCACCGGCGTAACGGTTGTTGTGGAGTTTACGACGGTGGAGAGAGATCTGGAGGAACGAGTCATGACTCAGTCACTCAAGTGTGTGTGTGTGGATGAAATGTTTGGAAGTTAATGGCGCGAGTATATGTATGTGTATATATATAAGGCGCGTGGAGTGAAGTGGGAGCTCGGTTGCACTGGAACATGGCTCCGTAACTAACAAAGAGATTTGCCACGTGCTTACTTTTGTTCTCGTTATCCATTTATTTGGTTTAACATTCTTTTTAAAGACAAAATAATCTTTTTCATACATCAACTTTGATTTATATTTATTTATTATCTTCTTCAATTTGATGTAACATAATTAATATAATAATTAAAAATAAAATTAAAAATTTCCTTTGACAAGCATAAGAAATACCATTATAAATTGTAAATTATATTATTATAACAACACCCAACAAGATCAGTAGTTTTATGTTGGAAGCAGTCAGATTTACTAATCATACATCACATCTAACGAATGTTTAAGATTAACGAAATTAACATAAGTCTTCATGTTACTAAACAATATTTTAGAATTAAGGGGATGTATACTTAGGTGGTGTTTGTTTTTTTAAGATGTTATATGTCTGAAAACCACGTCTGAAATTAAGAGGAGGTCTTAACATCTCAATTAAGAGCCTTTTAATTTTAAAATAAGCCAACTCTCATCCTCTTAAAATTCAGAGGAAAATTCAGAGGTTTCAACATTTTAAGTCTGAACCAAAACAAACCTAATTTATTATAGATATGAACTTTAGACTTCAGATGTTTTTAAAAGCCTATTAATGAAAAACAAACGAGACCTTAATGAAATTAAGAGGAAGTGGTGTGTGTTTAAGAAGGGTTTAATATAACATCTTAAGTTGGTGGCTTAGAGACACGAATAAGCTTTTATAAGAGTGAGGTGATCTCTTCTCATTAGCATGTGTTTTGAGGTGTTTGTGGCGCTACTACTCTACTAGAAACAAAACCATGACGCCTTGTTGGGTCAAAACGGATAATATCTTTACTTGAAGTTGGACAGTTACAAATGGTATCAGTTCCAGGTCCCGACACATCCATGGGAGAGAGGATTGTGACATCTTACATCGGTGGTGAAGAAAAACCATAGACCATTGGTTTGAATCGTTACCAATGATATCAAATCCAGTTTCTAGGTCGATATGCACATCGTCTCCTTTTGTTTGATATTGTGATTATTTGATGCCATGATGTCAGCTCTCGGGAGAAGGTTTTTTTTTTTATTTAGAAGGCGTATAGATTGATCATAGGATTTTAAGTGTTTGGGGGATGTTGTAAGCGTAGTGTCATACACTTCTTCCGAATTAGATGCACGTGGTTGGCCGTTCAGTGTAATCTATAATGTTATAATATGTGATATATCATTTTTACACTTGTTAGTAAATACTTACACCTTTTATGGCTAGCTCGGTATAACCCAATCTTTTGTTGCTTCAGCCTTATATTTCCTTGTTACTTTGGTGATCGATGTGTTAGATATTTGACAATGATTACTTTAGAAACAATTTTGATTAAAAATTGATTTTTAATTTTGAAAACTAAAACTCTCAGCATTTGAACTTTATAATTCGGCTAAACTTTTAAATTAAATGAATGCTCTTGAATTTTAAATAAATGATTTTTTGAAAAGTACCTCTTCGGCTTTTGAGTGTTATTGACTATGTTTTTAATATCTGTATTGGACATGTGGCTCACGTTATGTACCCAAGGGGAAAGAATTGTGACATCCCACATCGGTGATGAATAAAAACTAATAGACCTTTATAAGGATGAGATGACCTTTTCCACCAAACATGCCATTGTTTTCAATAAAAATTGGTTAACTAAACATGCTCTTACTTTCTTAAAAGTTTGAGTTGATTCTAAAATTTTTATTTATGATGTTGTTTTATATTTTGTATTTAGTACCTATCAGTTATTAATTTAAGCACCGAAAGATATGTGTTAATCTCCGAAGCCCGGGCCAACCACGTTATTATTATTATTTAGGGATATTTGTGCAAAAAAACCTCTAAGTTTGACCATTTTTATGATTAGATACTCCAATCATTTTTCATTGCACAAAAAACCTATAACTTAATAAAACTTATCAAAATGATGTTTTAAAAAAATGACTTGCCTGATAAACCGGTTGCAATATGCTGACCAACCATTCATCTCCAACGAACATTCTTTCCAGCGAACTAAAACTTATCTATGTTTTATGATTCAAATTCACATTTTCTGTTGATTTTTTTATTCAAATTTCATTTTTTCGACGAAATTCCAGTGGTCACTGACGACTTGCCAACAGAGGCATGTGAATTTCAATCGGTTACAACTGGTAATATACCAATTTCGTGCTATTTTACCGGTTGAAGGTTTTTTGCGCAATGAAAAATGATTGATGGTTCTAATCACAAAAGTGATGCAACTTGAGACTTTTTTACACAAATATCCCTATCAATTTTTATTTTTTTATAATCTATTTATATTTATCATATATAATATATAAATTCATCTTTATATATTTTTAGAATTTTTAATTCGATTTTTGTTTGTTTTCTGTTTATTTTGATCTTTTATTTTCTTTCGTTATTAATATTTTTTAAATGGTATCACTTTAATTAGTGTTTTTTTCTTTAATTTTTTTTTGACATTTTCGTTTACTATTTATTTTAATCTGTGTTTTTTTTACGTCTCTCTATTTTAAAATAGTAATTTACTTTACTTCGATTATTGATGAGATACAAAGAAACTAGGGATTAAATTTGAGGGTTAAGTATCATTTGACCATCCAATTTAAGATTTGTCTCATTTAACCACTAAATTATTTTTTGTCCTGATTTAACAACTAAACTTTTGTTTAATATTCTATTTTTAGAAAAAATTAATAAAACTAATGGCTAAATCGATACAAAATATGATAGTTTAATGGTCAAATCAGAATAATTTTCAGTGGCTAAATATGTATAAAAATATAGTTTAGTGGCTAAAGCGAGACAAAAAATAGTTCAATGACTAAATTGAAAAATATTTAAAAGTTGGATGGTCAAAATTATACTTAACCCTAATTTTATCTTGCAAGATTTCAATTGTGACAAATAAAGGTTCTTAATAAAAAAAACTTCATTAAGATAAAAAGTTTATTCATGTATGCATCTATCTTTTACGAGTTTTAAGTTGCATGATATTGTTTTCTTTTTTTCGAGTCATTAAAATTATAAAGGGTATATAATTAATGAAATTATGTGTTAATACTAACGTAACGCACAAATAAAAATACATATTTTATCATATTAACTTATTGTAACTTTATTTAATAATGATTAGCTTATTGTAGTTTTTCATTCATTGATGACATTTTCTTATATTTTTTATATGTTGAAGTGTTGTTATCTATTTCTTATAGAAATATGATTTTTTAAACCCGTCACAACACGAAGAAAAAACTCTAGGTTTTATCATTAATCAATAATAGAAATTAATTCAACTTGAAGTTAAAAATATTCACATAAAACCATCATATATGTAATTTGTGAATATGTGCTATCTTTTAAGATATCAAAAATTACTTTTTGTTTGACATCAAATATTATAAAGACAAAAAAAAAAATTTGAAGTTCATTATTAGTTATAAGCACACACAATATTATATGTATCTAATAATGTAATTAGAAGTATATATGTATTTGATGGTGTAATAATATTTAGGACTCCTCTCTTGATTCTCCATATCTTATACTTGGAACACACATGTCACAATGATATATTACAGCAGTACATTTAGGGGTGACAATTTTGACTCAACGGGCTAAACGGACCGAACAGTTAAATGGATTCATCGTAAAAAACTAAGACAGAACATAACTTTTTTTAAAAAGAAAATTTTATAAAACGGTGTATTTAAAAAAATTTGTTCATTGAACACAATTTCAATATTATGTAAAAATTTATGACTTTGGGTCGTTAACCTGTTTGCTTGAACGGGCTGAAATTGTCACCCCTAAGAATATCAGTACTCATATTTTGACTTGATGGTCAAGTGACTTCTGAGGTTCACATTTTGAGATCATTTCTAACGATTGTCTTCCTTGTTTCAGTCATGTTTTGAGCTTAGAAATGACAATGAATGTCTGTATCTTGTGTCAAAACCAGCATTTAGAAGACAATAACGCTTTGACTAACATTTGTTACCTTTGATTGCAAATGGTATCTGTGGGGGGGGAAACGAAAATGTTCTCATCTCCAACGGTCAAAGTTAATGGATGTTAGTCGGACGAACTATTTATGTGAAAGGTTTGTGTTTTTTGTACATCTGGTGTATTAAAAAATGTTGAGAGACCGAAACCATAATAACCGTCAACGACAATTATCATTAGTGTATTTTACCCTAAATAAAATTATATAATGACAAAAAAAATAATTTAATAGGAATCTGAATAGCAACTATCAGTACTAAAAGAAGGAAGACATATAAAAACTTACATCACTCGACCCCAAAATCGAAAAATCAACATATTAACATTAGGAATTCCTCATTGACACTTGATTTTTGATTTCGTTTGTACTTTATATGGTGTCCATTAACTCCATAATTTTTAAATATTTTGTAGAATGTATTATTAAAAAGTTCTGGAACTCATGGAAGTTTAGGCTTTGTTTTGGTTTATAATCAAAATAATTTTTTTTATATTTTAAGGATCATAACTATAAACCACAGGGATAATATATGTAGTTCACTCTATAATTTATCTTAATTATTTAATTGTAATTGTAATTAATAATTGTTAAAGAAAAATATTTTTTAAACGTAACTATATCATTTATATATAAATTATTTAAAAGTAGAAGTTTTTAGAGAGAATGGTATGGTTTATCCGTTGGGTGAGCGACTTCACCACACCAGCTTTTCCCGGCAGGAACACTGCCCCCCACCTCTGTGGCCCCGTTCAGTTTTCTCCTCTCTGGTCTTGTACCCCTCTAGCTTTCACCTCTCTCATTCTCTCTCTCTCTCTCTCTCTCTCTCTCTCTCTGTTTCTCTCTCTAAATTTTAACGGGTTGATAATATTGTGATAGAATGATGATTATTTCCAATGTTTTATTATGGAAATGATATAGAGAAAAAAACTAATGTAGCGCTGAAGTGTGCAAAATGGTATGTATACCTCTTACCCTAATCATTTCAACTAAGTCATCTTCCCATTGGAAACTTGTTAATCCAAAAATCCGTATTCCAAGTTTGTTATTGTGGAAGCACAATGGCACATATGTCTTTCGACATGATGTCCAGTTTCAACTTTAAACAACTTTTCAATAACTAGAATAACTTTGTATTAGCTGAAGGACCATTGAAGTTTAAAAGATCATTACCTCGAATCGATGAATTGAGACAAGACAACATTACAACGACAACAAAGTAGAAGTTAAAAAGATCATTACCTCGAATCGATGAAATGACAAATTAACTAACAAATCTTTAACATAAATAATCAAATCAACCGATAGAGTTTTTAACCCAACCTACATGCCATGAGATTGAGAGATTGCTTGTTGTCGGCATGTCGGTGGCCTACTTGCTTCGAACTAATGAGTGTGAAAATCGAATCGTGAGAGAGGCAAAGAAAGTGAGGAACCAAAATGTATAAAGAAAATATATCGAGTGATCCAAGTCAATCATGGGAAGCTCCATCCCCGACCATGAACAACTTTTTAAGTAAAAACAACTTTTTCGAGAATTACGAGAATCCAAGTTATACAAGTAAAGAGATTTATTCATTGATAAGAAAGAGAGAAAAAACGTGAATGTATACAAAAACATAGAAACTGCTGTCAAACTTACTAATATAGCTTCATGCTCGATCTAAAAAAACATATGTGACACAGTTACGATTAAAGAAATACACGTATATTCTCAACGACATAAACAGCAAAATAAAATGTCATTTTCAACAATTTACGAAAAATTAATTAAAATTAAAACGATTATACAAATATTGAGCATTGACATATAGATTTAAGTAATTAACACTTAATAAACGGTTGTGTTAAACCCAAACCCCCTTCACTTTGTTTCTAATTACACACTCCTTCACCTAGTTAATTAGCTTAATTACTTCTTAACGTTGTGGGACTCACCAATTTATAAACAACACACCCCCTTTATCAATTCTATATAATTATTTTTGTTGTTTAGTGGGTGAGACCCACCATTATTATCATCATTATTGCATTTATATATTAAAAATAATTTAAATAAATCATATCATGCAATGATTACTTAATGATTAAGATAATTAGTATGGTGTGTATAATCAGAAAACGAGAGGTGTGTATTTATCATCACCCCTTAATAAAATAATGCACATGTGAGCAGGGGCGGATGTAGTTTAGATTGACGGGTGTCACTCGACACCGATAAAATTTTAAAATACTGAGTTACGTATGTGTCAAAATTTGAGTGACACCTACGATTTTTTTTGAGTGACACCTATGAGAAATATGTATACGTATTATATACTTATATAATTTATATTTGTTATTTGTTAAATTTGTGTTGGCAATCCATTCCGGCAACCCGATTCGTCTTAGAAATTTTTTTAAAATTTAAAGTATTAAAATTTACTCTAAAAAGTGACACCGATAACTGAAATTTCTGGATCCGCCCCTGCATGTGAAGAAAACTCACCGAAAGCATTGAAGAATATACACAAAATGTGACGCCACAATATTCCTCCAAGAATAGCAAATTTCCAATTGGAAAACCAATAATATAAATACTTTATTATTTTGTTATTTTATAATAAGATTTAAATTTATTTATTAGTAAGAATAATTATTCATTAAAAATACTAATATATGGGTTAATAAACTAGTTAGTACATATAAATAATTTAACTTATTGAAATGAAATAAATTTAATAATTTTCAAACCAATATATTTATGAAGATATAAAAAGACCATCAAAGTTTTAATCAAATCCATGAACAACAATAACATTAACAATAATCAAATCAAAGTTTCAAACCAATATATTTAATAATTTTCAAACCAAAATATTTATGAAAATATAAAAACAAGTATAAAACACTACTTAGGAAATAAACAACAATAACATTAGCGTTCAAAAGATAATTTACTAATTAAAATATATGATGACAAAAAACTAAATGATATATAAAACCATATAAAAAATACAATGACAAAAATTAATACAGAGAGAGATCTGAATAACACCTACCAGCTTTAAAAGGATAAAAACATGTAAAAGCTTACATCATTCACTACCAAAATCACAAGATCCACCGATTCACATTAGGAATTCCTCATTGAGACTTGATTTATTTCGTTTGTACTTATAGTTTTAAGGCACAAATTAGCTCGTCTAACCATTTCTTGTCACGTCATCCCGACCTTACCTTATTCCCCTCATCAATGCGCTCTATAAATACTCTATCATCCATCTCATTTCGCTCATCTGAATCATTTAACTTTAAAATCTCTAGAACATTTGTAAACTGCCCAGAAAAGTTGTTAAAAAATGGCCAGCGATAAATCGTTCGAAGGATTATCAGCTCCCCCACCATTGACGGGACCTACACAAAGAGAAGTCAAATATAAATCAATAAAAGATGTCATGAAAACAGCTAAATGTGCTTTGTTGAGTCTCGATGGTAAGAAGAACTATATTATCTGCGACAAATGTGGGTATGGCGATAAGCGCCGTATACTCTCATGTGCTACATATGACAAAGCATATCACATGTCTTGTCTTGGTCCAGTAGGCATTGAATTTTCGGATTTTCAATGGCAATGCCGTAGTTGCTCCAACGAACATCGGCCATTGAAAAGTGAGCATATTTAATTTATTATTATCTTCAAGTCTTCAATTTCTTGATAACAAACAAGATTATTTAATTACGATCTTGTATTAATTAATTTTTAATTTTACTAAATTATTCTATATGCTAAAATCAAATGTCGGTCCTCTCGGATTAATGGGGTAAACTCTAGCATAAAAAATAATGGTGCTTCATTACTAATACAGTAATACAAATCACACTTATGGTATATTAATTTTTATTGTTAATATTAACTTTTTTTAAAAATTATTTTGAGTTTTTTTCCCTAATTTCTTTTCATCTAATTGAAAAGTTTTGAACCATTTTATGCGTTCTGTAGAAACATACATGCTAACTTTAAGACTAAATTACATAAATGGTCTCTGTGATTTATATGAAATTATGGTTTTAGTCTCTGAAAGAATTTTATTACACCACAAGTCCCTAAAATCGAAAAGTTGTAACATTTTGGTCCCTGAAACTAACGGCGGTTAACTTTAACCGTTAGTTTCAGGGACATTTTCGTCCATTTGTCATTTAGGGACCATCTGTGTAATTTTAAAATTTTCTTATTCTTTTTCCTTTTTTCTTTATATCATAATTTATTTTCACATATATATATATATATATATATATATATATATATATATAGTATTTCTTTTTTTATCTTTTGATTATTCAAATGTAACATTTTATTTTTTATTTCTATTATTTTAATTATTAATTTTTATTTGTATTTCTATTGTTATTATCAATGCTAACTTTTTTAATATATTACCATAATTATTTATTTAAGATTATTATATGATATACTTGATTCATTTTGTTTTCAATTAGTTATTGAAATCCTAATTTTTCTCCGTTCTTTTTTCATTTAATAAAAAATAAAAATAAAAATTAGTTTTAGTTTATTTTCGTTCAGAAAATCTAAAATCGAAATGATAATGTTTTTACGCCATTCAAAAAAGTCAGAATAACGACATGTTGAAGTTTTTTTCATTATGGTTTGTACTTTATTAAAAAATTTTAATCAAAATTTTAAATTCTGAATGGTTCAAAAAAATCAAAAATTGAAATGGTTCGTCACTTTTTGTTCAAAAAAAATTAAATTTTAAATGCTTCGTCGTTTTTATTGAAAAAATTCAAATTGTAATGGTTCTTTTTTTAATCTTCTTTTAATTAAAATCAGTATTATTCTTTTGTTTGAAAAAAAATCAAAAATCATAATAGTTCATCGTTTTTTTATCAAAAATTCAATGAAGAAACTACAAACCATTTTGATTATATAATTTTTCCAAATACAACATGTCGTTATTTTGAATGGAGAAAAAATAAATCGTTTCGATTTTAGTCTAGAAAAAAATAAACTAAAAATAATTTTCATTTTTATTCTAAATGAAAAAAAGAACGGAGAAAGATTTGGATTTTCAATAACTAATTGAAAAAAAATAATCATGTATATCATATAATAATATTAAATAAATAATAATGTAAATATTTAAAAAAAGATATCATTAATAATGACAATAAATTTATAATTAATAAGATAAATAAAAGAAAGACAAAATATATACATGAAAATAATTTATGATATAAAGAAAAAAAGACAAAAAAGACAAAAAGAATAAGAAAGTTTGTAGATTACACAAATGGTCCCTGAAAGACAAATGGACAAAAATGCTCATGAGACTAACGATTAAAGTTAGGTGCCGTTAGTTCCAGGGACCAAAATGTTACAACATTTTGATTTTTAAGGACTTGTGGTGTAATAAAATTCTTTTAGGGACTAAAACCGTAATTCCATATAAACCATAGGGACCATTTATGTAATTTAGTCTAGAGACTTTAATGAATCAAAAATTTATTTTTTGAGTTATAAGAATTTAATTTATTATTTTACATTAACTTTTTTTATATCCCTATAATTATAAAAATTTAATGAATCATAATAAAAAAATTATATCCTGATTATAATATATATAGAATTCGGTTCGTAAGCGTACCAATGAGATCTCAGTGTACCTACCAGCGTACCCTATTGTGAATGATCATTCAAATGTTTTTTTGCATAAACATGTAGAAGACAACATTATAAAACTTTTTATTATAAAGAATATCATAAATCTTGCGAATGATACAAAAAGATCATGTGAATTGTGTGAATGATCATTCACTTGAATGTATGTGAAATTCATATATCATGTTTATAACATTAAATTAAACACGGTATTGAAAAAAATTTTAATAAAAAGTTTTTAATGTTGATACCTTCGGTAGCACTTGATTTTAGAAACATACTTTTCTGAACCTATATATACACACACACACACACACACACACACACACACACATATATATATATATATATATATATATATATATGTATATGTATATATATAGAATATGGTTCGTGTGAGTACCTAAAAAATGCAGAGTACCGTGAGTACCTGTGAACACATGGGTTTTAGATATGAACATGCTCCGAAAAAAAGTTTTTTTTTTTTAAATTTTTTTCATATTAATTTAGATACAAATAATATAAGCCTATTCGTAAAAGAATTACACACATTCACACTTTCTAGCCTCTTAAAAGTCATGTGAACGTGAAAAAATTCATGTGAACATGCTTAGCTGTGAACATACATTCACAACAGTGCAGTTCATGTGAACTTGCATGTTTCATATAGTTATAGTGTGTGTTTAGGTGTGATTTTTTGCAAGTAGTCTTATATTATTAATTTAAACATGATTATGAAATAAAATTTCAAAAAAAATGGTTTTAAGCGAGGTACCTCCGGTACTCCGCAAAACTAGTGGTACTCATTTGAACCCAAATATATATATATATATATATATATATATATATATATATATATATATAAGCATAAATTTGACTTTCAACATCGTAAAATCCGCAAACCATGATGTTTTACAAATCTATTTAATTTTATCTACGAATTTTACTATATAATTAATTTTATGAATTTCCAAAGATTATAACAATCTTTATGTCTATTTAGAATATGATTTATGATGCATACATTATATATATGATTATTGGTAACAAATTAATTATATTTTGAAACTTATATTTAAAGCAAGAGTTATGGTTTTTAGTTTTATAATGTGTGTATATATACATTTATTTCATGTAAAACACAGACAAAGCATCAAATAACGACACAACTTGTGTGGAAGAAGACGTTTCCGATTTCGATGATGTCGTGCGTAATTGTCAAAAGCGTCTAAGAGAGCAAATGTAGGTGTTTTTCTTCCAAAGTTATCGATAACTCGATGAGGTATTGTTGCAGTTAGTAGTTCTTTGTTTAATTTAAGTAAGATTTGGGTTTAAACAGTATTTGTTTTTATCTTTACTGTTATGTTGCCATGCGTAATTGTCAAAGGCGTTTAAGAGAGCAAATGTTGGTGTATTTCTTCCAAAGTTATCGATAACTCGATGAGATGCTGTTACAATTAGTAGTTCTTTGTTTAATTTAAGTAAGATTTGAGGTTAAACCATATTTGTTTTATCTTTTATGTTGTTGTGTTTTTAATGGTTAATGAATAACATGGTTTAATTGTGTTCGAGTCTTGCCAATGACGTTTTCCCTTATGTGGAGGTGTGGGTTTGGTTATCAACCTCAAGATGTTTAACAAAAAATAGGTGCTAACACTAACCACTAACATTAGTTGTTCAAATAAAATTGTGTTTTTAATGCATTATTGAAACTGTGATAGTAGTATGCTATGTTATATATGGGCCAATATATATCTTCCAATTAATTAAGTTGTTGAATTATGATAGTTTTCATCAGTGGCGGATCTAGGATTTCTTTGTGTTGGGGGCATGTGTATGCACGATAACTATTTTTTGGTTGCAAGGTTTCAAGTGTCGGGTCGGGTTGAGTTATTTGGTAGTTTGGTTTGATATTTTTTACTATAGCCGATTAGTTTTTTCGTAACAACTTAATAATTTATCAATTTAGACCATTTAACAATCCTACAAAGAATTTATAAAACTCAATTCAATAAATTCACAACAAACAATAATCATAAATAATAAAATCAACAATCTAACATAAATCAAAAACCAAAAATTAGCAAATCACTTGAATTCTCGATTGATTCAAGCAGGCAAGCAGCAACAAGATTTCGATTTTTACCTTCTTAATCTTACCTGAGACTGAGAGAGTGAGAGGACAGAGAGAAGACGGAGACTGAGAGAGTGAGAGGACAGAGAGAAGACGGTGGTCGCCTGGTTGGTGGGCGCCTGTGCGGTGAAGCAGCAGCAGCAGGTCGCTGCAGTCAGGGGCGGACGTCGAGGGTTCAAGCGGCGAAGCAGCAGCAGGTCGCTGCAGTCACGGTGGCGCCTGGGCGGTGGCGTCCAGGGTTCAAGCGGGCAGCGGTGATGGCGTCGACCGTCGAGGGTTCAAGCGGCGATGGCTTCCAAGCGTAACTACGTGAGCGACTGAGACATATTGTAATTTGCAAGTTCCAAACGTGAGCAGCAGGTTAGGGATATTTTTGGGCTTCTAAACAATATTGGGGGCCTGTTGAGAATCTCAGTGAGGGCCTAGAATATTTTTGTGTGGGCTGTTAGAAGAAAATTAGACAGGCCATTGAGGGCCCAGCCCCCCCCCCCCCTCCACATCACGTAAGTCCGCCCCTGGTTTTCATTAATCATGGACTAATTACTAAGATTTAATAGACAACTATGATTCAAAAGATTTTTACTTGTTGTCAATCATTCTTTATATATAAATTGTCACTCCCTAGATTATATACACGGTTAATATTGAAAAAACTCTATCAACTTTCTTCATTTTCGTGATTAAGTCCCTAAATATTTTTTTATTGTTTAAGTTCCTAAACTATTTTTGTCTTATTCAAAATTGTATATTTGATATGTTTGACCGGTTACCAAACCAGTAAACTTAGTTTTTTTTTACTTGATTAACGTTGAAAAAAACCTACCGTCTTTTATTATTTTAGCAATTAAGTCCCTAAACATTTTGTTTTATCATTGTTTTACCGGCTAATTCGGTAGCCGGTCAAAAATATATACATTTGAATAAGACAAATATAGTTTAGGGACTTAAATAATTGAAAAAAATGATTTTAGGACTTAATTGATAAAATATGAAAAGTTGATTGAGTTTTTTCAATATTAAACCTTGTATACATACATACATACATACACACACACACATATATATATATGTAGATATGTAGATATACATACATATATATATATATATATATATATATATATATATATATATATATATATATATATATATATATATATATATATATATATATATATATATATATATATATATATATATACACACACACACATATGTATATGTATATATATGTATGTGTATACATATGTATATAGATATGTACATATGATGTACATCTATATATACACACATGTATATGTGTATATATACACACATGTGTATATATATATATATATGTTCAAGTGAGTATCACCCATTATGCAGCGCACCAGAAGGTACCACTCTTAAAAGTAAATTTTTTGAAATTTTTTTCATGAATATGTTTTAATTAACATTACACAGATGATATATGAATTTCACGCAAATTCGAACACTCTAAGTGAATAAAATCATGCATCGCATAAATGCACGTTCACATATCTTCAAAATTATGTAAGTGTACGTTCACATCACTTTTTAGGAGGTAGGAGATGTGAATTTATGTGAAATTTACATATGATCTTCATAATGTTAAATAAAATATGTTTATGAAAAAAAATTTAAAATTATTTTAATTAAAGGTGGTACCTTCTGGTGCGCTGATAATGAGTGGTACTTTCTCAAACCATATTCGAGAATATAGTTCGAGTGAATACCATATCTTTACAGAGTGAAACATATAGAATGGAAAATTGTTAGATTGGGACCAAAAGTGAAACATATAGAAAGCGCGAAAACGATCATTTTCAAAAAGAGAAGTCTGGCCAAAGGATCTAAAGCATGACAAAACATAGAACAAAGATATTGTAATTGTATTTTTAAGGTGAAAAGAACGAAAATCATAATTTGTATATAATCACAAAAATAACAATTGTTATTTATCTTCAAATTAATGAAGAAAACCAAAACTAGAACAAAATAGCAAAATAGCAAAATGGATATTTTCATATTGTTAATGAAGGGTTTGTTAAAACCATCCCTCGGGGAGCTCGAAATGATACGAACCAACGAAAATATGGTCATATGGATAGTTTTTTTCATGATCGTTAAAATCCCGATTTTGATATTAAGATCTTACAATTTACGATCATGGTCAGCAAACACGAGTCGATCCTTAGTATGATCTCTCATTGTTAGGATCTTAAGATCTCGATCCGATCCTGCTTTTGCTAAACTTAAAATATAAAACGATTATAAATTAGGCAACTTTGTTAAATTGAAAGATAAACGCATGTATTAATTATATAATTTGTGCACAACATCGATTCAATACTCTAAAATATCAATCTTTAATAACGTAATTAAATCATCAAAAGTCTTACAAGTTGTATTGAAATATCGTTATTTCTTTTGACTTTTAAATATTTCATCAATTTGACATAAAATTAATGTCTGGTGTAAATTATAACACATATAAAAAACATTATTATTTTAGTAGGATCTTATAGTTCAGATTCCAATCTTAGAATTCGATCTTGGAGATATAAAAACGATATTAAGTGCCAACTTTGGCTTATCTGGATAAATGATTTTGAGGGACTGGATTTTGCTAAGTTACACGGAACCACATGGAATAAAATGATTTTACCCTTTTTTGGTTGAATTTATTATCCCATTTTGTATAAAAATAAAGATATTTATGCAAAAAAAACTTACACAGAATGAACATATTACCAGTTGTAAATAATTATTAAAATTATTTATTTTAACCACTCAACCATTTCTCTAATTAAAATCTATTAACTATCATTCTTTTTTCTCTGTTTTTAAGTTCTTCTTATTATTAATATTATGTCATTGAAGTTTTAAAATTTTACTTCGTTATTTCATTGTTTTGCAAATAGAAAAAATTGGTATATTCAAGAGAAACAATTGAATTTGCAAAATTTCTACACTTTTCGTCATAGTTACAACTTACAAGGATTTATTATGAAACATATTTTTTTGCGTTTTCGTCCCTCCATTTAATTTTTTTCATTATAGTCCTCAAGTTAATTTTATTTTTTTAATTTAGTGAAATTTGGTTATTAGAATCCAAGTTAATCTAGACAAAAATGAAAGGTTTCAAAAGAAAACAAAAAATAACTTGTGTTCTCGAGTTTTTTTTCAAGAGAAATTTAAATAAAAAAAACCATGTTTCCAAGTTTTCTTCAAGGAAAGAGAGGAAATTGATTTTCTTTCCAGTTTCTGAGTGAATCCAAAAGATTTATTAAAATGTCACTTTTTCTTTTTCTCTTTCTAGCTCGAGAACATAAATACATCTTATAGGTTTGTTGCATAAACCCAAATTCGTAACGGCAAAACCCCATATGTTTCCATAAGCCTATAATGCCGAGGGATACTCTCAAATTCATCATTTTAAACACCTCAAGCGCTACATCAGTTAATCACTTTTCGCCATTTCCATTCTAGAACATTGGAAATACTTATCATTCTCAACTTCGTATCTCAATACTCAGTAACCCAATTAAATTTAAAAAAAAAAATTTGTTGGAGGGAGAGAACCCCATGTCAAAAGAGAAGTGGGCAGCCCACTGTGGGGGTCCCACCAGGAAAAGGTGGGCAACCCTGATGAACCAGCGGCCTACCCATACCCTTTACTTTTAGATAGGCGTGTCGGAAGAAAACATGGCTATACCGTACTAGATGTACTAAAACCAAATTTGTGATAAAACGGGTATGCGTACCCGCGTACCGTACCAAATAGCCCGTATTCGGTACGGTACCAGTACAGTTCCAGTCCCGGTTTTATCCTTTTTTTACCCGAATCAAACTTGGTAGTTGGCACTATACACCGTAACATATATAGTCCTGATTTGGTATGATTACGGTTTGTTTCCGTTACCGTTGTAAGTTCTGCACACCAGTACCCGGATCCTACTTGGGAAAAGAAGTTCAAAATGAGGGTTGAAAAATGATTAAATACATTATATATATAGAAACAAGAAGGATGATTTTTATATATTTCATACTAACTTACATTGATTCACAACAAATAATGAAATTAAATTAATAAACAAGATTTTATACCAACTTTAAAAGTAAAAAATAAAAATAAAAATTATAAAAAATAAGAGAAGGAAGGAAGGAGGAAGAGGACAAACTGTATGTGAAGGATCCAATCCATCCATTAGGTTTGTATTGTATTGTATTGTTCCAGCCCATGGACAGCTCAACATCTCCTGAATTTAGATAAAGCAAAAGCATGTGAGCATACCTGTGTAATTCCAAACCAATTCCTTATAAAACTAATTTTCAGAACCTTCCTTGCTCTTTTTCTGCCTATCTTTCTAATCATTCTTTACTAAAAAATAATACATAAATGAATTAATAATTGACGTAGTTAATGAACTTGTCGACAACTGAATCTCGATCACTCGATCTTGTTTGTTTATAACTTTATATAATACGTTGGGCAAATGATATGAAAATGTAACGTACTTTATGCCTAAGGTTCGTTTTGACAACTGTACTTTCAAAATAAGGGATCATAGTTTGAAAAACATGCGACAAACCAGTTGAGCACTTTTTTTTTTGAACGGCAAACTAACATACTCCTACTCTCCTAAACTACACCTTTGCCACAAACTTACTTTCACCACCTAAATTCAAACTTGCCTCCGACGGGAGTCAAACTCGTGTCTCACTTGAAAATCACCCCCCTCTTACCAGATGGGCTAAACCCAACTGTACCAGTTGAATACTTGAATGTGACATGGAATCGGGTAAATAATGGTGTAGGAATGTTACCACACAAGTTTGGCTCGATTAGTTTCCAAGTGTTTAGATCCCCTAAGCGTGAATTTATTAAAACTATGATCCGTTAAATGTACATATTGAAAATACAATCCCCAAAATGAACATAAACATAAAATACGTTACACTTTCACGTCATTTGCTTAGAAAAATAATGTCATGTTACTAGTATTTGGGTGCCCGACATGGCTACGTGGTACATGAATGCTACAATTACTGAAGTCATAAAAGCTCTAACGATACGAGGGTGCAATCATGTGTGAATGTGTGTAATATAGCTACAAACTTATGACCCAATTTATAGGGCGGATTGCACGTAAAAGGAATTCACTTTAAGTTGATGTTTAAGTTGTCAAATAAAGGACACAGATTACCAAATACGAAAACCGTTTGCTAAAAGTTGATATCTATTTTGAGTAATCAGGTCATAAACTTATAAGGATGACACTGCTCTTAAAATTTTGTTCTTTCAATTCTTTTTACGTTCAATTTGGCGAAATGAATAAGATAGTATAAGAAGTTATTTCATGATTCATACATATAGAAGATAAACATGCAATAAAACCCAAATTATTGATCAAATGATTTTGCTTTTTTATTATTTTTCTGGTAAAAAGGAAGATCAAATATGCCCCTTGTGTATCCTGATACGGGAATCCAGTGAAATCGGTGACAATTCACGTCCCAGATAACTGCATCAGGATTTGACAAGGGGTAGAAACTCAAACACCTCTATTGTATGCAAAGCTTAATTACAACATGGGTAATATAAAACGAGAACGGGGTTTATATGCATTACCCCTAAAAGGATGGTCTACGCTGACGTAACTTAGTTCTTTACATAGTCAGCACCATTGCGCTTGCGTTTGTTAGACCTCGAAAAGAAGCATATCTGGGCCCATGATTTCTTCTGTTTGACTGGTTGTGCTTTCACCTCCTTTTTCTCGTGGATCTCATTGATGAATTGAACAACGGCCTGCAGACACTAAAGTGGTGGAATTAGCCATGAATTGAAGTATTATTGAATTTATAGAATAACGGAAATGACAACTCGCCTGAGCGCCTTGGTTGAGTAGGGATTGCGGTGGTATCTCCAATGGATTCCCTTCAGCTTTAAGAACACGTAACTTCGATAGCATACGGAAAGAATCTGGAAGGATTCTGATCTGGTTGTTGCTCATATCCAACTCTTCCAAATTCTCAAGGTTTCCAATGGATCTTGGCAGGGATCGTAGGTCGGCAAAGTTGTTGCTGATGTTGATTTTTACAAGGGTGGTAGCAAAACATAAGCTCTCAGGAACTGATTCAAGCTCGTTGAAGCTTACATCAAGCTCTTTTAAACTTGTTAAGGATGACATCGTGGTTGGCAACCTACCAATGTTATTATAACGAACAGAGAGCCTCTCCAAGGAAACGATTTTCCCTATGGCTTCTGGTAGGGCTTTAAGCTTGTTATAGTCTGCAATAAGCTCTTTAAGGGAGGAGCATTGACCTATCATATGTGGGAGTTCTTCGATTTCGTTGGTTTCGATGTTGAGTTTTTGCAGACTATTGAGTGAACACACGGTTTCAGGAAGTACTGAGAGGTTGTTGGAGCTCAAATCGAGCTCTTCAAGACGGAGTAATTTACCAAAGGTGGCAGGCAGAGATGTCAACTGGTTTGCTCGTACATCAAGATGAACCAAGTTGAGCAAATCGCCTATAGATTCGGGGAGTTCAATGATTTTGTTAGAATGCAAATCTAGTTTTGTCAATGAGGAAAGGCCTCCAATGGAAGATGGCAAGGCAACAAGCCGATTTTCTGATAGATCGAGGGTAATCAAACTAGACAACTTTCCTATTGAATCAGGAAGCCATTCGATTTGGTCCATCAATTTACTCCCAAGATTGAGATCTTTAACTCCTTTTTTGGAAGATACTTCAATTAGACTAGCAAGCTTTATAAGACTCAACTTCTCACCATCTTCGCCTGCAAAACACACACGCATTTGGAATCATATTTCCAATCAAAAAACCTCAATCGTTACTCACCTAAACACAAATCCGTCATCATTCAAGACGTCATGATGTCAAATAACGCTATATACTATAAAACCTAAAAGGCATAACGAGGCGGTATAACACCACACCATAAGTATTGCATATTAAAGCTTCTAATTTAAAAGGAAACGCATAAATATCATGATGATCTCTTAAACAGTACGATACAACAGTAACAAAGATGAAAGCTCACCAGACGTAATGGCGGGCTTTAAAGTGGAATCCACAATCATGGGTCTTGAAGTATCATTCATTCGAAGCACTCTCCCAATCCCATCACCATGAATAGCAGACTCAGGCTTTTTAACGTAGCTATCATCTCTAGTGAACAACTCAGACGTTTTAACAGGCTCCTTGTCATAATACAAGCTAAAAGTCGACGTTGGAGTCACGCTCACAGTGCTGAGGGAGTTGCCACTAAAATTTGTACCAGAGAAGGAAGCTGAATTCGTCAAAGATGACGAGCTGCTTGACGTAGAAACAACTGATTGGGTATTATTATCACCACTCGAGGGAACGACACATTTGGAAGCTCTCTGAATCATATCATCAAACAGTATGTGGTAGTTTTCAAGATCTAGCAATTTAACTGCTTCCCTCTTCTGTTCCATAGTCTGGAAATTTACTAAATGCTTTTGCATCTCTACCAACACATTGAATAATTCATCAGGAACGTCTCTTCGCTTCTTTTGCCTAGCAATAGCTTCCAGCCTCGACTGTTGTTCACTCTCTGCATTTCGTATCAGTATCTTTGCACCTTCAACATCTTCAATTCCAGGCCTTGGAGGAAGAGATCTATGAAGTCTCATTATCTCTTCCACAACCTCATCTACTGATTTTGCAGAAGAATCCATTCCCTATGCCTTTATTCTACAAATTTCCAGGAAACTTGTACTATTAAGACCCGAATCTCAGGGCCATTAAGCTAACGATAACAAAATCCAAACCAAAACCACTTCTAGAATCTCTAAATTCAGAAAACCAAAGTTTAAAAAATAAATAAATAAATTTACACAGTAAGCATGATACTCAATCCAGACATTAATTAAACTAAAACATACACAATCCACAAAATGTACCACTTTTAGTTAATAAATTTCACATTAATACTACCAAATCTCTATTTCCTAATCGTATAAACTGAAATCTAAGTTAACATATACGTGTAAACCTAACAAAATTTTCGTATGGCTTCAAAATCACAACATAATAATGACTATAAAACAACAATTTCATGAGATTTGTCGTAAAAAAGGAAAAAGGTACTTCAACTCCATAATTAAACAATCTAAAACAACATGATTACCAAAGAGAAAGGAAAATCACACAATAAGAAGCCATAGATTAAAAAAAAAACAAAAACCTTGAAAGAGAAATAGCATCAAATATGTATAATTAATGGAAAGGAAAATTAAATCAAAAGGAAGAAAGGAAAGGAAAGTAAACAGTAGTAGTGGTAGTAGTAAGTTGAATTGAAATTTGAGAAATTGACCTCGGAATCGTCTTGTTTATCAGAATTTGTGGACAGAAATGGCGGCGGCTAGGGCGTGTTACGGTGGAGAGAGAGAGAGAAGATCGGTGTTTGGTTCGACGGGAAATTCAGACACTGTGAACAAAAGTGTGTGTGTGTGTGGTTTTTTTACATCTTTACCGTAAAATGTGATGTCTGGAACTTTTCCAATACACATCTCTCCTCCGACTAATATATATATATATATATATATATATATATATATATATATATATATATAGATTTAGGTTCAAGTGAGTACCACCTCTAATGCAGCGCACCAGAAGGTACCACCCTTAAAAGTAATTTTTTTGAAATTTTTTTTCATGAACATGTTCTAATTAACATTACACAGATCATATGTGAATTTGACGCAAATCCGAACACTCTAAGTGCATGAAAACGCACATCACATAAATGCATGTTCACATGTCTTCAAAATTATGTAAGTGTGTGTTCACATCATTTTTTAGGAGTTAGGAGATGTGAATGTATGTGAAATTTACATACGATCTTCATAATGTTAATTAAAACATGTTTATGAAAAAAAAAATTTAAAAAAGTTTTTTTAAAGGTGGTACCTTCTGGTGCGCTGCATTTGGGTGGTACTCTCTCGAACCATATTCTATATATATATATATATATATATATATATATATATATATATAGGTGGGTTCAACGGAGAACCTACATGCATCGAAAAACCTTGAATAACTTCCATGCACCACCACAAATGCATCACAATTCCCCCGAGATACATCATTATTTTCACGTGATGCATCAAATTCCCGCGTGATACATCGATTTCTACGTGATGCATTACGATTTTCTAACGATGCATTGTGATTCTCCAAGGTTCTTCGATTCATAGAGGTTCTCCACTGATATATATATATATATATATATATATATATATATATATATATATATATATATATATATATATATATATAGGTGGGTTCAATGGAGAACCTCCATGCATCGAGGAACCTTGAAGAACCTCCATGCACCACCACAAATGCATCACAATTCCTCCGTGATGCATCATTATTCCCACGTGATGCATCAAATTCTCGCGTGATGCATCGATTTCTACGTGATGCATTACGATTTCCTAGCGATGCATTGTGGTTCTCCAAGGTTTTTCGATGCATAAAAGTTCTCCATTGAATTCACCCCTATATGTGTGTGTGTGTTCTCAAGTGAGTACTACGTAATAACATAGTCACAGCGCACCCGAAGGTACCACTTATATTTTTTTCATAAACATGTTTTAATTAACATTACACAGATGATATATAAATTTCATGCAAATTCGAACTATCTAAGTGCATGAAATCACGCATCACATAAATGCACGTTCAGTCGTTCATATATATTCAAATTTATGTAATTGCACGTTCACATCATTCTTTAGAAATTAGGAGATGTGAATGTATGTGAAATTTACGTATGATTATTATAACGTTAATTAAAACATGTTTATGAAAAAAAAATTAAAAATATTTTTTTAAAATGTGGTACCTTCTGGTGCGCTACATAACGGGTGGTACGCTCTCGAACCAAATTTTTATATAAAATATGTTTCGTGTGAGTACTTAAAATATACAGAGTACTGTGAGTAGCTGTGAACAAACGAGTTTCAGATATGAACATGTCCGATTTTTTTTCATATTCATTTAGATACAAATAATATAATGTTATTTATCACATTCACATTATCTAGCATCTTAAAAGTAATGTGAACGTGAAAAAATTTATATGAACATGCTTAGTGTGAACATATGTTCACAACAGTGCAGTTCATGTGAACATGCACGTTTCACATAGTTCGTATGTGTGTTTATGTGTGATTTTTACAAGTAGTCTTGTATTATTGATTTAAACATGATTATGAAAAAAAAAATCAAAAAATAGTTTTAAACGAGGTACATCCGGTACTCTGCAAAACTAATGGTACTCACTTGAACTCATATATTGTAGGTCCCGAAAGGTTCCCAGAGTATATAGTAATAAACTGTAGAGGGGGGGGTGAATACAGTATTTAAAATCTACACACTCTTTTTCTCAATGTTTGTATGTATTATCAACAAATGTTAATTACAAACAAGCTTGACTGCGGAATTGTTCAAGCTGAGATGACAGAATACAACAGTATGGTTTCTAGTCTAAGACACACTCAAACTAGATTACAATGAACACACTCACTAAGATGCACTCACTGTATTTTACAAGACTTTAAGGAACGGCTTAGGTAAACAGCTTAGTCACACAGAAGCTTGTTTACAGAAGATTTGCATGCATGAATATCACACTTGCACGTTCACTCTTGGTTTAAGCACTTAGCTTTCTTCACATTCTTTCTGACCTTAGAGGCTTCCTTTTATACTCACACAGAGGATCTAAGAGAAACATCTTCATTGGACAGAACGAAAAAGTAGAAGTCTTGTTTGAAAAGACAATAGAGCTTTTCTGCACTTTTCTGAAAAGCAGACGTGCAAATCTTTTGTCTTTTTACTTTCTACTGTTGCATTGCCTTTAACCATTTTAGGAATGTCAACTTTGCGTTTTTCTTCCTTGTAAAGGCCTATTTTGATATAAGAAAAAGGTCTGTCACCCTTTTTCAAATATCCGTTTGTCTTCATGTGACAGAACAGCTTGGGCAGGCTGAGCGGTTCTGCTTTCCACTTTGTCTTCAACTGTGTAAACTGATCTGGTAGTTAAAAACAATACATGATGACTTGGAAACAAATTCCATAAAGTGTTTAGCCTGTTCACAAAGAACAGGTTCTGTTCACAAAGAACAGAACACTTTAAAAATGCCCAAGCTGCTCAACAGTGTAGAGCAGCGTAGACAGTTTATGTCCAGCCTGATCAGCAGACTGATCAGCTTGGACAAACTGTCTTGGTTGCAACACATGCAACGTATAGAACAGCTTTAGACTGATATTGCAAATCATTTTCAGGTTTCAATAAGGCATATAATAGGCCTTAAATTTTACCTTCAAATGCATCAACAGGTTTGAATATAAAATCTCCCCCTCAGATGTAGAGCAGGTTTGACTGAGGCCTTTTTGTGCCTAACAATCTCCCCCTATTTGCAATAACCAGTTCAAGCTGGTCCTGTCAAAAATCACTATATATTTTTACAGTACATTTGCTGAAATAAAATTACAACATTACAGTAAAGTAAAAGATCAGTTTATATATACACTGATTCTTGACTATCCTAGAACAACACATGTTCTTACAAGAGTACAACTAATGTACTAAAGTATTTTACAACTAATGTAAAAATGTACAACTAATGTACAGAATGTACAACTAATGTACAGAATGTACAACTAATGTACAAGATTTGGACTGATTGAGACGGGAGCAGATAATGGCAAGCCTGTCCAACTAATGGACAGCTTCCATTCTTCACCTACCCAGATGGCAGGTGGACTTCATTCGACAGGGGGTGGCATCCCTTCTTTGAATCTTTTTAAAAGTTCTTCCCTTGTTTCTTCATGTTCTTCAATTTCAGCTGTAAGAAACATAAAGTTAGAACTTTGGAGCTCACCTCTGTCATAAAATCCTTTCAGCTCTTCCCAGACAGCTGCTCTCCATTGGCTGGACTGACTGAAGGAAGTGGCAATTCTGAAGGCTGCAAGCTGCTTAAGACCAACTTTGTGTAGGTCAGAAGCTCTTTGAAAACATTTCTTCTGAGATAAGGGATCCACAAAAAATGCCCCTAACTCAGGCTCTTCAATCACTTTGCCATCTTCAAATTCAACTCCTTCAGGCAGGCTGTGGTCAACTCCTTTAATTTCCACAGCATAATCTCCTTGTTCAATCATCATAAGGAGTTCTTCCAGCTCTGAATCTCTCTTTTTCCTTCTGGCCTTGATTTTAGGGGATGTCACAGAGACACCCTCTTTGACTTCTTTAGGGATCAGGCCCAACTCACTCACTCTCTCCATCAGCTTCTTTATGTATGCCCTGATAGTCTTAGCCGTTTCTGACTTAGACTGGCTCAGGGCAACTGCCAGTTCCACCCATTCCCTGTAACCCATTTGAGCCACATCAGCGTGATCATATGATTCCAATTCAGGGCCTGTTGCACCCATCCTTGTGATCTGAAGTTTCCACTGAGTGCCTTTTCTTGATATGGGAACAGCTTTGACAATTCCTTCCTTGGCCAGCCTTCTAGTAGCAACATCATGAAATTTCTTTTTGGCCAAGTTGTCAAAATGGAATTTGGCTCTGGCAGAAGGTACTGTTGATTTGGTCACTGAGACCTGAGTACCTTTTTCCACTTCCTTCCCTTTTTCTCCTGCTGATTGCTTGGCAGCTTCCATTATTTTCTTTTGCACCTCCAAGGTAGACATTTTTATTTTCTTTGCTTCTTGGAGGGCAAGAGACTTAGCAGCTTTGGCAGATTGTTCTTCTTTTCTTAACTCTTCCAGAGCCTTAAGTTGTTCTTCCCTAAACTCAAAGTATTTGTGCATAGGGAGGCCCATCTCTTTGGCTCTGGCTTTGTGAAACTGAGTTTCTGCCTGTTTCTGCTCAATAGGATCCACCGCTGCCTTTTCTTTTCCTTTAGCTGCTGCTTTAGGGACAGCAGCTTCAGGAATACTTTCTTCTTCTTCTTGTTCTTCCTCTGAAAGAATAAGGTGTCTCCTTTTGCTGCTAGGCCTGTCCTCAGGAATGACTTCCTCCCCCTTAGACTGAGCAGGGTTTGAAGAGCCAGCCTGAGTAGGCATAGCAGCTTGGGAAGCACCTTCAGCTGCACCTGTTTCTGCTGGTTGATCAGTTTGGGTTGCAGACACTGGTATCTCCTTAGGAGAAGGAATCTTCTCCCCCTTAGACTTAGTCTTCGAGGCAGATGATTTCTCCCCCTTTGAAGGAGATGATGCAGCGACTTCAACCCCTGGTCTGCCTGAAGACACAAAGTCAGCAGGCTTGCCAGCAGGTTTGGGAGGTTTAGGACCAACAAGGCTGTTCACTAAGTAAGCCAAGTTGTCCTTCACCTCACCAAGCTGGGAAAGACAGTTTTGAAGAGAAGAAGAATGGGAATCAGCAAAAGTGGTCAGCTTAACAATGTTGTCTCTATCAGAAGCTGTGAACAACAAACTTTGGAGCTGTGCAAGATGAAGTTCAAGAGAATCTTGCACATCAGCAAGGTTTGATGACACAGAATTTGATAGAGAACCTATAAGAGTGTTCAGGCTGGCCAATGTGGAAGGAATGGTAGTATTACAAGAAGTGAGGAGAGAGGACAGCTGTTGAGAAATAGCTGTCATAAAGGACACAGAGTCCTGTTGTGAGGAGAGGATAGAGGAAAGAGAGTTGGTTACATTTTGCAGCTGTGCAGTGAGTGCAAGCAGCTGTGGAGAGTGGTCAGCTTGTGGAGTAACTGGGAAGGATTCTTTAAACGTATCAAAGAATCCTTTGAGCTGCTCAGACACAGAGTCTGAGATGATGGATGGTAGGGAGTGCATGGTATGTTCCAAAGAACCAACTTTGTTGGTCAGCAATGAAAGCTGATCCTTCAAAGGCAGGTCTTTGGGAGATGGTGGTGTATGGGTGGACTGTTTGGAGTGAGTAGATGGAGAAGAGGATGATGAGGGTGGTGTTTGAGGATGAGAGGGAGAAGGAAGAGAAGCTTTGGACAATAGTTCCATAGCCTGAGCAAAAGTAAGGTGGCCCAGGTTAGAGGGATCAAGGGGTCCTTCAGCAGCGGCTGTAGCTGCATCATTAGGAGAAGGAGATGATGTTTGGGGCCTCTCAGATGCTGCTTGTGTTGCAGCACCCTCATGAAGACCAGTGGTGGTTCCCTCTGCAGTGCCTTGGTCTAAAGGCACCTCATCATGGGGAGATGGGATATGCATTTCAACATCAGCAGTGGTGAAACCTGCTGATGGAATTTGCATTGAGGGATCAGCCTCACCAGAGAGATGGTATGATCCCTGAGGTTCATCAGCTTGTGTTGTTGGTCCCTCAGCAGCTGTTTGGTGTTGAACAGCTGAATCATGGGGAACAGAAGTTTGAGGCTGAGCTGCTGATTGGTCTATATCAGCAGCGTGGGCACCTCGTGCAGACTCAGGGTGTAAGGAGATATGAGTGGGGGACAGTGTGGACTCAGTGTGGAGCGGAGAGGGCTCCTGTCTTTCAATATCCGCAGCCTGTTGGGAGGCTGGGATAGTTGACGTGGGTATCTCCATTTGTACAACTGGTTCCTGTTGGGAGGAACCAGAGGGTCTAGGCTGACTCAAGGGTGACTCAGGCTGGAGTGAAGCAGGCTCCAAATGAGCTGAACCTTCTCCCAAAATAGGAGAGGCAGCTTGGGTTGCTTCTTTTACAACTGAACCCTGTTGAGAGGGAACAGAGGAGACTGTTTTCTGGGCTAGTTTCTTTTTGGCTAAGGATTTTCTTTGATAACGCATGGATGAAGTGGGTGATTGTGGAGAGGAGAGGGGATCTGTTTGGACTGGATGGGAGACTGGGTCAGGAACAGTGGGGCTGGACTGTTCCATAGTCTCTTGTGCCACAGAGGCACCAGCCACAAAGGCTTCAGGCTCAACAAATGAGCCAGGGTGAGGAATCTGCTCTTCCTCAGCCACAGAGGCTAAGGGAGCAGACTCAGCCTGAGCTGTTTTGGCCTTCTTTTTAGCAGGCCCAGCTTCAGCTGCCAAGGTCCTTTTTACCAACTTAGACCTGGCTTTGGATTTTCCACCGGGAGCAGCAGTGACTGGATCCACCCTCACAGCAGAGGGTCCTTCCACTAAACCCAACAGCCTCCTCATTGGTGTTGAGAGAGGAGGCTCATTTTCCAGTACAGGAGTATGAAACACCCTATTCCCTATCACAGGGAATGCAGCAGTTTTAAGTAGAGGTTGAGAGTGATATAGATGCTCACCACAGACATGGCAGAAGATGAGACTCAGGAACCTGGGATATCTGGCAGCTGCTGGTCTTGGCTCTTGTTGTACCAGGTTCTTCATGTTCAAGAAGATCCATTTGGCCATGTCAAGTGTAGTCCCATCCACCAGCTGAAGGACTATCGGCACTTCATCTCTACTAAGTTGGTCAAAGGAACCAACCTTGCTGCTGAACGACATTGCCACAGAGGCAAATAAGAAGTTGTAAGTAGGTGATAACCCCTTCCTGAACAAAGTAGCTCCAACCTTGGGTTCTGCCACACCACAGAAGCGTAGCAGATTGCCCATTTGCTCATTTTCAGGCTGAGGGAGATCATAGTTCTCAGCCACTGGAAGATGAAGAACTTCCCTCAAAAGATCGACTGTAATCTCAATGGTTTGAGTCCCATTGAGAATAGTACCTCTGATAACCTTAGTGTTTGGATTGTAAGAGCAGGTGTACCAGAACTCGTATACCATCTCCTGGTACAGGACACCAGGAGATGCAGTCAGGGCATAGTTCAACGGATGAACTTGCAGAAATTCCACCATTTGATCGTAACCCTTCCCCACATAGTTTTTGGGGATTGTGAGGTTTGCTATGTAGTTGGTGGGTTTCAGGGTCAGCATCGTGGTGACAGAAGGATGTTTAACAACATCCTCACCAACGAAAACTGGCAGAAAGGGATTGGGTCTGTGAGCCATTTAAGAAATTTGAAGGTTTGAGGAAGCAAAAGACACTTAGTCGATTTTAGGGTTCTTGAGAATTTCTGGGAATGATGAGGAAGACGAAGATGAAACAGTATGTAGGTATTTATAGGATTTTGAATGGTCGTGTGTATGAGAGAGAAAAGATTTGGGCGGTTTGATTTGAAATGTTTGTTAACGGAAAACGGAACGGTTGTCCATGTCAGAAACATTATCAGACCACTTGACCTTTTTGATCACTAACACACGTAACATACATTATCCGCAGTAATTAAGTTAAATAAAACATAATTTAAGAAACTTAATTATGAAGAAAGGTAATTAAACTGTTGGTCTACGCTGATGGTCAAACCTGTGATGATCAGGGTCAACAAGGTTCTCAGTCTTCAAGCTGTTCTTCCTTCAAACTGTTCCTTCAGCCTGCTCTCCTTTGTGAGAACAGGTTGAGTTCAATAGATGAACAGGTTACAGTGTGAAGAAGTGAACAGGTTGAAGACTGAACCATCAGAGCAGGCTGGACGAATAAACAGGTTAAACTGTTTTTGTTCAGCCTGTTGTATGTTCAAGCTGTTCAAGTTTTTCAGACAAATGACTAAGTACAGAACATGTATAACCTGTTCTGTCTCAGCTGTTCAGAGAAACTTGAGCAGTGTGAGACATACGAATTATTAGACCGTTGAGAGACACTTAGTCACTCTTGTTTAACATGCCCAGCTTGCTGACAAGGTAATTAAACCTTGTTTCATCCAGAGGTTTGGTGAAAATGTCTGCAAGCTGTTCATTTGTGGAAATAAAACTTACCTCCACATTACCTTTTTGGATGTGATCCCTGATGAAGTGATGTCTGACTTCAATATGCTTTGTTCTTGAGTGAAATACTGGATTGTTGGAGATGGCTATGGCACTTGTGTTATCACACAGAATAGGAGTTTTCCTATACACAAGCCCATAGTCTTCAAGCTGATGCTGCATCCACAGAATCTGCCCACAGCAGCTTCCAGCAGCAATATATTCAGCTTCAGCAGTAGAAGTGGACACTGAGTTCTGCTTCTTGCTACTCCAACTGATCAACTTTCCACCAAGGAGTTGACATCCACCTGTTGTGCTTTTTCTGTCTAACCTGCAGCCTGCAAAATCAGAATCTGAATAACCTGTTAGTTCAAGGCTTGAGTCTTTGGGATACCAAAGACCCAAACCTGGAGTACCCTTCAGGTATCTAAAAATTCTTTTAACAGCTGCAAGATGTGATTCCTTTGGATTAGCTTGGAACCTAGCACATAAACAGGTGGCAAACATAATATCAGGTCTACTAGCAGTCAAATATAGCAAGCTCCCAATCATGCCTCTGTAAGCTGTTACTGAAACAGCTTTGCCACTGGCATCAGCATCCAATTTTACATTGGTTGCCATTGGGGTTTTAATAGGAGAACTTTGATCAAATTTAAACTTTTTCAAAAGATCCAAAGTATACTTTCTTTGATTTATAAAAATTCCAGTTGAGGTTTGTTTAACCTGTAATCCTAAAAAGAAAGTTAGTTCTCCCATCATACTCATTTCATACTTAGATTTCATGAGTAGTGAAAAATTCTTGCATAACTGCTCATTAGTAGAACCAAATATTATGTCATCCACATAAATTTGAACAAGCATAATATCAGACTTCACTTTCTTTATGAACAGTGTGGTATCCACTTTACCTCTGGAGTACCCATTGCTCATAAAGAATTCAGTAAGAGTGTCATACCAGGCTCTAGGGGCTTGTTTGAGACCATAGAGAGCTTTGTCCAACTTATAGACAAAACCTGGGTGTTGTTCATTTTCAAAACCTGGAGGCTGCTTGACATATACTTCTTCTTGCAGCTTCCCATTCAAAAATGCACTCTTCACATCCATTTGAAATACCTTTATGCTCTTATGAGCAGCGTAGGCTAGATACAAACGAATTGCTTCTAGCCTGGCCACAGGAGCAAATGTCTCATCATAGTCAATGCCTTCCTCCTGTCTGTAGCCCTGAGCAACCAGTCTTGCCTTATTTCTAATGACATGACCTTGCTCATCCATTTTGTTCCTGAAAACCCATTTTGTGCCAATTATTGTTTTTCCTTTAGGAGCAGGGACCAGCTTCCATACTTTGTTTCTCTCAAACTGATTGAGTTCTTCTTGCATGGCAGTGATCCAATTGGCATCTTTTAGTGCTTCATCCACCTTCTTTGGCTCCATCAGTGAAACAAAACTAGAGAACATACAAAAGTTCCCTAAGCTGTCCCACCGAGTTTGTATCCCTTTATTGATGTCACCAATTATTTGATCATTGGGGTGACACCTGATCCACTTAGGATCATTTTTCAATGATGACTTACCAGAGTTGTTAACATCTTCAGCAGGTCCTGTTGAACAGCTCTCAAGATTTTCAGACACACTGTTGACTTGAGCCTGTTCACTTGTTGAACATGTCTGACCACTGTTGAACATATCAGCAGAGGAACTGGGGAAATCAGCATTGATAGGTTCTGGACATGCAGTTGTAATTAAGTCAGTACATTTATTCACACAGGGTGTATTGACATAATCATCATCATGTTCCATCATGATTAGCAGTTCCACACAGGGTGTTTTAGTGAAGCTTTGAAGTCCTCTTCATTGATGAAGCATCAGATCATCAAAGTTGAGGTCTCCTGAAACTGCATTCAGAAGGAACAGCTTTGGTGGACATTCTTGGAGCTCTTCAAAGGTGACATTGAAGATCATCTATCACCTTTCTTTTGTTGTGTATACATCTGCTAGGCTTTGGAGATAGAAGAGTAGCCAACAAACACACCTTCATCAGCTTTGGGTTCAAATTTCGACAGCTGGTCCCTTTGATTCAGAATGAAACAGGGACATCCAAACACATGGAAGTAACTGACAATTGGCTTTCTCCCTTTGAGCAGCTCATAGGGAGTTTTGTTGAACCTTTTCACCACTAAGGATCTGTTTTGAGTGAAGCAGGCAGTGTTGACAGCTTCAGCCCAAAATGATGAAGGCAAACCTGATGCACACAGCATGGTTCTGGCAGCTTCAATGAGAATTCGGTTTCTCCTTTCAGCAACTCCATTTTGTTGAGGAGTTCTTACTGCTGAAAAGTTTTGATTGATACCTTTCTCTTCACA
>JAANYP010006326.1:0-28405 GCA_020465985.1 Centrapalus pauciflorus | reverse complement strand
TCATTGGGGTGACACCTGATCCACTTAGGATCATTTTTCAATGATGACTTACCAGAGTTGTTAACATCTTCAGCAGGTCCTGTTGAACAGCTCTCAAGATTTTCAGACACACTGTTGTCTTGAGCCTGTTCACTTGTTGAACATGTCTGACCACTGTTGATCATATCAGCAGAGGAACTGGGGAAATCAGCATTGATAGGTTCTGGACATGCAGTTGTAATTAAGTCAGTACATTTATTCACACAGGGTGTATTGACATAATCATCATCATGTCCATCATGATTAGCAGGTTCCACACTGGGTGTAGTGGAAGCTTTTGAGTCCTCTTCATTGATTGTATGCATCAGATCATCAAAGTTGAGGTCTCCTGAAACTGATTCAGGAACAGCTTTGGTGGAGGCATTCTTGGACTCTTCAAAGGTGACATTGATAGATTCATCTATCACCTTTCTTTTGTTGTTGTATACTCTGTAGGCTTTGGTGATAGAAGAGTAACCAACAAACACACCTTCATCAGCTTTAGGTTCAAATTTTGACAGCTGGTCCCTTTGATTCAGAATGAAACAGGGACATCCAAACACATGGAAATAGCTGACATTTGGCTTTCTTCCTTTGAGCAGCTCATAGGGGGTCTTGTTGAACCTTTTCACCACTAAGGATCTGTTTTGAGTGAAGCAGGCAGTGTTGACAGCTTCAGCCCAAAATGATGAAGACAAACCTGATGCACACAGCATGGTTCTGGCAGCTTCAATGAGAGTTCGGTTTCTCCTTTCAGCAACTCCATTTTGTTGAGGAGTTCTTACTGCTGAAAAGTTTTGACTGATACCTTTCTCTTCACAAAAGTCTTCAAGAGTACTGTTTCTGAATTCAGTACCATGATCACTTCTAAGCTGCTTTACTTGGGCAGAGTTCAGCATTTCCATCTTTTTAACAAATCCAATAATTTCTCTCGCAGCCTCTCCTTTGCTCTTCAAAAAGATCACCCATGTGTACCTGGAGAACTCATCAACCATTACAAGAGTGTATCTTCTTCCTCCTAGACTTGGGACATTAATAGGTCCAAACAAGTCCATATGGATTAAGAAGAGTGGAGTATCAGTAGAGAAATTGTGTTTGGATTTAAAAGATGTTTTTCTCTGCTTGCCTTTCTCACAAGCTGTGCATAATCTATCTTTGGCAAAAGTAATAGAAGGCAAACCTGTCACCAACTCTTTCTTACAGAGTTTATTGATGTTCTTGAAGTTCAGGTGTGACAGTCTTCTATGCCATAACCAGTTTAGATCAGCATTGGTTCTTGTGAGAAAACAGGTTTCAGTTGTGGGATCAGCAGAATGCATATTCACAACATATACACCTTTCTTTTGTTGAGCACACAGCACAACTTTGCCTTGGGAATCCAATATGTAACCCAGGTGCTCATCAAAGTTAACCTTGTAACCAGCATCACACAGTTGACTTATGCTAACAAGGTTATGTTTTAGCCCAACCACATAGGCTACCCTTTTGAACACTGCAGCACCAGCTTTAAGAGTTCCATATCCCTCAGTGGATCCCTGCACATTGTCACCAAAGGTGACTTTTGGCCCTTTTTCAGGCCTGAGATCACTCAGCAGTTCTTTACAACCTGTCATGTGCCCTGAGCAGCCACTGTCCAAGTACCAAACCTGGGAAGGTTGTTTTTCCTGCAGAGTGAGAAGAGAATTATTAGTTATTTTTTAGGGGAACTCATCACACAGATGAGTTCTCCTACTTCATCAACACTTGTTGATGGATTTTGAATGTCCACACTAATATTCCCTATTTGAATGGTATCAGTTTGAATACCATCCTCAGTGACTATGTCATTTCCACCACTGCTTGTAACAGCTGTGAAGGAAACAGCAGAGCCAACAGGCCTCATGTCCTCAGATTCAGGACAGTCCTTGGCCAGATGTGTCTTCTTCCCACACTTATAACATTTTCTCTTTTTGTTGCTTTTGGAAGAAGGTCCTTCAGAAACACATTCTGAACTGTTTTTGTTGATTCTTTCAGCAGGTTTAGCAATTTTTGCAGAATCAACAGCTTGTGTGGTAAGTTCATAGGCCACAGCTTTGACTGTCTCTTCTTTCCTCTTTTTGGGAGGACAGATGTCAAAGACAGGAAGCTTGATTGGCCTTTGAGCTTCCACAGGTTTGGGAAACTTATTCCCAGTTGTCTCAGTTTGAGCAATGGCTTTGCCTTTGCCCCTACTGAGTTTTGATTTATGCTGCCTATCAGCATACTCACTGTGTTTGGTTTTGAAAAACTTATTTTCATTTAAAACCAACTTACCACCATGATTTGAAAACTTATTTGAAATCACAGCAGTTTTGTTTTCAACCTGAGACTTACCCTTGTCGAAAACAGGCTGCTTACTTTTTGAAAACTTATTTTCAAAATGTTTAGCATCAAAAGGATTAACATGCTTTTACCAACAGCTTTGGACTCTGAACCTGTTTTGTCAACAGGCTTAGCATCCACAGCTTCAGTTTGAGCATGTTTTCCTTTCTTCTGCTTGTGTGAGCTAGCATAGCACTTAGCAGGCTGTTTTGGAGAACAAACTCCAGCATCAGCTTTTGAGCTGAGTTCACACAAGCTGTCAGTATTTTGAGGCCTGACAAACCTGTTTGTTGAAATAAGTTTACCATTCACATTTTGGATGAATGTATTTGGAAGTTCACCAAGAGTGGACAATTCTTCTTTCAAATTACTTATTTCAACAATGGAAGCTGCTGTGTCAAGATCCCCTCCAAGATAGGCTTGGATTTGAGCAGGAATCTGTTGACTGATACAATGGCTGACTTTTTGTGCAGATTGGCACCAAGAGTCAACTATCTTTTGAAGCTTAGCATGCTTTATATCTGTTTCTCTCTTTTCTTCCAGTAAAATGGAGTTGATGTGTTTTAATTCATCAAGCTCAGTTTCCAACTTATAGAAACTGTCCAGTTTACTGGTTTTAGTTTTAAGATCAGCTTTAAGCTTAGAGATTTCAGATAATAAAGCATCATGCTTCTCAACAGCAGCTTTCAGATCAACAAGCATGTATTCAAACATTTTAACTTTTTCTTCGGAACTGTAAGCCATAAAATTTTGTACCTTATACATCATTGTAGGATTCCAGTTCTCCAAGCTGCTGAAGGCTTCAGCTTCAGCCATGTCCTGTTTGAAACTGCTTGTTGATGGAACATCAGAGTTGGCCATCAGACACTGATTATCTTCTTCATCAGATGATTAATCAGATTCCTCCCAGTCACATGTCTCAGCCATGAGTCCCTTCTGGCGATTGGAAGACACAGAGTTTTCCAATTTCCTCAGCTTAGCCATGGCCATAAGGTACTTAACCCTATAGCCATCATCCCTGTTAGTCTTGATAGGTTTGGATGACTGACCAACAGCTTTTGACACACAGTCAGCAGCTATATGGCCAGGTTTGCCACACTTGAAGCACTCAGCCTTGGATTTGTCAAATGCTTTCTTTTTGCCAGCACTTGCACCTCCTTGCAGCATACTTCTTCCAAACCTTCTCTTGCTGAACTTTTTGACAAGCATAGCTATCATTTGCTCATCATCTTGTTCAGTAAGATCTGCAGCCTCTTCTTCTTCAGACAACTCCTCCTTATCATCATCCTGTTGATCAGGTTGAGTGAACACATCACTCACCTGATTAACAGACTGTCTCACATTAGCCACAAAGGCTGTACCTCTTCTGGACATTTCCAAGGCATTCCTCTTTTGCTGCCTTGATTGTTCATCATTCAGTAAGGATCCATACAGATTGACCAGATCCATACTTCTGATAGTAACTGAGTTTCTTAGGATGGTTGAGAAATAGTTCCACTCCTCAGGTAAAATGTCCAGAAACTTGTTCACCAAAGTAAGACTGTCCTTGGTGATCCCAACAGCTTTGAGATCATTCACCAGAGCAGTGAACCTGGTGTAGGTTTCTGTGAGAGACTCCTTTGGTTTGGCAAAGGAGAGTTCATACTGTCTAACAAGATTGTTAATCCTGTTGTCCAGTGTGATTGTGGGTCCATCATAGACGGTACACAGAGTATCCCACATCTCCTTTGCAGTCTTCATCTTCTCAACCTGCTTGAACACATCATCAGGAAGAGAAATGACCAGGTTGTTTCGGGCCTTTGCATCCAGAGCTACCATTCTCTTGTCTTCATCAGACCATTGAGCTTTTGCTTTCTCAAAGGTCCTGATTTCAGGAGCAGCTCCTTCAACCGCTGGAGTTATTGTAGTAACAGAGGTTGGCACATAGGGACCCTCCATCACTATCTCTGGCAGTTGTACATCCAGATTCTCTAAATAGAGCATCATTCTGCACTTCCAACCAGAGAAGTTTTGATGATTAAATTTTGGAGGCTTGCCCATAGAGCCATTGTCATAGTAAGAAGAGTTTGCAGCACTGTTGTCCATGGAAACTTGGGATTATGAGAGATCTAGAATGACACACACTCTAAACTGCTCTGATACCAGTTGTAGGTCCCGAAAGGTTCCCAAAGTATATAGTAATAAACTGTAGAGGGGGGGTGAATACAGTATTTAAAATCTACACACTCTTTTTCTCAATGTTTGTATGTATTATCAACAAATGTTAATTACAAACAAGCTTGACTGCGGAATTGTTCAAGCTGAGATGACAGAATACAACAGTATGGTTTCTAGTCTAAGACACACTCACACTAGATTACAATGAACACACTCACTAAGATGCACTCACTGTATTTTACAAGACTTTAAGGAACATCTTTGGTAAACAGCTTAGACACACAGAAGCTTGTTTACAGAAGATTTGCATGCATGAATATCACACTTGCACGTTCACTCTTGGTTTAAGCACTTAGCTTTCTTCACGTTCTTTCTGACCTTAGAAGCTTCCTTTTATACTCACTTAGAGGATCTAAGAGAAACATCTTCATTGGGCAGAATGAAAAAGGAGAAGTCTTGTTTGAAAAGACAATATAACTTTTCTGCACTTTTCTGAAAAGCAGACTTGCCTTCTCTTGTGCAGAACTTTTGTCTTTTTACTTTCTACTGTTGCATTGCCTTTAACCATTTTAGGAATGTCAACTTTGCGTCTTTCTTCCTTGTAAAGGCCTATTTTGATATAAGAAAAAGGTCTGTCACCCTTTTTCAAATATCCGTTTGTCTTCATGTAACAGAACAGCTTGGGCAGGCTGAGCGGTTCTGCTTTCCACTTTGTCTTCAACTGTGTAAACTGATCTGGTAGTTAAAAACAATACATGATGACTTGGAAACTAATTCCATAAAGTGTTTAGCCTGTTCACAAAGAACAGGTTCTGTTCACAAAGAACAGAACACTTTAAAAGTGCCCAAGCTGCTCAACAGTGTAGAGCAGCGTAGACAGTTTATGTCCAGCCTGATCAGCAGACTGATCAGTTTGGACAAACTGTCTTGGTTGCAACACATGCAACGTATAGAACAGCTTTAGACTGATATTGCAAATCATTTTCAGGTTTCAATAAGGCATATAACAGGCCTTAAATACAACCTTCAAATGCATCAACAGGTTTGAATATAAAATCTCCCCCTCAGATGTAGAGCAGGTTTGACTGAGGCCTTTTTGTGCCTAACAGTTAGTTAATCCGAAAGGCATGACCAGAAACTCGTAATGCCCATACCGAGTTCTGAAAGCTGTCTTCGGTACATCTTCTTCTCTTACTTTCAGCTGATGGTACCCCGACCTTAAGTCGATCTTAGAAAAGACACAAGCCCCGTGTAACTGATCAAACAAGTCATCTATCCGTGGCAACGGATATTTGTTCTTAATAGTCAACTTATTCAGCTCCCGGTAATCTATGCACATCCTAATCGTGCCATCTTTCTTCTTTACAAACAATACCGGAGCTCCCCATGGCGATGAACTCGGCCGAATGAAGCCCTTGTCCAACAACTCTTGAAGTTGTGTCATCATTTCTTTCATCTCATTTGGGGCAAGACGATAAGGAGAACGAGCTACCGGCGCAGCTCCAGGGATCAAGTCAATCTTAAATTCTACTTGTCTCTCAGGCGGCACGCCAGACAAGTCTTCCGGAAACACATCCGGAAACTGTGAAACAACAGTCACGTCGGCCAAAGTTCTCTTCTCAGCCTTGGCATCAATAGCATATGCCAGGTAGGCGTCACACCCCATTGCAACAAGCTTTCGGGCTTTTGCAATAGTCAGTAGGCACAGATCCCCACTTCTCCTATCCCCGTAAATACAGATCTCACGCCCCTCCGGAGTAGTTATCTTTATCATCCGTTTCTTACACACTATATGGGCTTCATTCTCAATCAACCAGTCCATCCCGACTATCACGTCAAACTCACTGAACTCAATAGGGATCAAGTCCAAATTGAAGACTACATATTCAGTTACTAACGTGCAGTTACGGTAGACATGATCTACTTTGACTAGAGTGTTGCTAGCAGTTTCTATGTCAAGAACAGCAGATAATCTAGATAGTGGCATGGCAAGTCTTTGTGCAAAGATAGTAGAAACAAACGAACGATTTGCACCCGAATCAAATAAAACTCGTGATGGCATAGAATTAACTATGAACGTACCCGTGACGACCTCCGGATTTTCCCTTGCCTCCTCTGCAGTTATCTGAAAAGCACGAGCAGGTGCCCTTTGAGATTGACCCCGGCCTCGGTTAACTGAACCACCGCTTGAACCTCCCGAAGATCGTGTTGTAGATGGAGCAGCAGCAGCTGGGTCGTTCTTTCTGCAATTCCTACTGTAGTGTCCCCATACACCACACTTATGGCAAGCATCTCCCTTCCTTGGGCACTCACTCTGAAAATGGCCCAACTCACCACAACAAAAACAAGCACGTTCATTGATGCACTTGCCGAAGTGTTCCAAGTGACACCTATTACAATATCGCGGCTCGGTGTTGATGGAGTAGGCACGAGCACGACCCGAAGAACTAGATTGACGGCGATAAGATTGTTGAGGTGAGTACTGTGAAGACCGAGAAGAACCAGAATATCCTCCCTCGCGCTGGCGCTTCGACGGTGACGGTTGTGTCGGATTAGTGGCAGCAGCAGCAGATCCAATCGAATAACCCGACATGATCAGAATCTGCTCTACATTTCTGGCAGCCTCAAGTAAGCCAGCAAATGTAGGGTAGCGGACGTTGCTCATAACCCTCCTTATCTCAATATCCAGACCAGCCTCGAATCTGGTCACTTTTCTTTCTTCAGTGTCCACCTGATGAGGCGCAAACAGACTCAGCCTCGTGAATTCTACAGCATATTGGGACACAGTCTTAGTCCCTTGCATCAGCGCCATAAACTTTGCCTCCAATCTTCGGCGCTCATCAGCCGGACAGTATTGCTGAGTGAATAAGTCCGTGAACTCAGCCCAAGTCATTACACTTACTTTTTCCAAGGTTAAAGCATTAACCATGGAATTCCACCACAAAATTGCATCGTTTGTGAACATTGCTGTAGCATACCGAACCATATCCTTCTCAGCACAATCGCTGATTCGGAATGTTCTTTCAGTAGTTGTTATCCATTCAAGTGCGGCAACAGCATCCCCTAAACCGTTAAACTCCACCGCCCCGTTTCCTTTAAAATCCTTAAACCGACAACCCCTGGGCTTATTAGATGACCCAGTGTTGTCATATTGTTCCTCATTATTTCCTTCCCTTTCTTTTTCTTTGTTCTGTCTTTTATCTTCTCTTCTCTTAGCATCGACCTCATCTCGAGCCCGAAACTGATCCTGAATCATTTTGTTCTGTTCAGCTATCAAGGCTAGCATCATTTCTCTTGCTTCTTCAGGTGTCATTCCTCCTCCAGACATGTTCTGAAAATATAAACATATAACTTGTTTAGTAACATGTCAATAATTTAAAGACACCACCCATTTGTCCCGTATGATAGTCAATCCCTATAATTACTAGATCGTAACCTATCTTAGTTCAGATCATTACTTAAACCACTACATATCATTACCTAATGTTTGAGATCAAGACCTCACGGACACTTGAATCTCAAACTACTGCTCTGATACCATCTCGTGTGACACCCTTGCCACAACAACCACCATTTACAATACTCCCAGGATTAAACATCAACATGCAATAACATAATGATCTGATAACCTAAATTAAGTGCGGAAGCATTAAAATACATAAATAAAGTAGTGCAACAGTGTCAAACACCCTAAAGTGCTATAAGGTAGCAAGTCTAAGTCACCCATTACAATTATTACAATCATCCAGAATATATTACAACATTGTCTCATAACATAATTACCGATTAAATAGTACCAAGTCTTCCAAATCTTCCCCAAATGAGCTAACTAGAAGGTCCGGCGATAGACTTCCCTTTTCCTGTGAAATAAAAATAAACAACTGGGGAATAAGCGGATGCTTAGTGAATACAAAGATTACGCATTTTATAAATTTTTATGAAGCCCAAGGATAACACAGATGACCAACATCGGATATCCTCTTCGTACACAAAGTACGGACCAGAGCCGCAGCCCCTTCGAGCCCAAAACTCGGCATTTAAAACATACCATCTGAGACAAACATAACATCGGGGATGACATACTGCCTACCGGACCTGGAGGGATCAGCTCCAGCGTCATATAGCGCAGTAACATCAGAGTAATTGATGCGACCCACCGGTCCATCACTAGATGCACAACAATCGAACGGACATGCAACAAGTAGGAATGTGCATCTAAATCTACGCAAGTTAGTAGAATTCCAACCAAACAAATGAAACAACAGGTCTCAGCAGGCAAAGCTTAACATAAAACAGATATAAACATGCGAAATCTACTGTACTCACAGTGGGTGCGTAATTAAATGTTAACAAATATTATTTCTCCTCGGGCTTTCAATCGGATCCATCAAGTACCCCACTGTGGGTTAAACAACACCACAAGGGACCTGTTAAGTTAGTTACAACAATACCTCGTGTCAATAACCGTTTAAATTCATAAAACCAAACTTTATAAGTTTTGCAATATTTTTCCCATTTCGGCTTCATGTCAAAATTCATACCATAATTAAGTTTGAGCTCATCTCATGTTCATACATTGTTCTTTGTATAACCCTTTGTTGTTTATAAGTTTCATTCAAAATACTCGAGTTTAGAGAGTAGGATTCTCAATTTTTGGCATTAAACTCGAATTTAATGGGTTAGATTCGAACCCACCATCAAATCTGATGATTAGATTCGAACCCCATGGTAGATTGGAACCTATGCTCGAGTTTGGGGTTAGATTCGAAATCCCCCCCCCCCCCTTCGAATCTAGTGTTAGACTCGAAAACACACTCGAATCTAGTACCAAAATCGAGTTTGTTCTTGCATTTCGACTCTGTTCTTGGTATTTTCGAGTTTGTTCATCTTACAACTTAAAAACATACATTTCTAAGCCTCAAATCATCGTTATATCAAGTATGATGCCTAGTTCCGATTCTATTATACATATACTATCATATTCTTGTAACATTTCAAGTAAAACAAGCTCCAATTCACACAAAATAACATATTCGAATTCTAGTTTCTTCAAAACCGAAACAACAAACTTAAAAGAGTCGATTCTTACCTCAATTCGTACGAAATCAGAAATCCAATTGCAGATTGTTGTAGTACTCCTCGAGATCTTTCCGATGACGTATAAATCTCGATAATCGGCCGGTCGGTTTGTGAAATAACTTAGAGAGATGTAGAGAGAAAATTCTAGAGAGAGAAACTTAGAGAGAGAGAGTGCATATGGAAATGAATGGCTTTTAGCCCTTTTTATTCAACTTTCATCATTTTTGCACATTTCACCCCTCAACTTAACCAGTTCCATAAAATACTGATTTATTCTTAAAATTATCATTAATAACTTTTAATTTTCTTAATACTCCATAACAATGATTCCGAGTTCAAATTTTCTTAAAATAGCAACAAACTTTCTAAATATCCAAAATACATAATAATCGCTCAAATTTCAACTTAAATATATATTTTTCCACTTAATTAACCAAAATACAATAAAATAAATCCGAGGATGTTACACCTTAGGAAGTTTTCACATATTTTAAAGGACCCATCCGAATTCGGACCACTGTGCATCCGAATTCAGTCCTAATCAGCATTGTTCATTCATCATTATTTTTCTAAGTATTTCCATTTTCACCTCCATCCGAAATTTAACACTTAGCATTTTTTTAATTTTTTAATTTTTGCATTTTTATCGAAAATCAAAAATCACAAAAATATTTCATGTCCTATGCACCATTGATTAGAGTTAGAATTAGTGTTTGAGTGAAAATGTCTACTCTAACATTGGTCTCTTAACTATTGACTTTGGACTTTATTCAGTAGAATTCACATTCTACTGATAAAGATCTGATGCTTTAAACAGAATAGACAGTTTCATATTCACACTTATCACAGACTTAGTATCAATGCTATATTCTTTCTAAGTATGCTATTCTAACACTGCTGCGTGTTTACAGGACTCATGGAACCCAAAATTATCCTAACCCTACCCCATTCACCTCTCCCCAATAATAATGCCCAACTCCCCGAGGAATCACTTCTACCCCAATCCCAATATGTCGAGTTTGCCCCCCACAATTGGGAACTTGACATTTCGACCCTCCGCCATGAAGTCGAGGATATCACCTTTGATATCTTCAAAGGCCACTCACTCTTTTACTCCCTCACCACCGCCATATCCGTACCATCCATATATCTCCAATAATTCTGGCATCATCTCACTTTTGTGTCTGATGTCGAACCCCACTTCCTATCTACCATAGACTGCGTTCCAGTCAAAATCACCCAAGAAGCCATCCGCCACATTCGTCGCCTCCCTGCTGAAGCCTTCTCTGTCACCAAATATGCCTTTGCACCCATACCTTCCCTTCTAGAAACCCTTGATGAAATCCAATCCCTTGGATATGATGGCCCACTCTCCACGCCATCTGAATTCAGAACCAAGCACCTTCAAGCACACTGGAGGGTTTCGTTCGATATAATCAACAAATGTTTCACCGGGAAACATTCAGGCCATGACTCTGCTTCCATCCAAGTCCTATCCATGTTTGCCGCCTTCGCGTTCGATCGACACTATAACTACGCGGCATTCATTTTCGAGGTATTAAAATGAGCTGTTCTAGAGAAAAGAACAAAGCCCGGGCGAAAGTACATACCATTTCAATGGTTCCTGCAACTGATCATCCAATATGTCATGGACCAAGATGATGAGATTCATGAGCGTCCAAAAGCAGACGTCTCACCGCCGCACTTCAACGAATAAACATCCCAAAGGCAAATCCCAATGTACCGGTAATGAATATTCCACTGTCACTGTTACAACAAGCTGTTCAAACCGAGAGGGTCAGGGAATATATAAGGGTATTCTATCTGGATGAGGCTCAGTCAACACTGAATAAGCCTAACCAGTCCGAAGGTGAGGAGAGAGTGAGTGAGACTGAGGGAGCTTAGGTGGAAGTAGAACATATCTTGGGTTTGGGTGAGAGGGATGTGTTCGAGGTAAGGGAGGGAGGTACAGGTGAGCCGGAAGAGACGGTCGATTCTGAACGAATCGTCTCTGTCCAAATGAGAGGTGAAGAAGCTGCATCTGAGGGTGTTCTTAGCCCTCTAAGCCGGACAACCCAGCATAAGACCATCAGTCCAATGGTCGAAACAACCCTACCATCCACTTGGAATCCCCTCAAAGGGAAACCAGTTCATTCTATGGGGATATTGCACATACTCCATCACCCTCTCACTCGGAGAGCCGTGATGTTGAAACCGGTCACATGTTGCCCCTAGTGACCATCATTCGCTCGACCACAGCTCACACCCCACCCCTACACACACAGCACGACGCCTCTGTGGTGTCCACCCCCGAAAAAGCCGCCTTCATGGCGGCTCAACAAATTTCCGGATCTGCGCATCCCACAGTGGAGCCAAGAATGATGGAAGGAAGTCCTGATGTTTCCACTCAAATGCCATCAACATCGGGCCATCCCGAGATCTCTCTCGGAGCTCTCTGACAAAATGGATGCGCTTACACGTTAAACTTTCAAGTCCAAGAGCAGATAAACATCAGAATGGACCGTCTTGAATCTGCAGTTATTGAGCTACAGTGCCGTCCTCAGGCTGACTCCCATAAGAGAAAACATGACGATCAGGACGACCCTGATCGCCATGAGGGGGAGAAACATCATAGAGTTCAGTCTGATGACCAGAGGCTTATTATAGGGGGAGCAGAAGCAGAAGGGTCAGAACAAGGGTTTGGGGAAAAGACTTATGAGGCTCGGGAAATGATTGAAGATGAGCATATGGTTGAAGGTCTAGCTCCTTTAGATCCTCTTTCGGCAATGGTAGAATATGAGCCTATTTTTGAAAAGGTTGAAATCATATTAGTGTGTGATACGGACTCTGATATTGATGAAGACTATCCTCCGATTATTCCAAAGTGTTAACCTGAGTCTCCACAGAAATCTTCATCATCCTTTGAATTCTTAAATTCCCCACCCCATGTGCCTCAACAAGAAATATTATCTTCTATCCAAGCTTCCTTCCCTACTCCCAAAGAAACCCCACTGGTCCAAATTCCTCCCAAAGTCCAAACAATACCCCAACCTCAAACCCAGGAACCAGAATCTTCAGGCCCTAGAATTGTGGATTCTTTTGATATTAGGCCTGAAGAAATTGGCATCCACGATGAAAGTGATCTATATTGGGTTAGCTGGTATTCTAAAGGTGGGGTACATGCTTTACCCGAGGAATTAAAAGAAGAGCTAAGGCAGGAACGTAGGGGGAAAATTGTTAAACTACTTGAAGCCCCTCCGGCCGAACTAGAAGAACCCCCAGTTCAAGGCCTAAAAGATTTTTTGAGAAATTCCTGGCAGAGCAGTTTCAGAATCCCTTTCTTGAAGAAAGGTTTAAAATGGTGTTCAGGAAGAAGCCTGGGTCATTCAGCAGATGTGTACTAATGGAACTAACTAATGTATCAAAAGTTGAACAGGCTGAGTACAATCAGATGATGCTCAGGGAGAAAAGACCAAGTGATAAATATTGGTCAAAATCAAAGATCGTAAAGCTTGTCAGGATCCATATGTACAAGAGAGCTCGTGTGTTCACTCCTGCAATTGAGGTTCTCCGAGAAGATGGATCAGTTCAGGATCTGCATGAAAATGACCTAGACTTCGTGAATGTAGACGACGTTGAGTATCTGCGCGATAGATTGAAAAATAGGATCAAGAAACGTCTAACTCACATGACAGCGGTTGCCGCCCTTACCAGAAGCATGAATCGCCGCTCCATTGTTATGTGCTTAAGAGATTTTCAAATGCCGATTAAAAGTGCTTTGGTTAAAGTCGGTCTAAGAGCTCTAGAGCAAGACATCTTCCTTCTAGACCACTACCCAGCTTTCAAAGTCTTAATTGGGGGGGGGGGGGGGGGGGCAATCGGGTATTATTTTTTTGAACCAAAAGAATCAGAAAAAGTATATGCGCATTAAGGATTTGCCTTGTTACTCTGACGGAACAATCAGATTAGTCAGAGACAAGCTTACCAAAAGAATACAAGAGAACGGTGCTCAGACAATCCCTGTTCTCAAACGCAAACCGAAGGAGATTCAAGACATTCTCAGTGGCATAGATTTGCTGAACGAGAGGCTACATTTAAGGCAAGTGACTAGACGATTCGACGTCGTCCTTGGCCTACGAGAAACAACGGATCACGCCCGAGTTCACCCACAATGATCGAAAAGGGGGAGATTGTTAGACATTTAATTTCGATCTTGTGAATTTCTTTTGTAATAATTATTATTAGTTTATTTCCTTGTAATTTAATTCAAGACTTTGTTTAGTTGAATCTTTTATTTTACAAGTTGAGGGGGCAAATATGTAATAGTTGGATAGTTGCTTTTAATTCCATGTAAAAGGGGAAACTCCACCTAGGGTTTCCCAACATTCAGACAATTGGTATTACTGAGAAAAGTGGCCGCCGGCTTTTTGTGCAAACATTCTCCCTGTCATATTCATCTTTATTCTTCCAAATCATTGAGTGAATCATTCTGTTTTGTTTGAATATTGGTGTGATAATTACACGAGTGCTGATATATATACTGGGAATACGTTTACAACAATATCTCTAATAGCGTTTGAGTATTATATTATGAAATAATGGAAATTTATTTGTTGAGTGTCAAATAAACCATATTGTTGAAAGTAGTAATTATAATTTATGTCTAATGATAATTAATATTGAAACAAGCATCATACTTTATAATTTGAAGAGATGATTTCTCAGTATCATAGTGATATATTGTTGTTGTTACATTAATAATAAGAGTTGAACGTAATGATGATTAGTATGGAATTGTGTGCAAATAGGCAATATACTTTTGTAATTATAAAATGAAAGGTTAAAAATGGGTAGTGGAGGGGTGTGTGTAATGGTGGGATAGTTAGGGGATGTGGGGTGGACAAAGGCCAAACCCCTCACCCTTTTTCTTTTAAAACCGTCAAACACACACTATGGGGTGTGTGTGTGTGTGTGTGTGTGTGTGTGTGTGTGTGTGTGTGTGTGTGTGTTCTTGCACATTTGAGAGAAAGAAGAAGAGAAAAGAAGGAAAAAGGTTAGGGTTTGCTTTGATGATCAAGAAGTTGGAGACTGAAGCTCCAATTATTGCATATTGTAGCTACATTTGAGGTATATGTTGTTTTAAACTTTCATTTTCTTCTTCCTCTTCCTTAGAGCTCCATTTCAAATTGTGGAAGCAAATGGGTTTTATACCAAATGGTCTCTTATTGGCTCCAATGATAATAAGTGTTGTTAGATATTGTTAGTTGATCAAAATGTAGCCATAATACGTATATTTATCCGTTGATTTGGTTGGATGGAGTTACAAACTCAATTAGGGCTCAAATTGAGCCATAGATCGAAAGGTTGCATTTGAGATGTTTCGAAAACTCAAAATGCGCTCAAAAGTGTTAAGCTATGTTGTATGATCAGTCCCAAGTGTTGGTTTCAAGTTTGGTTGAGTTTTAAAATTTTGAGTGTAAAACCCGTAGGGAGGAGAAGTGCAGGTTTGGGGTCCACTCAGCGAGTGGGCATTCCACTCGGCGAGTCAAACCCTTCTGTTTAAAATTTTCATTTTGAGCTACGGGGTCCACATTCGGGACTCATTTTTAGCTACGCCATTGCCACCACCGCCACTACCAACTGTCGTCACCACACTTTCTTTCTTCCCTCTTTTATACCTCTTACGATTTGGAAGTCCAATGGTTAAGAAATGACGATTTGAAAGTACGATGGTCAATATATGAAGATCCTTTGAAAGATATTACATCTAAAATGTAAGTAATTGTATATGGTTTTTGTTAAAAAGTTTTTGTATATGATTCACAAGATTTGAATGTTTTTATGCTAAAACTATAATTAGGTGTATTTTGTATAAGTTGCATACCAAATGTTTGATAAAATGTCTAACACAATCTTCTTTTCCCTTGTTTTAGTTTGTCTGCGATATTCAATATAGATTACATGATAATCTACATAGATCATGTGATATTCTACATAGAATACATGATATTTCACATAGATTACGTTTATCTGTTCACGGGGTTTGCTGGTTCCTAATGGTTTTGTCTTGGATGATTCTGCGTGTTTAAGTATTTTACGTAGATTTGATTTATATTTTTATATAGAATATATGATACTTTATATAGAATAAATAATATTTTATACAAAATTGATTGTAGCTAGTTTGTATTTATATAGAATATTGTTATTGTTGTACTAGTTAATTTGTTATTGTTATATTTATATAGAATACATAATCTATGTAGAAATTTTTAGATCTGAGATTTTATACTGAGATATGTGGTTTTTGTTAAAAATATTTTTGTATATGATTCACAAGATTTGAATGTTTTTTTTTCTTCTTTTAAAACAGTATATTTTATTTATTTATATAAGTTGCATACCAAGTATTTGATAAAATGTCTAAATAAAATCTTCTTTTTTCTGTTTCAGTTCGTCTGTGATATTCAATGTAGATTACGCAATGCTCTACATAGAATACTTAATATTCTACATAGATTACGTTTATCTGTTCGTCGGGGATTCTAGTTCCTAAAGGTTTTGTATATGATAGTTCAGCGTCTTTATGTATTCAATGTAGACTTGGTTTGTATTTTTATATTGAATATAAGATACTTTATATAAATGAATAGTATTCGATACAGAATTGATTATAGCTAGTTTGTATCTATGTAAAATTCTGTTATTAGTTAATTTGGTATTGTTGTACCAGTTAACTTATTTTTATATAGAATATATGAAATTTATAGGACAGATAACATTCTACACATACTATGAATAGTGATATTAATCTACGTAAAAATATATAGGATTATATGATATTGTACATATATTACATAATATTCTATATATAATATGTTAAGTTCTTAGCAGTAAAATAACTTTTATATAGAAAAAAATATTTTTATATGAAACATGTCTTTCTATTAAAAAATCAATTCTCGTGAAAAAGAGAGAAAAACAAGAAAAATGATAATAATAAAAAAAGTGAGAGAAAGAGAAAAAAATAGTGTTTTTCTTCTTAAAATACTCTTTGCACATATTTTCAAAATTTCCCACTATCAAAAGTCTAAATAATTACAATAATATCATTTGCATATTTTCAACCATAGGTCTTTTTGATCTAAGACTCTAATGGGATATTAGGTTCTCATTAAATTTAAGGTTATCAATAGAACTCAACCACACACACACACACACACACACACACACACAGATATATTGTTAGGTTATGTTTTAATAAAACAAAGTCTAGGGGCTATTTTGTATTTCCTTGATAGTTGTTAGAAATGTATATATATAGTATCTTTGACTTTCTATTGTAAGAGATCTGACAGTTGTAATTTTGTACGCATTAATTTCTGAGAAAGGGCAACAGTACTTGAAGATTCTCTGTCATCATTTTGTAATCATCTGTTCATCAATAGAATCATTCGGTCAGTGTTAATTCCATTTATTGTTCTTGATAATTTGATATTGTTGATTTGATTGATAAGAAACTATATTTCACAATTGGTATCAGAGTTTTAGGGGTGAATTTTTCTGATCTGAGATTGAATTTTTTCGAAAATACTCACTGTTCTTGAGATATTTTTTCGACAAAACCATAAAATCACTAAGGTTTTTAATCTGTTGATCTTTGTCAGTGAGAATTGGATCGAATGTAAAGGTTTCATAGACGAATCAATTGAGTATAAACTTGAATTGATTCACAAAACACAGAAAAAAAGATCTAGGCAATTTTGTTAAATTTTGAAAAATATAAAAACGACTACTGTTTCATTGAAAAAGTCAAACCTAGATCTATTTTTGCACAAAGGTGTTTCACAAAAAGTGTTTGTATTCAAAAACCTCACCTTCGATTGCAATTTGAGTGAAAATGGGCAATTTTTGGATTTAATCTGAATTTCAGACTAGAAAAAGCTGAAAATGTTAAGAAACTCGAAATACATATATCATATGTGTAATTCGAGTTGAAGACTTGTGTCAATCGAGTTGACAATCTGTGTAATTCGAGTTGAAGACTTATATCAATCGAGTTGACAACCTGTGTCACTCGAGTTGGATATTAAATTGATTCGAGTTTGGGTGAGAGACTATTCGAGTTGTTCAAAAGATATTCAAGTTTCAAATATTACTATAAAACTTGTATCCAAACACACTCGAGTTTCTCATCAAACATTCATGTTTGATTCATTTGAGTTCAACAGTAAACTCATTCGAGTTTCTCTGTAAACACATTCGAGTTGTCTTTCAAACACACTCGAGTTTCAGATCAAACACAATCGAGTTTCACACAAGAATCAATCGAGTTTTACACAAGACTCAATCGAGTTTCACACAAGACTCAATCGAGTTTCACACAAGAATCAATCGAGTTTCACTCTAAACTCAATCGAGTTTCACTCTAAACTCATTCGAGTTTTACTCTAAACTCATTCGAGTTTCACATTACACCCATTCGAGTTTCACTCAAAACTAATTCGAGTTTCACTCAAAACTCATTCGAGTTTAATACTTAGATCATTCGAGTTTAACACACATATTAATCGAGATTGTTGCAATACATCAACATCAAGTCTATTAAGTGTCTGAGTCAAGTTGATTATTGCTACTAACAAGTTACTGTGTTGTAGATTTCAGTACTAATCTGTGTTTCAAAGTGTGGTCAATATTTTCAATCTCAATCGGAGTTCATCAGATCTTGGACAAGTTTCCCATATATCAATCAATATGTCTAAAGACGCTCTGGCAATGGGATCAGAAACCAAACCCCCAATTTTATACAGGGGTGAATATGTTCAATGGAGGGAAAGGTTCTTGAATTTATTAGTTTTCATGATCTGTCCGAAGAGATGCTGAAATCCTTAACAGAAGGACCAGCCACTTTCATGGAAACAATTCCAGGAGTACCAACTGGTAATCCCCCAATTCCACCGAGGACTGTAGAGGTTACCAACCTGACAGAGTCCCAAAAGAAGAGAAAATTAGGGGACAAAACTGCCAGAAAGTTACTGTTGATATCCATCCCCAATGATATTTACACTTGCCTTACAAATACAAAAACTGCTAAGTCAATTTGGGATGAAGTGTGTAAAATCATGAGGGGATATGACAGAGCTGCCACAAACAGGGCTAGAAACAGCCTAATGACGTTTTAGAACTTCAGAGCTCGTGAAGGTGAACTTTTGGAAAACACTTACCTAAGGTTTGTGAATTTGGTAAGTGAGATGAAACGAAACGGAGTGACAAAGTCCAACCTGGACATAAATGTCAAATTTCTCAATGTTCTGAATCCTGAATGGGAAAAATATGCTATGATTATCCAACAAACAAAGGATATTGAGGAAATGGAATCTCATATGATATTTGAAAACCTCAACAACTATCAAGAGGTTGTGTTGAGGAAAATATCAGGAAAGAAGAAAGCTGAGAAAGAAACTGTTGATCCATTGGCTCTACTAGCAGAGAAAAAGTACAAATACAAGCTGAAAAAGGAGAAAAGAGCCGTAGTCAGCAGTACATCTTCCGAATCAGAATCCTCAGATTCATCTGCTGATTCAGAAATAGAAGAGATGAAAAAGCAGATGGCACTGCTTACAAAAGCATTTCAAAAGAAATTTTACAGAAATCCAACCAACAACAAGATGCGCTATAAAACAGGCTCGAGGAAATTTGAAAAGAAGGACAAATATGAGAAATCTGGAGAAAGCAGTGCACGAAAGACTGACAAATATGAAAAGTCAGACAAGTCAGCTAAGAAAGAGTCAGAACAGAAATGTTACAACTGTGGAAAACCAGGTCACTATGCCCGAGAATGCAGATCCCCAGTAGTCAAAAACTCAGACTACTATACAAGAAAGGCTCTCTTAGCCAAAGAAAAAGAGTCTGGCAAAGCTCTTATGGCGGAGGATGACCACTGGTTGCAGTTATCAGAAGATGATGACATTTTGGATGAAGATACTCATATTTGTCTCAAATCAGAAATTTTCAATGAGTCAGAATTGAGTGAATCAGCACTGATAGCTGAAGATGAAGTTTGGGTTGGCTTAACTGATGAAGAGGATGCAGAAAGACAAGAATCTGAGTCTGATGAAGAGGAAGAGACAGAAGAAGTTGCATTGATGGCAACTGGTAAAAATGAGGTTGAAAATGATGAAGATTCAGAATCTGAAAAATCAGATGGTTCAGATAAACCAGAGGTACATTCTAATTCTGACTCTGATATTGATGAATCATGTATATTAGAAGAAAAACTAACTCATATGGCCTTTATGCTTAAAAAGTTTGAAAAATCTTTGAAGGCAGAAAAGAAAAATGTTCATTCTTTGGAAAACAAACTTCGAAATGAACACAACTTAGTTTTAGACTTTTCCAAAGATAAAGCATTAGCTTTACGAGCGGTCTCAGACTTACAAGATAAGGAAAGAGAACTTCAAAGCAATATACTCAATCTTAATCACAATATATCTGATTTACAAGAAAGACTGCGAATAGCAGAATTAGAAGCCTCAAACTTTTCTGTAAAATATCATGCTATTTTTGAAGAAAGAACTAAACTTTATGAGAAAATAAAGAAGATGGAAGATGAATTTATCAAAAGAGGGCAAACAGATCAAACAATTTATTTAAATCAACCAAAAGACATAGAATTTTATAATTCTAAATCTAGAATTGGTTGGGAAAATCCAAAGTATCTGGCAAAAGCAATATCTAGTTCACCAACACTATATGATGTCAGATACATGAACTTAGGATTAAAAATGACATTTATGAAAGCCTCTGAAGAAGTAGAATCTAGTGAAGAAATAAAAAGATTACGATCAGACAAAATGCAAAATTCTGGTGATTATACCAGAATAAATGAAACAAGTAATATTCTTGATACTAAAGAAGAGTACATTCAAACTTATTCTGAAAAGGATTTGTCTGAATTACCTACTCAATCTCAAAAATTATATGTGCCAAATTCAATTTTAGAACAGATAAATTCTGATCTAGAATTGAAAATTAAAAATTTTGAGACAGAGAATGGAACTCTCAAGGCTGAACTAAGAAAAATGGAACAAATGTTGCAAGATCAGCCTAAAAACATAAAGTTGTCTGATCCAAAATCATCTACTTCTCTAGATTCTATAAATTCAGAAAAAGAATTTGATCTGTACATGCACTCTGACATTAATTCATTAGATCAAATGTTTGGTAAAATTGATGAATTTATCAAACCTGTGCATAACAAACAATCAAATGATAATAAAGAACCTGTTAAAATTCTGCAAAGAATGTCTACAGATTCTTTAAAATCATCTGAAAATTCACCATTATTACAACAAAAGAAGGAGAAAACAAAAGTTATTGTTAAAACTCCTAACTTTGAAAAGGGTGAATCATCTTCATCAGCGGACTCAATTGCACGTAAAGTCCAATCTTCAAAAGGTATGAAAAATTTACAGAAGAAACGAGTATCTAAATCTACTAATTCTCATACTTCTTTTATGTCAGATATCATTGTGAACGGTTCGAGAAAACAAGTTTGGCGAAAGAAGAAAAGAGAACAGAAAAATAAGAGTATAAAACAAGAGTGGCACGTGAAGGACAAAATTGTTACAGATAGAAATAGCAAAATTGAACATTCTGTCTGTAATAATAAACTTGTTAATAATTCTTGTATAAAGTTTTCAAGAACGGACTTAATTGCTTTGAATTCTTGTACCTATAAGCCTTCAATTGTTAAATCTAATAAGCTCGTCTGGCAACCGAAGAAAAAGGACCCATTTTATGAACAGAAAAAGGTTCCACAGAAAAATATTTCAAAAACAATTCCACCGCGAATTGTACAAAAGTGGATACTTAAAAGAACAGTTCAAAAGTGGGTACCTAAAATAACATCAAATGATAAGCTAAAAGTCATATCTGTTAGAAAAACAAATAATACTGTGCATGAATTACCTAAAACAAAAGTACCCAACTACAAGTGGGTACCTCATGTGCTACTTCGTCTTATAGGTAAACCATGTCTGGTATCTTGACTCCGGATGTTCCAAGCATATGACCGGACAACGAGACACACTCACGGACTTTGTAGAAAAGTTCTGCGGGACGGTTTAGATTTGGAAATGATCAGTTTTGTCCGATCAAAGGATACGGAAGTCTGAAATACGACAAAATTACCATCCAAAAGGTTTTCTATGTTGATGGTCTTGGACACAATCTGTTTAGTATTGGACAGTTGTGTGATAAAGGTTTAGAAGTCAATTTCAAAGCCAATCGGTTGTGACACCCTTGCCACAACAACCACCAATTACAATACACCCAGGATTAATCATCAACATGCAATAACATAATGATCTGATAACCTAAATTTAAGTGCGGAAGCATTTAAAAACATAAATAAAGTAGTGCAACAAGTGTTAAACACCCTACGGTGCTATAAGGTACCAAGTCTAAGTCTACACACCCATACATTTATTACAATCATCCAGAATATATTACAACATTGTCCAAATCACAATTACCGATCAAATAGTGCCGAGTCTCCCAAATCTTCCAAACGACCTAACTAGAAGGTCCAGCAGTAGACTTCCCTTTTCCTGTAAAATAAAAATCAACAACTGGGGAATAAGCGGATGCTTAGTGAATACAAAGATTGTGCATATTATAAATATTTATGAAGCCCAAGAGTAACCCCGACGACAAACGTCGTATACTCTCTTCGTACACCAAGTACGGACCAGAGCCGCAGCCCCTTCGAGCCCAAGGCTCGGCATTTACACATACCATCTGAGACAAACGAACGATCGGGGATGACATACTGCCTACCGGACCTGGAGGGATCAGCTCCAGCGTCATATAGCGCAGTAACATCAGAGTAATCGATGCGACCCACCGGTCCATCACTAGATGCACAACAATCGAACGGACATGCAACAAGTAAGAATGTGCATCTAAATCTACGCAAGTTAGTAGAAATCCAACCAAACAAGTGAAACAACAGGTCTCAGCAGGCAAAGCTTAACATAAATCAGATATAATCATGCGAAATCTACTGTACTCACAGTGGGTGCGTATTATCTTTAAACCGATATTATTTCTCTTCGGGCTTTCAACCGGATCCACCAAGTACCCCACTGTGGGTTAAACAACACCACAAGGGACCTGTTATTATCAATTACAACAATTCCTGGTATCATTAACCATTTAATTCCATAATAATCAAGTTTCGTAAATTTGACGATATTTTCCCCCATTTCGGGTTTATATCCAAATTCGAACTATAACTAAGTTTGTACCCATTTCATGTTCATACATTGTTCTTTATATAACACATGACATTTTATGTGTTGTTTATGAGTTTCATTCAAAATACACAAGCCTAGAAAGTAGTATTCTCAATTTTAGGCATTAAACTCGAATTTAATGGGTCAGATTCGAAATCAAGCATCAGATTCGAACCTTGTACATCAGATTCGAAACTCCTCTTGTCAGATTCGAATACTCCTTCGAATCTAACATCAGATTCGAACACCACCCTTAGAATCTGATGGTACACATTCGAATCTAATACCAATCTCGAGTTTGTTCTTATATTTCGACTCTGTTCTTGACATATTCGAGTCTGTTCATCATTTCAACTTAAATCCTTCATTTCTAAGGCCTAAAATCAGTATTATATCATGTATGATGCATATATTCAATTCTACTATGCATATAGTATCATAATCCAGCAACATTTCAAGCAAAACAAACTTAAATTTGCATAAAATGATAGATTCGAATTCTTAGTTACTTTAAAACCGAAACCATAAACTAAAAAGGTTCGATTCTTACCTCAATTCGTATGAAATCTGAAATCCGTTTGTAGATTGTTGTTGTACTCCTCGATATCTTTCCGATGACGTATAATTCTCGAAAATCCGACGGTCGGTTTGTGAGATAACTTAGAGAGATGTAGAGAGAGAATTCTAGAGAGAGAGTCTAGAGAGAGAGAGATGGTGAAAATGAAGCCCTTTTGCTCTTTTATTCCAATTTTCACCATTTTGCACATTTCTCCCCTCGACTTAACCGGTTCCATAAAATACTGATTTAATCTTAGAATTATCATAATTAACTTTTAATATTCATAATATTCCATAAAATGATTCCGTGTTCAAATTTCTCTTAAAATAGCAACAAACTTCTAAATAACCCAAATACATAATAATTGCTTAAATTTTAACTTTAAATATAAATTTTCCACTTAATTAGTCAAAATACATCAAATTGAATCCGTGGATGTTACAGCATGGGCTCCACCACGCTCAACTTCGTCCTCGAAGTTACTCGGACTCAAACAGTTTCGGATATTTTCTTAACATTTCTGACTTAGTTTCCCATGTATGATTTGCTCTTTTATGATGCTTCCAACGTACAAGCACCATTTCTATCTCCTTACTTCTCAATTTCTTCATCTTAGTGTCTAACACACACTCCGGCTCTTCAACATATCGGAGCCTTTCATCAACTTGTAGTTCAGTATGGTCAGCCCAATCCTCGTTTCCAGTGTTAAACGATTTTCGAAGATTCCCAACGTGGAATACTGGATGTACGCCCGACATCCCTTCAGGCAATTCTAATTGATATGACTGATTTCCAACTTTTTCAACAATCTTAAAGGGTCCGACAAATCTCGGAGCCAATTTGCCCCTCTTAACAAAACGAGTAACACCCCTCATGGGTGATACTTTCAAATAGACCCAGTCATTCACTTCAAAATTGATCGGCTTGTGCCTCCGATCATAGTAGCTTTTCTGACGATCCTGAGCCGCTTTCATGTTCTGCCTAATCAACTGTATCTTCTCGTTTGTTTCTTGAAGCAAGGCCGGCCCAGCGATTGGTGTTTCACCCGTTTCTCTCCAACATGTAGGAGTCCTACATTTCCTTACATACAAAGCCTCGAACGGAGCTTTCTTGATCGTAGCGTGGTAACTGTTGTTATACGAAAATTCTATGAGTGGCAGATGATCGTCCCAATTGCCACCGAGATCTAACACACACGATCTCATCATGTCTTCAAGCGTTAAGATGGTCCGCTCACTCTGACCATCAGTTTGCGGGCGGTAAGCTGTACTCATTGCTATCCTTGTCCCTAACCCTTCTTGCAAAGCCGACCAAAAATTTGAAGTAAACCGGCTGTCCCGGTCCGATACTATGGACTTAGGCACTCCATGCCTAGAAACAATCTCGTTCATGTAAATTTGAGCTAATTTCTCCAACGAATAACTTTCACGAATCGGTATGAAGTGAGCCGACTTTGTTAACCGATCCACGATTACCCAAACCGCATCATGCTGTCGCTTAGTCTTCGGCAGTTTCGTAACAAAATCCATAGTAATGTGCTCCCACTTCCATTCCGGAATGGGAAGCGGTTGCAGACTGCCATACGGTTGCTGATGCTCGGCCTTTACCAACCGACAAGTTCGGCATCTTTCTACATATTGTCCTATGTCCCTCTTCAATCCCGGCCACCAAAAGTCTGCCTTTAAGTCGTTGTACATCTTTGTGCTCCCGGGATGTACAGAAAACTTAGATTGATGTGCCTCCTCAACGATCACATTTCTCATACCACCATATTTCGGCACCCAAATTCTTCCGTACACACCTTTTATACCAGACTCGCTCGTTTCCATATTCTTTAAATGTATCCTAACATCCTCAGCTCCAATATTCTCCTCTTTCAAGGCTTCTTTCTGAGCAGCCTTGACATCATCAATTATCGTGGAGGTCAACATTGTAGAAGTCATCATATAACAGAAATCCTTAGCATACGCTTTCCGGCTCAAGGCATCGGCTACTACATTAGCCTTTCCGGGATGGTACAGTATCTCACAATCGTAGTCTTTAATAAGCTCCATAGACCTACGTTGTCTCATATTAAGTTCCTTCTGGCTAAAGATATACTTCAAGCTCTTATGGTCCGTGTAAAGTTGACACTTAGTACCGTACAGGTAGTGCCTCCATAACTTCAATGCAAACGTTACCGCGGTCAACTCCAGATCATGAGTCGAATAATTCTTCTCATGCTGCTTCAACTGTCTTGAAGCATACGCTATAACCTTCCCACGCTGCATCAATACAGCGCCTAACCCTAACCTCGAAGCATCGGTATACACCACAAAGTCATCATTGCCTTCAGGTAAGGCAAGTATCGGCGCTTCACTCAAAGTTTTCTTCAAAACATCAAACGCCTCTTGCTGCACGGTCTCCCAAACAAAAGGCGCATTCTTCTTCGTTAATGCCGTCAGCGGAACTGCAATCTTTGAAAAGTCCTTTATAAACCTCCTATAATATCCCGCCAACCCAAGAAAACTCCTGATTTCCGCAGCTGATTGTGGCGGTTCCCAATTTCTTATAGCCTCAACTTTAGCTGGATCAACCGAAATCCCAGCTCCAGATATAACATGTCCTAGAAACTGTATCTGTTGTAGCCAAAACTCGCACTTTGAGAACTTGGCGTACAACCTTTCTTTTCTTAACAACTCCAACAGTTCTCTCAGATGTTTAGCATGTTCTGCTTCAGACTTAGAATATACCAGTATATCATCAATAAACACTATCACCGACTTATCCAACATCGGTCTACAAACCCTATTCATCAAGTCCATAAAGACAGCCGGGGCATTGGTTAACCCAAAAGGCATAACCAAGAACTCGTAATGCCCATAAAGTGTCCTAAATGCTGTCTTAGGCACATCCTCTTCTCGAACTTTCAGTTGATGGTACCCCGATCTCAGATCAATCTTAGAAAATACACTAGCGCCATGTAACTGATCAAACAAGTCGTCTATCCTCGGCAGAGGGTACTTGTTCTTAATCGTCAATTTATTCAGCTCCCGGTAATCTATGCACATCCTCATCGTGCCATATTTCTTCTTTACAAACAGTACCGGAGCTCCCCACGGCGATGAACTCGGCCGAATAAAGCCCTTGTCCAACAATTCCTGAAGTTGTGTCATCATTTCTTTCATCTCGGTTGGGGCAAGACGATAAGGAGAACGAGCTACCGGTGCAGCTCCGGGGATCAGATCAATTCGAAACTCAACTTGTCTCTCAGGCGGCACGCCAGACAAGTCTTCCGGAAACACATCCGGGAATTGTGAAACAACCGGCACATCGGCCAAAGTTCTCTTCTCAGCCTTAGCATCAATCGCGTATGCTAAGTATGCATCACATCCCTTTGCAACAAGCTTTCGAGCTTTTGCAATAGTAAGCAAACACAGATCCCCGCTTCTCCTATCCCCATATATACATATCTCACGCCCCTCCGGGGTTGTTATCTTTATCATTCGGCTCTTACACACTATGTGGGCTTCATTCTCGATCAACCAGTCCATCCCGACTATGACATCAAACTCACTGAATTCTATCGGTATCAAGTCCAAATTGAAGACTACATCTTCAATTACTAACGTGCAGTTACGGTAGACATGATCTACTTTTACTAGAGTGTTGCTAGCAGTTTCTATATCAAGAACAGCAGATAATCTAGATAGTGGCATGGCAATTCTTTGTGCAAACATAGTAGAAACAAACGACCTATTGGCACCCGAATCAAATAAAACTCGTGCAGGCATAGAATTAACTATGAACGTACCCGTGACGACCTCCGGATTTTCCCTTGCTTGCTCTGCAGTTATCTGAAAAGCACGAGCAGGTGCCCTCTGTGACTGACCCCGGCGGTTAACTGAACCACCACTCGAACCTCCAGACGAGCGTGTTGATGATGGGACAGCAGCCGTTGGAGCATTCTTTCTACAATTCCTGCTATAGTGACCCCACACCCCACACTTATAGCAAGCATCACCCTTCCTTGGGTAGTCATTCTGAAAATGTCCCAGCTCCCCACAGCAAAAACAAGCACGTCCGTTAAGGCATTTGCCAAAATGCTCCAGATGACATTTATTGCAATATTGCGGCTCAGTGTTGATGGAGTATGCACGCGCACGACCGCGATCAGATGAACCAGATTGTCGGCGATACGACTGTTGAGGTGAGTACTGTGAAGACCGGGAAGAACCAGAATATCCTCCCTCCCTTTGGCGCTTCGGCGGTGACGGCTGTGTCGGATTGGTGGAAGCAGCAGCAGACCCAACAGAGTAGCCTGACATAACCAAAATCTGCTCTACATTTCTGGCAGCCTCAAGTAAGCCAGCAAATGTAGGGTAACGAACATTGCTCATGACCCTCCTTATTTCAATGTCAAGACCAGCCTCGAACCTGGTCACTTTCCTCTCTTCAGTGTCCACCTGATGAGGTGCGAACAGACTTAACCTCGTGAACTCCACAGCATATTGGGACACCGTCTTAGTCCCTTGTACCAGTGCCATGAACTTTGCTTCCAACCTCCGGCGCTCATCAACCGGACAGTACTGCTGAGTGAACAGATCCTTGAACTCAGCCCAAGTCATAACAGAAATCTTCTCCAATGTCAAAGCGTTCACCATGGCATTCCACCACATAATTGCGTCATTAGTGAACATAGCAGTAGCATAGCGAACCATGTCCTTCTCAGCACAGTCGCTGATTCGGAATGTTCGTTCAGTTGCTGTTATCCATTCCAGCGCGGCAACAGCATCTCCTAGTCCATTAAACTCCACAGCCCCATTTCCTTTAAAGTCCTTAAAACGACAACCTCGGGGTTTGTTAGATGACCCAGTGTTGTCATCTTGTTCCCCATTGTTACCCCCTTCCTTCTCCTTGTTCTTTCTCTTTTCCTCTCTTCTTTTAGCATCGGCCTCATCTCGAGCCCGAAACT
>JAANYP010006325.1:0-27771 GCA_020465985.1 Centrapalus pauciflorus | reverse complement strand
CAGGCTGTGCAAATCTGTTTTCCACTTTGTCTTCGACTTGTAAACTGATCTTGTAGTAAAAAAAAATACATGAGGACTTGGAAACATATTCCATAAAGTGTTTAACCTGTTCACAAAGAACAGGTTTTGTTCACAAAGAACAGAACACTTGTAAACTGTCCAAGCAGCTCAACAGAATAGAGCAGCGTAGACAGTTTATGTCCAGCCTGTTCAGCAGACTATACAGCTTGGACAAACTGTCTTTGTTGCAACGAATGCAACATGGTAAACAGCTTTAGACTAATATTGCAAATCACTTTCAGGTATCAATAAGGCATATAACAGGCCTTAAATTCAACCTTCAAGTGCATCAACAGGTTTGATTTAAAAATCTCCCCCTCAGATGTACAGCAGGTTTGATTGAGGCCTTTTTGTGCCTAACAATGACATCTTCAGGGAGATCGATTAATATCAAACTCCTGTTGCCGAGTCTGTAGGCACAGAAGGTCATAATGAAGGAGAAGAAGCTGGGGAACAGGCTTAGGCTGAGGGTCAAGTTGAGACCGCCTCTGAGTCTGAATCCGAATATAATTCTGAGGAGACAGAGGCTGAATATCCGGCTGTTACCATCGGCATATATGGATCCAGAGTTGTTGTCAGCCGAAGGAAGATGACCCGGCCTATTATTCGTGATGAAGCAGCAGAAGATTCAGATTTTGATTTAGAAGAAGAAGCTCCGGTTGCCCCTAGGCATAGAGCAAAAAGGCATCGATTCATGCAGGGAACTCCATCTACTTTTGCTATTCCATCTCAGTCAACTTCCGCTCCATCCACATCAACCGCCGCTCCATCAACATCTGCCTCCATTCCATCCACCTCAGTTTCATTCACCGAAAATCAACGGTTTACTGAGTTGAGGAGAAAAGTGGACTTCCAAACAGTCCAAATATACCAGATATCGATAACAGTCAATGAATTGCAACAACATAATTCAAGACTGGAGTTAGCAAATGCTAAGCTTCAAACGACTGTTGCTGCTCAACAACAAGAATTGACGTCTCAGCATTCTCAAATTCTGACTACGCAGACCCAAATTGAGCAAATAATAAAAGATCTTCAAGCTCAAGGGGAGACAGTTGCAAAGGTGATGAATTGAGGAGAGTCAGGAGAGATGATGAAGAAGGCGATGATCCAGGCACGCAGAAAGAAAGTGAGCTAGCAGATCTTTCTCAAAAGACTGCTCAGCAAGCAAATGTTCAGGGGGAGCCTTGTTCTTCGAGTATGGGAGGAGGTGAAGCTCAAGAGAATGGAAAGGCTCCTGAAGCCTCAAAGGCTTTTGAACAAGAGATGATAGGGGCTCTGATAGATCTAGATAATGAAGATGAGTTCGGATTTGATCAGGAGGAACTGGAAGAAGGAGAGTTCATACCAGAGGACGTTGCATATTGGAAATCTGATGACGAGGTTTTGGTTGATGTAGAAGATGAGGCCAATGAGATCATCATTCAACAACATCCTATCACAAATACATACACTACGGCAGAACAGAGCATGATAGACATCGATGTGTTTAAGGATGCTCTAAATGTTGAATCAGAAAGTGAGGAGCCTGATAGGGAACTCACAAATGAAGAGAAAAGAAAGTTGTGGTTCGGAAAGGAAGAAAAAAAGTCTGAGTTAGCTGTGAAGGAAAAGATGAAAGTGCCGAGTGCTGGAAAGCTGTCAGGGAGCATTCTTAGCTGGTTCTTTGATCGAGAACTGTAGCTTTTTATCATTAAGAGAAAGGATGGCCTACAATATCTAAGGAGAAGATGGAAGGACTTCAATTCACTTCCTAAAGTTGAGATAAAGGCCTTAGCATGGAAAGAGCTCGTCAACATCGGAGACGATCCCTACGCTGAAGTAATTGCAAAGATTATCAGAAGGGAAGGGAGATCTAGAAAGTTTGAAAAGCTAAATCCACGAGTAGGAAAGAGGATGATCATACGAGAATCGATCCTCTAACTGGCAGATCCTGGACGAGGATGTATTACAAGCCAGTTAGATGTTTGAAGAAGGTTCCTCTGAATACGATGCCTCAAAACGTTTTGGGCAATTTGAAATGGTGGTATGTGGAAAGTGAGATAGGCAAAGCAGTTATGGAAGACCTTGAAGAAAAAGTGATTCTGAAACTGTACGATCCATTACACCTGGTCAACTTATCCAAAGATGATCTACTTAAGCTTCATGTCCAAAAAATCTCTTATGATGCTCATATGAAGACTGAAGGCAAAAAATATCAGAATGTGGTAAAGGTTTGCATTGAACAGGGACTTTATGCTGGTAGCATTCTAAATAGGCCTAGTACTTAGATTAATTGAATATCTAGTAAGAAGCTATCGTCAAGGGGAAGTCTGTAGTGCATCCTGTGTGATGATAGCAGTCTAAGTGTAGATAATCCTTTGTAATAGTTCAAGCCTTCGTAATTGCACGTTAATACATATGGTTGATATTAGTTGTATATATGTTTGATCTTGTTTGTGATCGATGTTTACTTAAGTTCAAAGGTAAGTTCAAACATAAGTTCAAAGGTAAGTTCAAACATAAGTTCAAAGGTAAGTTCAAACATAAGTTCTAGAACAAGTTCAAAGACAAGTTCTAGAATAAGTTCAAAGCCTGGTTCGAACTTGTTGGTGGACAAGTTCGTGGGCTTGGGCCTTCACGAACTTGTCCAAGACAAGTTCGAAGTTAAGGCTTATAATTAAGAGTTAATCAGTTTTGATCAACAATCTTTGCAGAAATTCGTGTGTGTGGCGATTACGAACTTGTGTGCGATTAGCAGAGAGTTTTGGAGAGATTCACGTGTCGGGACGTTCATCGTTGCGTCTATCATCGTGTTGGTCTCTGTGTTTCGTGTGTGTGTGTGATCAATCCGTTAAACCACTAACGAGGATTCCGCACTCATTGGACGGTGTCGCGTCAATATTGGATCCGTAGGTAGGTGACCTTACAAACAACTTGAGAATATCCTCAAGCTGCTAGTGTATTTTCTCGAACTGTTAGTTGTTTTCACTTGATCTGTTAGGTGTGAAGGGCATTTAAGTCATTTCTAAGGAATTTGACCGCGGGACAAGATATTTTAAACCCAAAACCCTTAAAAGTATCAGTTTCATTCTGTTACAACTACCAGTTTCACAATATCAAACCAGAGCTCTCAAATTCTCTCTCTTCACGGAACCCTACTCTTCAATCATAACCCTAAATCTTTTCGCTCTTGAGCACCAATGGACTTTGTCAAAGAACACAACTGCCTTCCTTACACCCTAAAACATGCTAAACTGCAATCATTTCACAAGATCATGGACTTCCTCCGCAGTTCATCTATCTCCTACGCTCTTAAAGTAAACCCTACAATTTATGTATCACACATAGAGCAGTTCTGGAACAATGCATGTCTGAACATAAACCATGGAGTCACTTCTCTTGTGTCTACCATCAATGGTCAAACAGTCTCCATCTCTGAGGACTCCATTCGACAGCACTTGCAACTGCAAGATGCTTAAGGTATAAATGATCTTCCTTTAACTCTTATGCGTGAAGGTTTATTTGAGATAGGGTATAGGGACCAGTGGATACATTTACATTTTTGAAAGCAAATTTTGGCCCCCAAATGGAAATATCTTATTCATATTATTCAACAATGTCTAAGTCCAAAGAGAACTGGTTGGTCTGAAATTTCTATAAATATTGCAACTGCTTTAGTTTGCTTATCAACAGGCCAATAGTTCAATTTTTCAAATATGATCTTTCAATGGATGTTAAGGCATCATGCCTTAAAGAATGGGAAATTTTTGATGTATCCTCGATTCTTAGCTGAAATAATTTCAAAATCTTGCAATTCTTTAAAAATACATAAAAAGATACATGTTTCCCATAAGCACTCTTTACAAACTGTAAAAAGACTTTAAAAACAGAGTGCAAATTTTCAAGCTCTTGATGTTTCAATGCCTCAAGAAATGCTAAACATCAATCCAAGAAACAGGGGAGAGGGGAGAGGATCTTGAGCAGACCCAGTCCCCCATTACTGCTTCACCCCCAGGATCCCAACCCAGTCCCCATGATACAAATATCCCTTTTGAACCTTCTGTTAAACATACCTCAACAGCCCCATCACTCAAAACATACATCAAAAAGAAACAAAGGGTTGCAGGTGCTCCTTCCACCTCAGTCCAACAGCCAGAACCAAATAGCCCTGTGCAAAAGGATACTCCTGCACAGAATATCCAAAAGGAACCTACTAAGGACACTACCAACCTCAATGTGGAGGTGAACATCCATTCTGAGGATGTTCATATGGGATTTGTGGCTGGAACTACTGATGCTTCTGCAAAAGGGGCACAGGACAATTCTAACATCACTAAGACCACACCCACGGCAACAGAGGGTGTGCAAGCACCTTCTGGAAGTCCCCAGTATCAAGAACAGAGGGGCCCAGGTACTACTAGTACATCTGGTAAGGGTGCCAGCGATAGTTCTCAAATACCTTTATCATTTGAAGATCTTGAGGCCTGTCTGCAACTAATGATTTTGACGGATCCCCAACTGAAACCTGTTGTAGCCATTTTGGAACATTAAAAGTCCAATATTGCTGCACAGGGGTCACAAATTGTTGCTCTCCAAAGGCTCTCATCAGTCCAACAACAAAAGCTTGTTCAATTCCAGCTAGGGTTGAAGCTCTATGATACCAAGATTGTGCAACAAGAGAAGCAGATTCAAACCCTGTTAGCAAAGGTTTTTGGTCCTTCTGATCAAACCAATGCATCCAAAAAGGGGGAGAATCAAGAGTTCCCATATTCAGTCCAAACAGTCCCAGGATCACCTCTGGCAGTTCCAACTTCTAGTCTAACAGTTCCACCAGTTTCTCAGACTGTTAGTTCATAAGTTCAAGTTGTTAATCCTAAAAAGTCAGGTGGTGTTTTAATCAAAGAAGGAAAGCAAGGAACATCCTCAACAGTCCAAGCAACAATCTCAGGCAAAGGCAAAGGTATTTTATTGAAGAGCCAAAGATAAAGTTTATTTCTAAAGAAGCTCAAGTTGTTGCTTATGCTGAACTGGCTAGAAGGCTTGTAGAAGAACAAGACCAAATTTTTTATCAACAAGCTCAAGCTTCTATTGGTGATGATGAAACCCTTAGTGACTATCTACATGGATTTGTTGTCAAAGAGGGACAAAAGAATAGGAAAAGGCCATCAGGGCATTCAAAGGCAGAGCACAGAAGATTTCTAATAAATTGGCAAGTACATTCTGCAAATGCTGGAGTTCCTAGGGCTATTGCAGAGACATGGACTATAGAGAAACTTCAGGCTTTGTATGATGAAGCCACTGCCAAAGCCCCTGAACAGGTCAAAGAACCTTCTCAGACCGTTGTTGTGCCTCAATCAAAGGAACCTTCTCAAACTTTTGTTGTGCCTCAACCAGAAGAAATTTCTCAAGTAAAGTTTGATAAAGTAAGGAAGGTTATGTTTGAACAGCAAATGCAGAAGGCCAAGGAGATAGAGAAAGCAATAGATAAGCATGACTTTTCAAAACCACCAAATACTATATGGTATGATAAGTCAATGGATAACATTGACTTAGTATATCATTTTGTGGTTAAAAGAGAAGTTTGTGAAAATGAAGAATATATGTGTCAGATTGTTCAAAGGATGACTAGCGAAGAGCTGACTCAGATGTACATCATTGGGAAGGCTAGTCACTCTAGATCTCCAATCGTATGGGTTCAGAATGTTCATGGTACGTCTTCAAAGCATCATGGAACCAGAAACTTCAAGAACAAAACTAGAGGCTGCCAAGGAAATGAAGATTGTACAGGTTGGTTTATATGAAAATCCATGACATATAGACTCAAACTGGCAAATGGATCCAGCAGGTTCCACTACAACAAAACAAGCCTATTGCAACCTTGGCAAAATGTTGCATTAGGCCTGCAAAAAGTTGCATTATGCCTAAAGCAACCTTTTAACAAGAGTTGCATTATGTCCTCTTGCATTAGATCTAAAGTAACCTTTTTGGTAGAATATGCAACCTTTTTTGAAAGAGTTGCATAAATAATAGAAATGCAACCTTTTTAGAATGCAACCTTTTTACAAGCAAATGCAACTTTTTGCAAACTGAAATGCAACCCTTTTTTACATCAAATGCAACTTTTTCCAAACTCTAATGCAACCTTTTTTATTTTCAAATGCAACATTTTCACATTAAAATACAACTAATTTTAAACTCAAATGCAACCTTTTTATGCTCAAATACAACCTTTTTTTACATTCAAATGTAACTTTTTTTTATTTTTTAATGCAACATTTATAAATTTAGTTACAAATACACGAATACAATTAATAAGCATCATCAATTCAAAAAATGTCGATTACAATAATTAAAAGTTATCAAAATCCTTCAACAATTACACAATAATCTCAAAACACAATATTTCATATACTAATTGTTACTTATAATTACAAAAGGTATCTAAATCCTCCAAAAAACAATGGTCTTCATATATATATATCGATATCCCAAAACAAAGTTGCCTGTCACACACAAATAATAATAAGTAAGAAACTGAAACCAAAATAATCAACTTGATGAGATAATTATACTTGGTAATGATCGTAATGATATCATACCTTGAATCAGCGATAACTCATGCTAGAAACTCACAAACTTGAAGAGACAATTTTTCCGTAAGCTTCTTCATCACATCTTCAATTAATTTATCTCGTTGGTTCTCAATATCTTCTTCCAAACAAACACCAACATGGGATTTAAGAAATCAGTTATGGGTTATTCTGTTGCATCAATAATAACTAAGCAAATGTGTGTGTTGTATGTACACACAAAATATTGCAAGCCCAACTAACACAACTGTAATTTTATAACAAAATATAAATATAATTAATTTATAGATATGAGAAGAACAAACCTATAAAGTAATCTGAAGTGCGCTTAGATTACAAGCCTTGTACGTTTCTGTTATCTCATATTTCAAGTCATATATATAGGAAAAGAAAAACATGTACGTACACAGATAGTTTACTAACTGGTTTGATTAAATAATAATTAAGCTTGATTTTCAACAAACCTACCCTTCCAGGGTCCAACATCTTTGATTCAAGTATATCATCATTTCCAAGATGATTATCTTCTTCCAAGCTATTAGAGATATAAGAAACAAAAATATACAGTAAAGAAATGCACTCGGTGAATCACATTTATTATATCAATATATGCTCGCTCTTCTTCATTTGGGGACAAGGATGCAACACAAAAACACAATATCGCAGCACATTAAAACCATATCAAGCCACAAACAGGGAAGAAAGGTGATAAACACCAAAGGAGAGGAGGATGGATGTATTAGATCACATAATTATAAACAAACAAGAGATAACCAAAAAGATGTGTTTTACGGTTAGTAATTCTTGGAAATCCACTGGATTTAATGCTCATTGCAAATTAAGATTGTGTATACATTAAGTGGTTAAGTTGTTAGTTGATCCTAAAATGTAGCCTAACAGTTGGCAAGTAGGCAATATCTAATATATTACGCAATGGCTAACAAACATACAAGTTACTTTGAGAGAGTTGTTCTTCCTTTTTCCTTATGATTAATTAAAAATACAAGTCATGAGCTCAGTTGATGCATAGATAGTAGAACGAGAAGAGTGCAAGACAGGTAGAAAAAACAACGTACATGATTCGGTCTCGTTCAAATGCGCTTCGGAGTGGGGCATATGTGCCTTTCTTTAAGTTCAAAGCTACCAAAGCCGGATACCCATAACCACCAGCGCCAACATTCTTCTCAAGTTCTGGCTGTTTTCCTGCAGCAGCCCACACATAGCTGCACCATAATATAACTTGTCAATTCATGTCTCCGAAACCACTTTTATTTCCTTCTATAATAATTACCAAACTAATTTATTTTAGAAGACAAAGTGGCTCTAGAATCGGTATACATTATCTTGGGCAAAACCAGGGCGTCAGTGTATGCATTATCTAACTTGTGACACACTGGATGAATTAACACCTACTAAATTTATCATAATTTTTTAAGAAAAAGATTTAGTTTATTTTTATCACTTTTCTCTTTTGTGCTTCCAGATATAAAACAACTAGTATGCTTTCAAATTATAATCCTTACAGAAATAACTCCATGATTTCTAATTTCATCTTTCCAAGAATATTAAAAATCAATGCAAAACCAAGGCAAAATGATATCTAAATATAGTATTCATCAAAGACTAACCCATGGATTAATTTGAATGGTTTGTAGCCCTATGGTCGTGTCGGTAGACGTATTCTGCTTGGAAGAGTTCAGAAATAAATATCATACCAGTGAGTAATATATATTTCTCTTCTACGACATATTGAAACTAATGTACCCATGACAGAGAAAACACATGTTATTAATCCAGACATTAAATCATCAAAGGAAAATTGCATAGCCAGCAATAGGTAATTATAGAAGGAAAGATCGAATTCAAAAAATTAAACCAGAAGTTTATTTTAAGCAAAGTCAGCAAGGATGACCGATACTTCCCTATGCCGAATCATTAGAAAACTTGACATTGCCTAGCCCCATCTAGTATTTACTGGCTCAACAATCAAATAAGGTTTCTACCGATTTACCTTGTTCCATCTTGGAGAAATGAAATTCGTTCACCGCGAGGCCTATTTCACCATATGAGAGTGGGCAAACCCAAAATCCCCACTTCAACAAAGCTGGCATCGAAGCTACAACTAGTTCTTTGTATGGTGGCTGGAGGGGGATTGTGTGGTCGAATGGATGGAGATGAAAGAAAAACACTGGCAGCAGCGTCGTCTTCCTGGTGGTTGTGGTGAGGCAGTGTCGGCGTCTTCCTGGTGGTCGTGGTGAGGGCGTGTGTCTGTATTTTGGATTTACCTTGTTCCATCTTGGAGAAATGAAATTCGTTCACCGCGAGGCCTATTTCACCATATGAGAGTGGGCAAACCCAAAATCCCCACGTCAACAAAGCTGGCATCGAAGCTGCAACTAGTTCTTTGTATGGTGGCTGGAGGGGGATTGTGTGGTCGAATGGATGGAGATGAAAGAAAAACACTGGCAGCAGCGTCGTCTTCCTGGTGGTTGTGGTGAGGCAGTGTCGGCGTCTTCCTGGTGGTCGTGGTGAGGGCGTGAGGCAGCGGCACCGGAGAAGGGAGGAGATCTCGGCGTCGAAGGACTAGAGTGTGTGTCTGTATTGAGTCGCCGCCGCAGGTGAGGCAAATTATCATCGCCAACGGAAACAGAGCGTCGCCGGAGCAAGCTCAAATGGTCGCTGGTCGTAGATGGGTGAGGGCGTGAGGCAACTAGGGTTTGGGAGAAACAATGTGAAAGATGCAAAATGAATTCAACTCATTTTTTCAACTCTCAGCATTTCTTTGTCAAATGTGAAGAAATAAAAGCGAGAAAATAATAAACTGTTTTATTTTTTGTTCTCATGCTTAAACAATTTTTCTGTACCAAACACATGAAATTATTCATATTAATATTTAGATTAAATAGATTGGCAATAAATAATATTAATCAAATGAAAAGATTGTCAATGTAAAATAGTTATATATTTTATTTTAAATAAAAAATAAAAAAAAATTACAATCACATTTTAGATATAACTTTTTGGAAAAAAAAGTTGCATTTATTTTAAACATATGAAACCTTTTAAAATAAATGTTACTTTTAACCTATAACAAGTGCAACCTTTCTTATAAATGTTGCCATTTACAATCAATTATGTAACATTTTAAGTTAAATGTTGCATTAGATCTTCTAATGCAACCTTTATTTTTTTAAACTTGCTTTAGAATCAAATGCAACTAATCATATAAAAGTTGCTTTCAAAAGGTTACAATAGGCTCATTTTGTAGTAGTGTTCTATGGTATTGAATTTATTGATCTTCCAAAAGAATGGCTACATCAGATGAATTCAGCGAAGACAAATTGTGATAATGAAGAGTTGAAAAGAAGCTTCATAAAGGCTCTAAGGCAGAAACTTGCACAACTGTAAATATGTAAATTTTTGGATGCCTTAGTTTGTACATAACAATTAGACTTTGTCAATATTTCCTTATTTTTGATCATGTAAAGAAACTTAAAGTCTTAGTTAAGCATTTAAGTTAGAGGGAGATTGTTGGGAAATAAACTAAGTACGTCAAGTTGTTAGTCAGGATTTCTCAGACTCTTAGTAGTATTTCTGTGTAATTACCAAGTTCAAGCTGCTAGTTCAAGAATCTCGAGCTGCTAGTTCAAAATGTTCAAGCTGCTAGAGATAAAGTTCAAGCTGTTCCAGAAGATGATAACAGAAAGTGCTATAAATCAGGAAGTAATAAAGATGTCAAGATTCAAAGATCTTCTGAAGAAATCTACTCAAGGGAAATCGTAGTTTGTTAAGGAAATAAATCAGAAGGTTATAAATAGAGAGAGACTAGGTCTTTCTTATGTAATCAGTACTTAGCAATTGAAATTGTAACTTGTATGCTGATTAAGTTTTCTCAAGCCTCTAAGGTTGTGAAACCTTAAAAACAATCTGTGTTCTTCGTCTAATCAAACAGATTAGAGGTTCTTGTAATCAGTGGTTATCAATACAAGAGGTTTTGATATTAAAAGTGTTTTCTGTCTTATTTATTCAGTTATTACTGTTTAGAAAGTTTTTTTTAAAACAATTAAGTGTTATTTTGCAAACTTCTTAATTGGACATTGATTCAAAACAAGATTAATTGGTTTAACTCTGATTTATTCAAACTAGTTAATCTTTGGTGATTTGATTGACAGTAATGAATTAGTAAATTTAAAACAAAATTTACACAAATTCAAAATTTATTAAAAGTAATGAAATAGTTTGATGAGAAAGTATAAACAATAAAATTATACAAATAGTTTAACCAATAAATTATAAATAAATAAAACTAATAAATAAATTGAATACACAAAAGGATGCAAAACTTAACTAATTAACAATATAAATTAAAATAATTTTTAGTACAAATATAGATTTATTTTACAAAATAAATAGATATAATTAATAATGATGATGATGAGAATAATAATATAACTATAATTAATAACGAATCAAATCATAATTTATTAAAATATTTCAAATTTAAAACCAAAAATGAAAAATTAAGAAAAGAGACCAAAAGTGAAATTACCAAGCTTGTAATTGAAAGAAGGGCAAAATCGTCATTTTTAAAAATTTTATAAAGAGAAGGTCCAATTCTGCAAGTAAAAAATAGTTTGAGTGACCGCCACTGCAACTTTGGAACTTGAGGGACTGTTTCCATAATTTTGAACAAAATACATGGACCATTTCTGTAATTTAACCTATTAATAAATTAGGTTAATACATATGTATTACATGAATTAATTTTAAAAATAAATATTTATAAATATGTATAATATAATAATTATAAGAATAATAAAGTTTGCTTAATTTTAGTTAATTAGTTATTTAAAATTTAAAGTAAAATTTATTAAATGAAATAGCAAAAGGAGAGAGTGACACGTGAAAAATCAAATAAAAGCATAACACGTGTGATGCTAGTTACTCACTTAAATAATAGTATATATTAAATAGATAAGTATCTCATGCTTTTAAAAAATTAAATAAATAACTCATGCTTTTAGTTAACGTAAAATTCCATTTCAAAGATTGACCAATAATCATACGATATAATATACTATAATTTTTAAATAAATTACTTTTAACTTCAATCATTCAACTTTTATTTCTTAAGTTAAACGAACCTTAAAGTTTATTAGATTTTTACTTTTATTATATTTAAGTGTAAATCAAAGAAGTACGTAACTTCATGATGTGCCTATAAATGTAAGCTTTTGTTTATCATTGCTAATACTAAATTTTAGTGAAATAATCTTAACAAACATACGACATGATGGCTAAGATTGTCAAATCAAATTTGATGATCTTCTATATAAGTTTTGTCTTGTTACTAGTTTGCCATGATTGTAAGTTTCTATCAATTTATTGCTCTTTCTTCCAATAAACCATCATTTTGTATATAAACAACAAATTTAATATTGTCATTTTGGAATTTATAGGTAGAAAAATTGAAACGAGTGATGCTAAAGGAATCAGGATTTTGAGCGGTCGACCACGTTGCACTACAATTTGTATATCGTATGATAATGGTTATTGTTGTTGTTATAGCAGAGATATATGCAATGTTTCTGAAGACTTGTGTAATAAAAAATGTACGGACGACACAAAATGTCCGGGAATCCCAGGAAGCCGGTGCCCATCATGAACGAACTTTAATAAACAACTTATTAGTTCAATAAACTAATAAATAAATAACTTGTTGCTATAAGAATTTGTTACAAATAAATAAGTTGTTGCTATAAAAATAATGTTTAACATTGTTTTAAATGTTTGCAAACTTAATAAGAAGATTTTAACTTTACTGAGTATTAGATTTAATTATTTATTTAATAGATAAATGATTTAAATCGACATTTTTATATATTAAATTAATACTTATATGTTGATTATAATTATATTATGATGTTAATTATTATATATTTTATTAATAGTTCATACGTATTGTTAATGATAAACTAATAAATAAATAAGTGAGTAAATTACAAAATTGGTCATTGTAGTTTGTATAAAAATTTGGATACGTTTCCTGTAAAGAATTTTTTACGATGACATTAGTGAAAGATTGATTCAAGTGTGAAGAACTCGAATACCCTGGAAACAAAAAATAAAAAAGAAAAGAAAAGAAAAAAGAGAGCAAGTTTTAATAAAGAAACAATATCAAGATGAAAAGTTCATATAAAAGCAGAAAATGCAATATAATTATTAAATGTTTTTGTAGGTATATATAAATATATGATCGGAAATAGTTTTAACTAATTTTTTATTTTTTTAGGGTTGATGTTGCAGTATAATTATTAAATGATAAATATTAATGAATAAATATGGCATTTGTTCCATAGTAAAAAGAATTACTTACAACGTAAAGCATAATTTACACAATGTAACTTATGTTTACTTAACAATATCATATTTATTAATTGTTTATTTAGTTATGGTTTAAATAGTATCCTTTGTTTATCAATTGTTCACTCTTATTTTTAGAAATATATGTTATTTGTCAATTGAGTGTTTGGTTATTATTAAGTTACAATAATATTTAATTGTCAAATTTTAGTTGTTGACCTAATCAGTCTTTTTATATTAATATTGTTGTTTAGATCAAATTTTAAACAATTCCAAAAACGTAGTCATCAAAAATTTTATAAAATAGTGGCATCGGTGAGAAAATTCTATGGATCCGTCCTTCGATGTTGTATGGTTAAAATCAAAAGAAATGGTAGCTAAGCCCACGAGAAGTGAATAAGACAATTGATTATTTGATTATTGTTGGATGTAGAGAAAGAGAGAGACGTTGTAACCTAAAAAAGGTAAGATAATAGAGAGAGTCATACATTTTGTATATTCTTTTAAAATAATTAAATATTAAGTTGGAAGTCATTATAAATTAATTGGCTCTTCATTAATGTTTTAATAAAATATTGAAATTCTCTTTATACATAATTTAATTGAAAATTTCTCCAATAAAATGAAACATAAAACTTTTCTTTCGTCCAACAAAAATAAAGATAATTAGTCTCCCAACATAAAAAGTATGATAAAATAGAAGTATGTAATTGATATCTTTTTAAAGTCAAATATAAAAGTGCTTTTATAATAAAAAAGTGTTTTTAAAATTAAATAAAAATATGCATGGTCAGTTTTTTATTGATACTTATAAGCCGGTAACTGATACTATTGTAAAAAATTAAAAATTTTAACCCTTTTTGGGCTAAAAAATTGTAAAGACATATTTATTGTCAAAACTTGTATTGTATTATATCTTTGTGTTTCTATCAAACAAAATATAACCAAAGTTGAACGATACAACAAGAAAACCACTCTCAAAGTTGAACGTACAGCAAAGTTGAACGATACAAGCAAACAAATAAGCATTTAGTAGAACCCGAGCAAAAAAATTTGGCTAAACGTTGAAATAACAGCTTGTTATATGCTCATATGTCGAGACGAGAAGGGGAGGGGTTTTACCTAAAAATAGAGATTGTTCTGCAGAGGAATCGGAAGAGGAGGCAGAAATCGATCATTCCAGGGGTTTGATTAGCGAAGGTGGAAGGCGCGGTCGGAGTTAGAATAGAAGGCACAGTCGGAGCCGGAGTAGAAGGCGCGGTCGGAGCCGGAGTAGAAGGCACGGTCGGAAACGGTGCCTAAGCGAACCAACAATGGAGCCACTTCAGGGGCGATAGAGATATATATATATATATATATATATATATATGTGTGTGTGTGTGTATATATATATATATATATATATATATATAGAGAGAGAGAGAGAGAGAGAGAGATTAAATGCAGTGTTGGGCGACTGAATTAGGGCACACACTTGTTGAAATATCTAATAGAAACATTTATGTTTTTTCCAAAGGAAAATATTATTTAATTATTATTTAATTCAGCGACACACTTAGTGACTTGTATGTAAACGTTGCAGATTTAGCGACATACATAGTGTCTTGTAAATGAATGTCACAAAAGTAGTGACACACATAGTGTCTTGTACATACATGTCACAAAATTAGCAACACACTTAATGACATATATGTATACGACGCAAATTCAGCGACACACATAGTGTCTTGTGTATAAATGTCACAAAATCAATGACATGTATAGAGACTTTTGTGTGCGTGTCACAATATTATCGACGTGTATAGTGACTTGTACATGGATGTCGCTAAAAATAGTGACACAAGTAGTGATATTGGTGACTTGTTCGTCACAAAAATTGTCACTACACATGTAACTAAATTGTGACATGCAAATACATGTCGCTAAAATTGTCGCTGAATGACATTTTTCTTGTAGTGTATCACCAAACCCTTAAAAAATCTAAAAATTCAATCAATGAATACTCTTGTTACATTATTACACAGTGGGTAGATTTTCTACACCCGGCATTAAATATTACTAAAGTGTACCTCTTAATGTTTAATTAGGGTTTGTTTGTTAGAGGTTTTCATCCTCTCTAAATTGTCTCTTCAAAAAACAAAGGAGGAAACTGTTTCTCTCAAAACTGCTCAAGCTGCTAAGGAGGTAAATAAAGTTAAAATGTTTGCCTTAAAAGTCCAAAAGATATTGGAAGAAGTTGTCCAAGAAGAAGAGAAAGGAGAAAAGGTCTATGTGATCAAAGATATTGGAGGAAAGGAGTTTGTGTCCAAGGGAAAAGAAACTGTACCTACTACCCTTCCATCAATCACAACTCAATTCTATTTTGACAATGCTGCAAGAAAACAGTTCCATAATGTAGCCTACAAAAGATTGGCTAAGGTAACCAGTGTTAAAGTTATCCACATTTCTAGGAAGAACCAACCTTGGAAGTTGTCCATCACAAGGCATAGTGGTACTGAAGGTCCTGTGCTAAAGAAACATGAGGCAAATGATGTGGCCAAGATGGGTTATAGATAATGGATTGAGTTGGCCGTATTCCGTAATGGGGTCAAATCCGAAACTGCCAAGACTGTTAGGAGTTTTATGAAGAAGATGATAGAAAGGGTGAAAGATCTTGGTCTCAGTCCAAATGATGCCACAAAAGGAACTTCCACTGCTGATTACAAAATCAAATCCAGAGGAAAGAGAAAAAAAGGATACTGAGCTTGAGGAGAATGTGAGGCTCATTGACTCTGGTTCCTATCCTACATTAGTCAAAGGAATCGATCAGACTTTGCCTAGGGGAATTAAACCTATGAATGTGAAACACTCATACAACTAATACGAGTATTTCAAAACAATTATACAATAATTCATACAGAATAGTTGCGGAAATACAGGTAAATTTAAAATTTTTAAATACTTGAATTGTAATCAACATTATTCCAAACACTTTGCATACAACACAATAGAGTGTCGGGAATCACTGAATAATGTAATTGGGCTTACAAAGTTTAATATCATTTAAATACACACGAATTAATAATCAGTTACTAATTCAAGTAAGTCCAAAAAGGAATTCTGCTACTCCCGCCCCCAAGCATCATCAAAAGAATGGATCTCCTATCCTTGCTCTAAACAATATCTAACAAGTTGGGCCGTCGGACCTTTGTCCTTATCAGTTCCTGAAAAAAAAAATCAACTAAAGGGTAAACAACGTTGTTGTTTATTAAGTTTCTAGATTAGGGTACCAGGCAATATATGAATGATGTCATGCAATGCCATGAAGTGAATGTACAATATTAGGAGGCCAAGTAATGGCATAACACTACCTCATTGTGGTTACTACATGCTAAGGCTTACTGGACAATGAGTTTACAATCAACTGCTCGATTACCACACACACAAGCTTATCAATATGAAGTTTACAATGACGTAATACGATTACCACATGCACATGCTTATCATTTTATAGCGATAATGGTTCCCACACGCACAGGCTAACCATTATGATTCCGCTTGGTTACCACATGCTCAGACTTACCGTCTCGGCGGAGATAACAAATGAATGAGCAACAGTTTATCAATCGAGTGATAATATTACATCAATAATTTATGTGATGACAAAGCATGTAAATAATGAGAATGATACGAAAAGCAGTAACATACAATTCGTATTATGCATATAATTTCGTTAATTCTAGAACTCACAGTGGTTTCGTAATAATAACCCCCGGTCTCGATACCGAGTTATAATCGTTGTAAATAGGAGTAATGATCTCCAATGAACTTAACCCTTGAAACCCTACAAATAGGTTCATAAATATAGTATTCATAAGTCTTTTGTTTCATAAATACCATCAATATAGTCATGGGCTTCTATTGTGGGACCCGTTTTGTTTTCGAGACTATAATCAGATTCATTATTTTAGTCATTCATACCATCTAATTTTAATGGTCATAAAAATATCATACCATAAGGTCCTCAAATACAAAAATGAAGTTCGGATCATATATGGGCCAGACCACATCCTAATTTCGGATCCCACTTAGGTCATGCCCCATTCGAAGTTCGGATCGACCAGGTCGTACCCCGCATCTGAAGATCAGATGCACCGGGCCGTACCCCCCATCTGAAGTTCTGATGCAACGGACTGTACCCAATCCTAAGTTCGTCATGCCCTGGCCGTACCCCCTATCCGTAGTTCAGATGCACCGCGCCGTGTCCCATCTGAAGTTCTGATGAGCCGTAACCCCATCTCGGGTTTTTGAGTTAAAACCCATAACTTTCATCAAAACTTACATATTATGCCTCTAAATGATGAAACTAACATCATATTTTAATCTCCATTTCAGATCCAATGCTTTTTACAACATTTTTCCATAAAACACCACTTAGGTTTCATCTTCGTCACATGTAGAAGATGATGGGGAGGACCAAGAATAAGAGTAAGATACATAATAAAAAGATTGTGTACCCTTTTAGATTTTAAGTCCATATGGAAACTTCTAAAATTATATTCTTGTTTCTCCCCAATCAGCTTTCTCTTTTCTTTCTCTACTATTGGTTGGTGAAAAGGTGAACACACACATATTATTTGTGGTAGGTGTAGTCTGCGTACATTTTAAGAAAGATTGAAAGATATTTTCTTCTTTTTTTCCTAAAGGGAAATTTGCGCGAAAAACCCTAAAGTTGAACCATTTTGTGATTAAAAACCCCTAACCATTTTTTATTGTACAAAAAACCTCTAGCACGTAAAATCTTCTGAAATTAGGATATTACCGGTTATAATAGGTTGTTATGCTTACATGACACACACGTGGCGTCCACAAGGCAAACCCGACTTATGTGGCGCCTACGTGGCACTACATGTATAATTCTTAAACTGAATTTTTGCCTAAAAAACCCCGAAATTGGTGACTTTTTCGATTAAAACCCTTAACTATTTTATTCTTACCTCTAACCAACAATCATATTCACCTCTTCTCTTCTCCTCTACCTCCGGCAACTCCGATTACTCTATCCTCTCTTTATGTTCAATGCTTTTTATTTTATGTATGTATGTTCGATTAACTTTTGTTGCTTAATCTTGAATTTTAACTTCAATTATGCCGATGGAATCGATTTCTTTTTGTGTTCACAAGTTGCATTTTTAGGTTCAGCTTGAAATTGAATCTTCCAAGATCTTTTATGGAAAACTGAGTGAATTCTGATAAAACTTTGAAAAACTATTTTAGTAAATGATAACTTGTGAAAAATCCACTATGAAATGACTTTTTGACGTTGAAATTTCAGCTTTTCTGCAGAAAATTGCCCGTAACTTTTTTTTCTGGAGTGGATTTGGGCCTCGAAAATTTACCGAACCCGCTATGCTGGTTCTAGAAATGTAGATCTCTTTTCAAGCTTCGATTTGACGTATGGTAGGCCTTCTAACGATGTTCCAGTCAAAATTTATGGTCAATTTAAGCAGCAAAGGTCAAATAGTCAAAACTCGAATGCTTAATTATGAAACTCGAATGAACAAGAATGAATCTCAGATGTCTTATGAGAAAACTCGATTGATTAAGAATGAAACTCAGATGAAGAATGTATTAAACTCGATCAATTAAGCTTGAAACTCGATCAATTAAAACATGAAACTCGAATGATTAAGGCTTAAAACTCGAATCATAAGGCATGAAACTCGTTGAATGTATAATCAAACTCGAATAATATGAAGTTCAACTCGAATTAAGTGATGTTGAACTCGAACGAATGTATGTTCAACTCGAATCAAAGAAGGATTCAACTCGATCAAAGCTTTATCAATCTCGATAATCAATGAATCAAACTCGATATAAGCACATATCAAACTCGATCAGTTAAAAAACAAACTCGATCATCACTACATTCAAACTCGAATAAAAGCATATTAAACTTGATTGAATACAACTAAAACTCGAATATCACTGAGATTTCTATATACTTCGAGTTTCAATCAGTTTTCACTAAAAACATATTCAAATTCAATCTTTTTCACTAAAATCAATGAATCAACTCCAAATTGCAATCGAGAGTGTACTTTCACACACAAACACTTTTTGTGAAGTGTTCTTGGGTAATTTCAGATTAAACACTCCAATTTTGACAAAAACTTGAAGAACACGACTTTTTCAAAAATTCAGAAAAAATCTAAATTAAAGCCTCAGTGTTTGGAGTTTTGATTTGAGACTTATATCATCAGATTTGAAATCAAAAACGTCACCTTCTGACAGGATCTAAAATATGAATTACCAAGACTAACTGATTTGAATTTATCAGAGTATAAATCAATAATCTTGCTTTGAATCAAAGTTTAATCAAGAAGTTTGCGGAATAACACTTAATTATTTTAACAAAAACTTTCAGAATCAATAATAAATAAACACACGGGAATTAATCAAGACTGTTTGTATTGCTGAATTCATCAATTACAATCACCTCTAATCTGTTTGATTAGACGAAGAACACAGACTGTTCTTAGGGTTTTACAACCTTAGAGGCTTAAGAAAACTTAATCAACAAAGCAATTACAGACTCAAAATATGCAGAAACTCCTATACAATAGAACGACCTATTCTCTGTATTTATATTGCTTCTTGATATGTTTCCTTGACGAACTATGACTTCTCTGATAGTAGATATGCTGGAATCTTCATGTAGATATCGTTTCCTGAAAATCAGCACTTTCTGTTTCTGAAACTGTTGAGCAGCTTGAATCTCTTGACAGCATGAACTGAGCAGCTTGAGTTGTTTTGCTCTGGCAGCTTGAACTTTTACACTGGCAGCTCGAGTTTCTTCAACTAGCAGCATGAACTTTGTTTTTACATGTAAAATCTACTAACAGTCTGAGAAGTCTAAACTAACAGCTTGAATGTACTTAAACTATTTCCCAACAATCTCCCCCTAACTTAAATTCTTTACAAGACTTTAAGTTCTATAAAAACATGGAAATAAATAAGTAAACTGTTATTTACAAACCAAGGCTTTCAAAAACTCACAACTGTGCAAGCTTATGATCTATAGCCTTCAAAAATTCTCTCTTCATCTCTTCTTTATCACAAGATATTCTAGCTGATTTTATTTGCAGCAGCATATCTTTTGAAAAATTGAAATACTCAAGATTGAAGAAAATACCAGACCCATCTGTGAATTTGATTCTGAATGTCTTTGATTTGACAAACAGATCAATCTGCTTGATCTTTTTCCCTTTCTTTTCAGCATCTTCTATCTATTGTCTTGCAAACTCAGAATCAACCACTGTACTTAGATCTTTGATGAGTTGCTTGACTTGTGGAAGAGCAGACCTTACTTGTGTAACTGACCCTATATTGTACATCTTTATCAATTCATCTCTGGTCAGCTTCTGTACTATCTGCCAAAAAGTGTCATACTCTTCTTCAGGTCCGGACTCTCTTCTGATTACAAACTTTATTCTCAAGTCACGGTCATCCAGTGACTTAGCAAACCAGTAGTTAATTTGAGGCTTTGTAAAATCATGCTGATCAATCAGCTTCTCTATCTCCATAGCCTTTTGTAGTTGTTGCTCAAAGAGCACTCTCTTAACCGATGAAGGAATAGGGACAGCTGCTTGATCAGTGGGAGTAGGTGCACTGGCACCAGCTTCAGTTTGGACTGATTGGGTTGTTGGTTGGACTTCTTGGGATGGTTGAGCTTCTGGAGAGACTGTTGTTCTCTGTCTTTTGTCCATCTCCTTATCATGAATCTCCTGCAGCCTTTCAGTAGACATGGACTGAGCCATTTTCTTTGGAATACCTGCTGCAAAGGCAAAATTGATAAGAAATCTTCTATGCTCAGCCTTGGAGTGCCCTGTTGGCATCTTTCTTTTCCTTGCTCCTTGCTTGACCACAAACCCCTTTAAGTAATCACCTAAAGTCTCATCATCATCCATTGGGGTTTGGGCTTGCTGCTCTAATTCTTTGTCTTGTTCTTCTGTTATTTTTCTGGCAACTTCAGCATCAAAGGCAATTTGGGCTTCTTTTGAGGAAAATTTATGCTTTGGAGACTCAATGAGAATGCCCTTGCCCTTGTCTTTTGTAGCAGATGTTGTAGCTTGGACTGTGCTTGATGGAGCTTGAATTCATTCTCTGATCACAACTCCAGCTGGTTTTGAAGGAACAGCTTGAGTTTCTAGGCTAACAGCTTGAGAAGCTGTTGGGACTGCTAGCCTAGAAACTGGAACTGTTGGTGCTACTTGGACTGTTGTTGTTGGAGCTGCTTGGACTGATGTGGGAACCTCCTGATTCTCCCCCTTTTTGGAAGCATTGGTTTGGTCAGAAGAAACCACAACCTTTGCCCCTTGGGTTTGAATCATCTGCTCTAACTTCATAATTTTATTTCCACAGAGTGTGAAGCCTCTGTGAAGATAATTCATTCGCTTATTTTGAGCAGCATCTGTCTGTTTGAGAGCAAAAATTTGAGCCCCCTGTGCAGCAATGATGGACATTTGATGGTCCAACATAGCTACAAGAGGTTTGAGTCTGGGATCCGTTAAGAGCATTTGTTGCAGACTAGCCTCAAGATCAGAGAACACCTGAGGTGCTTGTGATCTATCACTGACATTAAGACCAGAGGTAGAAACTTCTAGGCCCCTCTTTTCTTGGTTCTAGGGACTTCCAGCTTGTGTTTGCACACTTGCTGTTGCCATGGGCGTGGTCTTAGCTATGTTGGCACTGTCCTGTGCCTCTTGTGCAGAGACATCAGTAGTGCCAGCCACAGAACCCATATGAACCATCTCTGAAGAGATGTTCACCTCCTGAGAGAGAATGGGAGTGTCCTCAACTGGTTCCCTTTGGATATTCTGTGCAGGAGTATCCTCCTGCACAGGGATATATGGCTCTTGCTGATGGGAGGAGGAGGAAGGAGCTCCTGGTCCCCTTTTTCTTTTGTATAAGTATCTGAGTGGGCGTGTGGGCTGTACAAAAGGATCAGAGGGAGTTTGTGTATCGGGAGGAGGGGGTTGGGGTCCTGGGGGTGTAGCAGTGATGATAGGCTGAGCCTGCTCAGGACCCTCTCCTCTGTGTTGTGGAATAATGTTCATCATTGCAGAAGGCAATGGAACATCAACACTCAAAAAGTTGGCACTATGTTTCAAAAGTCTCTTAAGAGAGGATAGTGAGTGCCTGTGGGAAACATGTATCCTTTTATGTGTATGAGAAGATGTGCAGGTGTGTGCAATGATTTCTGCTAAAAATCTGGGATACATCAAAAATTTCCCACTCTTTAGGGAATGATGCCTTAACATCCCCTGAAAAATCATGTTGGAAAAATTGAACCGTTGGCCTGTGGAAAAGCACACTAAGGCAGTGGCAATGTTAGATGAAAATTCAGACCAACCAGTTCTTTTGGGGCTTATGCACTGCTGAATGATATGTACAAGAAATTTCCATTTAGGAGAAAAATGGGCTTTTAAGAAAGTAAAAGAATCAGCAGGACCCCTATAGCCGATATTAAAAAATCCTGTATGTAAAGCATCAAGGGTTAGGTCAGTTATACCTGTGGCATCTTGAAGATGCAAGTGATGTCGGATGGATTCCTCAGTGATATGGATATCAGTTCCATCAATCTTGGAAAGGAGGGTAGGCACTCCATTGATGGTTTGAACAGATGCATGGTTCCAAAACTGTTCTATATGGGAGATGTATATAGTAGGGTTTATGGATAGTGCATGATGGATATGGGAGTGCCTGAGGAAATCCATCATTGCATGGAACAGTTGGAGTTCAGCGTGTTTCAGAGTGTATGGGAGGCAGTTGTGTTCTTTTACGAACTCCATGGATGAACAAACGATGGTTATAGGGTTTGAAAGAAGAATGTGTGATTCGTTCAGAGAGAAAGCAGAAGGCCGTGGAAGAAGAATATGTAACTGGTAGTTACAACTGAACGAAACTGGGACCTTTAAAGGTTTTAAAAGGTTGGGTCCCGCGCACACATTTTGAAGATTACCCAAATACCCTGCACACTTTGACAGATCAAGTGAAAATAACTAGCAGTCCGAGAAAATGAACTAGCAGCATGAGAAAATACTCATGCTGTTAGTGTAAAATTGTGCAACTTTCAATGGAACAGTGTCTCCCCCTTAAATTAGCATACTGAGTCGATAATAATGAAAACCAATTAATCCATGTTTACCATACCAATATTTGATATTAGGAAACTGAACCTTCCCACATCAAAAGGTTTTGTAAATAGATCAGCTAGCTGATCATCTGTATGTATTTTGGTAACTTGGATTAACTTCTTTTCATTACAATCTCTGATGAAGTGAAACCTGATTTCTATATGCTTGGTTTTTGGGAATTTCACTGGGTTTTGCACAATGCTAATTGCACTTGAATTGTCAATATAAATAGGAGTGGATAAGAAATTCATACCATAGTCTCTTAGCTGATTTTGAATCCACATTACCTGGGAGCAGCAGCTTGCAGCTGCTACTTATTCTGCTTCAGTGGATGATGTGGAGACAGTTGTTTGCTTTTTGCATTGCCAAGAGACCAGTCTTGCTCCTAAGTATTGACATCCACCAGTTGTGGATTTTCTGTCAATGTTGCATCCACCATAGTCACTGTCAGAGTAAGCAGTTAGTTCAAAAGGAGAGTCTTTAGGATACCATAGACCTAAATGTGGTTGGCCTTTAAGATATCTAAAGATTCTCTTAACAGCAACCAAGTGAGAATCCTTTGGAGAGCATTGAAACCTAGCACACGCACAGACAGCAAACATTATATCAGGTCTAGAAGATGTTAGATACATGAGAGATCCTATAAGGGATCTGTATAGATGAATGTCCACATCTATGCCATCTTTGTCAGTATGGAGCTGTTTATGAGGATCCATTGGAGTGCTTGCAACCTTTGTGTCTTGATAGCCAAACTTTTCCAGTATGTCTTTGACATACTTTGATTGACTTATGAATAGACCAGTAGGCTTCTGTTTAACCTGCAGCCCTAGAAAGAATGTGAGTTCCCCCATTGAACTCATTTGAAACTTTTTGTGCATTAGGGCCTCAAATTCTTTGCACAAACTATCATTAGTTGAGCCAAAGATGATGTCATCAACACAGATTTGGACAAGTAGAATCTCAGCTTTGATGGATTTAGTGAAGAGTGTTTTGTCCAGAGTGCCTCTCTTGAATCCATTCTGTAGAAGATATGATGACAGTGTGTCATACCATGCTCTGGGGGCTTGGTGAAGACCATAGAGAGCTTTGTCTAGCTTGTACACCCTGTCTGGATACTTGTAGTCTTCAAAACCAGGAGGTTGACACACATATACTTTCTCTTCAATTGTCCCATACAGGAAAGCAGACTTAACATCCATTTGATACACTTTAAATCCTTTGAAACTTGCATATGCTAGAAATAGTCTGATGGCTTCAATTCTTGCTACTGGAGCAAAGACATCATCATAATCTATTCCCTCTTCTTGAGTGTACCCTTGTGCTACTAGTCTTGCTTTGTTCTTGATGACTATCCCTCTCTCATCCTTCTTGTTTCTGAACACCCATCTTGTACCTATTGCTCTTTTTTCCTTTAGGAAGATCCACCAGAGTCCATACATTCTGAATTTTGAACTGTAAAAGCTCTTCTTGCATGGCTTCAATCCAGGATGAATCTTTTAGTGCTTCTGATGCCTTTTTGGGTTCTAGTTGAGACATAAAACAGGCATGTTCAAAAGCAGCTAGACTGAATTCAGAAACTGCTTGTTCAGCAGCAGCAGTCTCATTGTGAACCATTTTCCTTGTTTGAACAAGAGTACTTGGATCACCTAGTATTTGATTGAGAGGGTGATACTTGTGAACTCTTAGTGTGGGCTCTCTCTCTGTTTGGAAAGAAGTTCCAAGGTTTGTATCATCTCCATCAGAACCAGTGAATGGTTCAGTTTCTGGAACAGCTTAAGTTTCTAGGCTAACAGCTTGAGAAGCTGTTGGGACTGCTAGCCTAGAAACTGGGACTGTTTCCTTTTGTGTTGGAGCTGTACTGTCAGGACTTGGGAATGGCACTTCAGTGTCTGGATTTGCATTAAGTGGAGCATTCAGGACCCCTGGAGGATCACATGACAGAAGTGGTAGAGTGGTGAAATCATCCCAACTTGTTGAATCTGCAGCAGTCTGAAACTTTGTGCTAACAGCATGAGAAATTGTATTGGCAGCATGAGAATTTGTGTTAGCAGCTTCAACCCTGTATGCATCAGCTTCTGCAGTAAACTCAGCAAAGCTCAGAGAATTTGTTAGTGAATCTAAATCAAATAACCAATCAGGACCAGTGCCTTTGATGTTAGCAGTATTTTCATTAAATTCAACATTGGCACTTTCTTCAATTGTTTTAGACACACTGTTGTATACTCTATAGGCTTTGCTTTGATTTGAGTATCCTACAAAGAAACCTTCTTCTGCTTTACTTTCAAATTTCCCTAAGTGAGTCTTAGTGTGAAGGATAGTACATGGGCATCCAAAAGGCTTGAAGAAAGCTATTAGGGGACTTCTGTTATGGAATAACTCATAGGGAGTTTTTCCTTGTGATTGAACTACTTGAACCCTATTTAGAACATAACAGGCTGTATTAACAGCTTCTGCCCAGAAAGTCATTGGCAGATTTGAATCAGCTAGCATTGTTCTAGCAGCCTCAATTAATGTTCTATTCTTTCTTTCAGCTACACCATTTTGCTGTGGTGTTCTTGGTGCACTATATTGTCTAGCAATGCCTTTGGACTCACAAAAACTGTTTAGAATGTGATTTTTAAATTCAGTTCCATTGTTTGATCTTATCACCTTAACTTTGGAATTGGATTGGTTTTCTATCTTAAGGACAAAAGACTTAACTAGCTCAGCAGTTTCATCTTTGGACCTAAGAAAGTATACCCAAGTAAATCTGGTGAAATCATCAACAATGACTAAACAGTATGCCCTTTTATTCAAACTCAAAACAGATGTTGGACCAAATAGATCCATATGTAGCAACTGAAGAACAGATGAGATTGAATTTACTTCTTTGGCCTTATGAGAAGTTTTGTGTTGCTTACCTTTAAGACATGCTACACAATGATCATCACAAATGAACTCCTTTTGTGGTAATCCTCTTACCAGATTCTTTTTTAACTAAATCATTCATGGACTTGAAGTTCATGTGACACATCCTTCTATGCCAAAGAGCAGACTCATTTGATGATGCTTTGAACAGCTTAAAGTATTTGATTTAGTCAAGAGAGCTGTGTCCAGGCAGTAAACATTGTCCTTTCTTGGTGTTCTAAGTAAAACAAGATTTTCAGGAATTTTGAAATCCTTTGAAAGAACAATGCACTCAGAATCTGTGAACAGAACAATGTTTTGTTTGTCACAGATTTGAGAGACACTCAATAGATTGTACTTAAGCTGTTCAACATACAGAACATCATGGAATGTCATGTTGCCTGCATTAACAGTACCTTTACCTGTGACCTTACCTCCTTTTGAGTTGCCTCCAAATGCAACAAAACCTCCATCAAAACTTTTGAAATTTGACAAGCATTCAGAATTGCCTGTCATGTGCCTAGAGCATCCACTGTCCAGATGCCATCTTGTTCTATGAGGAGACCTGTGGTTGCCCTGCACAAATAACAGCTTAGTTAGTAGTGGAGTAAACCCAAACCAAATTGGTTTTGGGTTGGCCTTGTACATTGACATAACTAAAAACTGTTTTTGACTTCTTATATTTAGTGAGATCAACTGATGGAGTCTTTGGAGAGTATTTAGTGATAATATGAGGTATCCAACTATTTTGATCATCTTTTCTTCTGACAGTCTCAGATAATTCACTAGCAGCTCCAGATTGATGCCCATCAGCTTGAGCTGTGTTTGTAGTGCTAACAGTTTCAGTTTTTGCACTAACAGCATCAGATTTTGACTTAGCAGTCTGATCTTTTGCATTAGCAGTTTGAGCAACAGATTTGTCCTTGACACACCACATTTGTTTAAAACTTGATTTAGGCTTTGCCAAAACTTGTTTTTGATGTGTGGACTGTTTTTTATTAACTTTTGAGAATCTGTGATCAACTGTTTTCTTTGGAGCTGCTGTGGAAGGTTTCACTTTTGAGTGCTTTTCCTGATTAGGATTTGATTTTGTGTGATGCACAGTCTGTTTTGCAACAGCTGGTTTGTAAAAACAATCCTTGGCTAAGTGATTCTTCCTTCCACAGTGAAAGCATCTTTTGACAATTTGAATTGGAACACCAGACTTTTCTGTCAATTTCTGGTTCTTGTTTCTCTGGTTTCCTCTTACCTGCTGTTGTTTAGGAAACTTTTGAACACCATGCTTTTGGCATGTGCAGATAGAAACAGTTTTACCTCTTTTAGTTCCTTTTTGATGAAGATGCAGTGTTACAGTTAGAATGTACAGATGCTTGTGGAGTAGCATTGCATACACTCATCTTCTCTTTTCCTTTCTTACTGGGAGCTTGGACTTCTATGGGTGCACTCTTTGTGTCACAGTCTCTATTTTGACTCTTATCTTCTTTTAATTCAGGACTGTTATCAAGGATAGGTTCTACAATAGTCATAGACTCATCTAGTGGTTCATTGACAAGTCTATCAGCAACCTCACTCATTGGATGAATGTACTTGTTATTGTATGGAGGTGGAGTAGCTTTATATCCTATTCCTTCTTTTGGATTGACCTGAGATTTCACTCTATCTTTGAATTGAACTTCCATTAGGTGTTCTAGCTTTTGATTTGCTAACTTGAA